>JBBPBR010000006.1:22829919-22915790 GCA_037974775.1 Cicer pinnatifidum | reverse complement strand
AAAGATTTGCGATTAAAATCACCTTTTAAAATGACACTTTCCAAAGCTACATCAAAGTAAAAAAAAAAAAAGTAAACAATTCTTTAAGTAAGTCTCCGTTGCAAACTCGAACTTCCTTAGTTTGGTATATAATTTTCAAAATGGAGTATATTGATAATTTTTATTTTATAATTGGATTATTAAAATGAAAAGTTCAATATTCGTAAGTGTTATATATATATATAAAATATCATTGGACCACTACGCCAAAAAAGCGCTTTTACAGCGCTTTTTTTAAGCATTCTACAGCGCTTTTTCAAAAAAAAAAGCGCTGTAGATTCGAGCGTTGTAAAAGCTACAACAGCGCTTTCAAAAAAGCGCTCTAAAGGCACCATTTATAACGCGCGCTTATTATGCACCTTTTACAGCGCTTGTTACAACAAGCGCTGTAAAAGGCATACCACAGTTCATATATTTGGGTACCTTTTACAGCGCTTTTTTGTAACAAGCGCTGTAAAAGGCATACCCATAATACATATTTGGGGTACCTTTTACAGCGCTTTTTTGTAACAAGCGCTGTAAAAGGCATACCCATAATACATATTTGGGGTACCTTTTACAGCGCTTTTTGTAACAAGCGCTGTAAAAGGCATACCCATAATACATATTTGGGGTACCTTTTACAGCGCTTTTTGTAACAAGCGCTGTAAAAGACATACCCATAATACATATTTGGGGTACCTTTTACAGCGCTTTTTGTAAAAAGCGCTGTTAAAGGTGTTATTTATTTATTTATTTTTTTAACCCTGTATATATTTTAAAAGCGTTTTTTAGCTTTTTATGGCACTTTTTTTTATAAAGCGCTGTCTTTTATCTTTTTATCCAAAATTAGTTTGAACCAGTTCACACAACACAACACATCCAGAATCACTAATTTTAGAACATATTCATGTGCATGTTAAAACAGAAACAGAATCAGTAACATAACCAGAACCAGAACCAGAACAATGATACACAGTAATTTACAACATATTTGGTATGAATATACATTGAATCTAATTTACAACATATTTGGTATGAATATACATTGAATCTAATTTACAACATATTTATATGCAAGTTTATATACTGTCCTATGATCATATACATATAATAACTATGCACCATATAATATTCAGTCCCTTGCAGCATGCTATTTCCCAGAAAATCAAATAATTTTCATTTCAAGCACATACTCACACCATTCCTCCTTTAATTCCATCAGATCTTGCTCAGAATATGAAGGACTGGAATGTTCAAAGTACTGCAATATAAAAATTGAACATATTATATTAAGTTAGTTTCAAATATATAGATAATTTATATATGAAAATCATATAATCAAAATACCGTACCGTTTCTGGGATAATAGTTTTATTCTTGTCAACAATCTCCTTCATGAATCTCAATACATAGTACCCACAGTCGATATTGTTTGTTTGACGAGGGCACTTTATTGGGATCCATGTAATATTATTAGACTTTTGCTTCGACACTACCGCACCTCTTTGAGCTCGAAAAACTTTTAATGCACTATAAAATGAATAAATGTGATTATTTTAGCATGAACAAACACTTATTTATATATATGTGTAACAAAAATAAATGAATATTACTTACGTGTCGAATAAAGTCTTGATTTCGGAGTGATTGTTGTAATCGCCATGCAAGGGATCCAAATAGTATACAACTTCAGAGACGACATTGATTGCAAATAGCACCCAATGTGCCCTACAACAACAAAAAATTGGTTACACAATTTGGTCTATACACAATTAATAAATTAAATTCTCATCAATTAAAAAAGATAAAATTACGTACCCTGAATTATATGGTGCTAAGAACAATTTATCCTTTGAAATATTTCCTAAAAACATATTTACAATGTATTTCTTTACATTGTCTTCATCCAGTTTCCACATGGACGTTTTATGCGGAGAGAAGAATGAGTATTTATTCGATAATTTCTTAGGGCACACGACCTTCTCATGCAAAAACCTTCAATGAAAATATTAAACTAGATTAATTACCAGTACATTTAATTAATTACAAATAAATGCAATTAAAAGTATTTTTTACCTTATATACAAGCTCATTACAGTTGCACTGAGCTCCTTATGTTCGAGAAGCTCGTATACGTGCTCCTTGTCGAATAATTCCTCATACTCCTCTCCGAATATTTCTTTATTCATATGTATCATGCGGCAATCGTCGCTGCTGCATAGGTTCTTTTTTACTGCAATGTCAAGACACGCCCCGTATTTACCAAGGCGTGGCTGACTTATTTTAGGAGGAGCAGCAGCAGCGACTGATTTGCCACGATCCAATTTTTTTATTGCTGCAAATTTGGCAGCTTTATTGGCAGCTCTATTAACCTCCAATTTTTGAGGTTTGCTGCTTTTTTTTGGATGTACGGGTGGTTTATTTATTTGGACCTACAAAAATGAGGTTAAATGTTAGTTTATTGAATCTGAAAAAATTGACAAAGCTTATGCAATAAATGTGACAAACCTTATCGGGAGACGTCACTGATTTGTTTCTGGGAGGGCTCTTAATGAGGGCAACAAGGTTAGTGGGCCATGCCACGTAACTACCGATAGCTTCGCCCAATGACTGCATATCTCCGTCGTTGTCCGGTATCAGCAACGGTGCAGTTGGTTCGAAAGCAACAGTAGGCGATACCTTGACATGGCCCTTTGGGATCAGAGTGTTGTGCAATACTTCTCCCAAAGTATTGTACAATTTTGCTTTTCCCACCTTCCGATGAGTGGGCGAGGACAAGTATAGAAAACACGAAGTGACACCCTAAATCAATAGTTAAAACATAAGTACAGTTAATATATAATATTGTTTAATGCATAAGTAATTACATAAGCAAGTAAGTAATTAATTACCTCGGGAATATTTTTCAAACCAACGTTGCAACTCCCGCTTTCACTCTCCATTTGTAGTTCACCTTGGAGCTGAACCGGAAGTTGCTTGTCTTTGTTTGTATTCACCAATTGTGCCACTTGCTCAGATAGGATTCTGAGCTTCTCTAATACTTCCTCGTTGGAAGGTTTTTGGCGCTTCTCTTGAGGAAAAAAGCTTCTGGGAG
The DNA here is from genome assembly GCA_037974775.1 of Cicer pinnatifidum. Taxonomy (NCBI): domain Eukaryota; kingdom Viridiplantae; phylum Streptophyta; class Magnoliopsida; order Fabales; family Fabaceae; genus Cicer; species Cicer pinnatifidum. The sequence goes on along the minus strand of JBBPBR010000006.1, from coordinate 22,912,675 downwards.
TTACGCCAAATCCCTTCCCCCTAACTCGGCCGGAATATTCAGGAACATTAAAAACTTTGCCCAAAATATCCCGGCAACTATCCTTGTTGCCCTCTTCACATTCAGAACTTTGTTCGATGGTCTCCTAAAATACATGTAACATTAAAATAGTTAAGTTCATTATCATTTTTAAAATACAATATTAAAAAGTATTCAAGTGATAAATACAATATTGAAAAATATTAAAGTCATAATATACTTACACAAAGTTCTATTACTTTTTGAACATTTTGGTTATCAACCACTCCATCTTTATTTACCCTAGCTTCCTTCCACAAGATGTGACGACCCAACGGTTGATTAGTTTGGGTCTCTTGTCGCTATTCGATAAAACAAAATATTAGTTAGAAACTATAGTTTATAATACAAATTCATTCATTATATAAAAGTGATGTTTAATTACTTACAAGCCCTTGATCAAGGCGTGCATATCCCATACGTGATTTTCTGTATGGGTGCGTCGGGTTTCTTGCCCTTTCGCGATTTGCCTTACTAATGTTCTATATAAAAAAATAGCAATTATGTAAAAATTTAAAATACGATGTGAATATAAATAATAAAACACACAAATGCTAATAAATTAATCACTTACGACAAACGCGGGGTCAGTACGTTTGGAAACAAACGCTTTCCATTCCTCATTTGATATATAATGTCGATATATCTTTGGAGGTTCAGCTGTTGTGTTTCCTTCTTTATCTTTAAGATAGAAGTTTGAGAGATGCGATCTAAATCCACGATGGATTTTGCCAGCAACTCTCAATACATAATTCTTTCGTCCTTCATCAAGGACAAAAGATGCCTGCAATGAAAAAAATTATAAGTAAAGTATTTCAATGAAAATATTTATAAATGACAAAAGATTGGATCAAAAAATTTACTTGAATATCATTCCAGATGATATCTTTGGCATCCTTCAATGCCTTATCTCTCCAGTCGTCAATTGTTATTGGAATATTTTGACGAACAACAGCCCCAATGTAGCTCACAAACATTGCGCTGTGGGGGTCAACTGGCTGACCACTTTCATTCCAACCAACCTAATAAACTCATATAGTAAGTACATGCTATTAAAAAAACCTAAAAAAATAAACAACAAACAGAGTATAGTATAGTATTACCTCAAACTTGGTCCCATTGCTCCTAGCTTTAATGACTTTTTGCATGATAGTTGCACCACGTTTGACTTCATTTTCATAAGTCCTACTGGTGCCAACTTCTTCATTTTGACATTCTAAATCTCTGTTTGTATCCATTTAACTACAACAAGTTCAACATGCAGTTTAGTATAACTTCAACAAGCTCAACATGCATCATGCATTATTTTAAACAAGCTCAACATGTATCAGTATATATATTTTAAACAAGCTCAACATGCATTTTAATGATTACAAAAAATAAATAACATCAATACCTGAATAATGGTTCGAAGAAGGATGAAATGCAAAGAAAAGAGCGAACGGAGAAATTTCACAGCAATAAATGTCACAGAAAAACGGTTTTGAAGAAATACGTAATGAGGGTTACGTATTTCAATGAAAATATAAGGTTCGAAATGATCTTGGATGGAAATAAGGTTCGAAATGAAGGAGATGATCGTGGAAATACAGTTCGTAATGAACGAGATTATAGGGTTTGCAAAAGAAGAGAAGAACGATGAAGGTTGAGATGATAGTGTAGATTACGTAATGAAGAGGAAACTGAAGAGGTTACTGTTATATATATAACCCTTTTACAACGCTTTTTTATAACCCTTTTACAGCGCTTTTCCAAAGAGCGCTATAAAAGGCTAAGCCTTTTACAGCGCTTGTTATAAAAGCGCTGTAAAAGGCGTATTTATTTAAATTTTTAAAAAGACTCTTTTACAGCGCTTTTACAAACAAGCGCTGTAAAAGGCCTCATTGTTTTAGTATGTTATATAATGTTTTTTTAATAGCCTTTTACAGCGCTTGTTCAAAGAAGCGCTGTAAAAGGCCTTATTTAAATTTTTAAAAGACTCTTTTACAGCGCTTATCCCAACAAGCGCTGTAAAAGGCCTTATTATGTTATTTTTGTGTTTTGTTATGTTATTTTTTAAACAAGCTCTGCAAAACCCACATAGTCCCACCAAAATATCTTCCTCTTCACCAAACATCAAAGTCCTTTTATGCATCTTCTTCGCAAACATCAAAGCTAACTCTTTCAATCTTCACCAAACATCAAAGTCCTTTTTATCTCTTTACATTCCCTTTCATTCTTAAATCGTAACTTGATCTTCAGGTTCATTGCCATGTTGCGAAAAATGGGTTTGTTAACAATGTGTCTGATGTTTTTGTTAACAATGGATCTGATGTTTTTGTTAACAATGTGTTTTTGGGGATTCCCATGATGCGTAAAAGGTGTTTGAAGAAAATCCTGTTAGAGAAAGTCATGTTAGTTATCTTTTCATTATTATTTTTAAAGTCTTTTACAGCGCTTTTTGAAAAAAGCGCTGTAAAATGTCTCATTGTTTAATTTTTAAAAGGGCCTTTTACAGCGCTTTTTTTAAAAAGCGCTGTAAAAGACATGCACTTTTTTTACATGCATAGTTCTTAAGAATTGTAATTGTCCAAATTTACATAAACATGCAATAATCACTGGTTATGCTTGCCTTCTTAGACAACAATAAAACAAGAATAGAACCAGAATAATTCAGATTATATAATACCACAATAATTCAATAAAACCATAATAGAACCAGAATAGAATAATAATTCAGATTACAATAATAAAACCAGAATAGAACAATAATTCAGATTACAAATAAAACCAGAATAGAACAATAATTCAGATTACAACAATAATTCAGATTACATGCATGGCTTATATAAAACAATTAAACATGTACATTAAGATGCCCTTCTTCTTTTCCTGGTGGGATTCATATTTGTTTGTTCATTTACAATACGAAACGATGGATTAATCCAAATTCCCTCATCATGATCATCTCTAAGATATAAACCATCATCAGTTGAATCAATTTCATGTGGTTGTTGTGATGTTGCAAATAAAAGATCATTACCAACATCTTCATCATTGTTGTTATCATCACTTATTTTATTGGTCGATAGGACAACAGACCATTTATCATCAGAAGGATCGGTGACATAAAACACTTGTTGAGCTTGCGACGCTAAAATAAAAGGCTCGTCTTTGTATCCCACCCTATTAAAATCAACAAGCAAGAATCCTGACTCATCAATTCGAACGCCATTATTATTATCGACCCACTTGCAACCAAATATGGGAACACGAAACATTGTGTAGTCTAACTCCCATATGCGCTCGATAACCCCAAAATATGATAGATTTGCATATATTGGGTTTTTGTCTTTTGCACTTGAGACATGCATCGCTTCAGCTACGAGAGTGACTCCACTATTTTGCATAGTGGTCTGATCATCTTGTTCTTTGGTATAAAATGTGTAGCCGTTAATAACATAACCAGTGTAAGAAAAGACATGTAAGCTCAGACCATTTGCTAGCCACCTCAATCTCTGTGAAATTGATCCGGGGTCTATGTCAAATTTTGACTTTATGTGATTTTTTAACCATGGTATAAAACTTCGATTGAGCTCTCGAGTTATCCAATTTTGATTCCTATTCATGTTCAAACGAGATAACTGATCCATGTGTATTGTAACATACGGTTGAACCTCATCATCATTGTGCAGAACATACAATTGTGCCTGCTCCAATTCTGTCCTTGATATAGTCAGTAGTCTCATTCCAATTATCCCTTCTCCTGATAGTCTTCCCGAATGACGAGACATGGGAAGCCCTATGGATTCAACATTGGACAAATATTCAGTACAAAATTCAGCAGCCTCTTCAACAATGTATCCTTCAGCAATACAACCTTCTGGTCGACTTCTACTTTTTACGTACCCTTTTAATATTTTCATATATCGTTCTATCGGATACATCCATCTCATATAAGCTGGCCCACAAAGTTGTGTCTCCTTAACCAGATGAACAGTAAGGTGAACCATTATATCAAAAAACGATGGTGGGAAATACATTTCAAGCTCACACAAAGTAACAACAATTTCCCTCTGCAATGTCGGTAATTTCTGAGGGTCGATCACTTTACTACAAATTTCCCTGAAGAAGAAACATAATCTAGTTAATTCTAGTCGAACTTTTTCAGGTAAAATGGAACGTATACCTATTGGTAGCAAATGCTCCATTAGAATATGACAATCATGAGTCTTCAAACCTTTTAACTTGAGGTCTTTCATACAAACCAAATTTCTAATGTTCGAAGAGTATCCTTCTGGAACTTTAACTTCATGTAGAAATTTACATAAAACAATTTTTTCCTTTCTAGATAGAGTATGAGTGGCTGGAGGTAGATATGTGTGATTTCCTTTCTTTACTGGAGCCAATTCATTTCTTATTCCCATATCGACCAAGTCCAATCTTGCGTTGATGCCGTCTTTAGACTTTCCTGGAACATTGAGTAACGTACCAATAACACTATCAAATACATTTTTTTCAATATGCATCACATCGAGGAAATGTCTTATATACAATGACTTCCAATATGGTAATTCAAAGAAAATTGACTTTTTCTTCCACCCAGTTTTGACCAGCTCTCCCGCAAAAGGTTTGCCAAATTTATTGGTCAAACCTTGTACTTTTTCAAGTATTTGATATCCAGTCGGTGGTAAAGGAGCTTTACCTTCCTCTGATTTTCCATTAAATGCATTTCTCCACCAACGATACTGATGACTATAAGGTAAAAATCTACGATGTCCAAGAAACACATTCTTCTTACAATGTTTCAACCGCATCCAATTTGTACTCTCTTCACATACAGGACATGCACATTGACCTTTAATGCTATATCCTGATAAATTACCATATGCTGGAAAGTCATTAATTGTGCCGAACAACATAGCCCTCAAATTGAAATATTCTTTCTTATACCCATCATAAACTTCCACACCTGTCTCCCACATACGTTTTAAATCTTCTATTAGAGGAGTCAAGTATACGTCAATATCATTCCCCGGTTGTTTGGGTCCAGAAATTAACAGAGACAACATCATAAACTTACGCTTCATACATAACCATGGAGGTAGGTTATATATTACCAAAATCACAGGCCACGTGCTGTGTGAGATGCTTTGAAGACCATGTGGATTCATTCCATCAGTAGAAAGTGCAAGTCTTAGATTTCTTGACTCTATCCCGAATTCAGGATACTCGTGATCAATTTTTGCCCATTGTGGGGAATCTGCAGGGTGTCGAAACATTCCATCTCTAATTCTTTCATCTGCATGCCATGTCAAGTGTTTTGAATCTTCTTCACTGCGATACATGCGCCTAAATCTTGGTATTATAGGAAAATACCACACGACTTTTGCTGGAGTAGATTCTTTCTTCTTATATCGAGAGACATTGCATTTCGGACACGCCTTAAGTAGTTCATATTCATTTCGAAATAAAATGCAATCATTAGGACACGCATGAATCCTTTCGTAACTCATGCCAATAGAACACAAAATCCTTTTAGCCTCGTAGGTTCGACTCGGAAGTTCATTATCATCTGGCAACATATCTTTTATGAGTGTTAATAATTCTGTAAAGCTTTTATCAGACCATCCATTACTCGCTTTTAGGTTGTACAACTTTAATATCGCCGACAGTCTTGTGAATTTAGTACAACCATTATATAATTCTTTCTCTGCATCACTCAACAAACTTTCAAACATTTTAGGACAATCTCGAAGATCTTCTTCAACTGCTTTTGCGATCTCATCAACTCGATCCGGCTCATATGTATCTGTATCGAAGTCAGTTGAAGCATATGTCGAACTATTCTCAAAATTAATGTTTCCTTTTTTTTTTTCTCACCATGTCTTATCCAACATGTGTAGCTTTGATCAATTCCATTACATACTAGATGTCCTTCTAATTCATCTTCTCTAACACGTTTTCCAAAACAACATTTTAAACAAGGACAAACTACTCTATTTGGATCTTTTGCATTCTTCACTGCAAACTCAACAAACTCCTTCACTCCAATTTCATACTCTTTTGACAATCGATTGGCTGACATCCATTTCCTATCCATATTATACCACCTATATAAATGCAGTTACAAAACTAATAAGCTTTCAAAACATATCAACAAGTTTCAAAAAGAAACCAATATCAATCAATTATTTTAAAAACAGAACAAATCATGTGGTATGAGTTTTTGACTAGTTGAAGAGATTTAACACAGATCAAGTGGTATGAATTTTTAATTTGATAAAAAAAATCTAGTTAAAAAAAAAATACCTGAGACAACACGTAATAGGTAGATGGCGGCACAACACGTAATGGATATGAGGGTATGAGGGTTCCCAGAGTAGAGGTGATGAAAGATGTAGAGGATATGAGGGTTCCCAACGTATATAATTATTTGAAATTTATGTCTTTTACAGCGCTTGTCAATAAAAGCGCTGTAATAGGTAGTTAAATTCAATGAAAGCGCTTGTATTTTATAGCACTTGTGAAAAAAGCGCTGTAAAAGGTGGTCCAATTATTTTAAAGCGCATGCCTTTTACAGCGCTTGTGAAAAAAGCGCTGTAAAAGCATACGCGAAAGCGCTTCATTTTACAGCGCTTTTTTAAAAAGCGCTGTAAAAGCCTTATAACATTATGCGCAAACGTTATATGACCTACAACAGCGCTTGTTTTACAGCGCTTGTGAATAAAAGCGCTGTAAAAGGCTCCGTTATTTTTCAAATACATTTACAATAGCGCTTGTGTTTAGCAAGCGCTGTAAAAGGGGCGCTGTTAAATATCATTTTTGGCGTAGTGGACAAATATTGTTTATTGATACAAGAAAAATATACGAAACAAATTTTTGACACCATTAAATATTAAAAAACATCAAGACAAATATTTTTTACTGATACATGTAAAAACATGAGTTAAATATTTGTTATTGATAAATATAAAAAAATATTAGACAAATATTTATCATTGACACTAAAAATGAATTATTTGTTTGTAATCTGAACGAGACTCTTATAAAATACCAATTATTTACCACTTGAGTGACAATACAAATTCCTTGTTAATTTTTCATTAAAAGTTAAAATTGCTAAAAAAAAATCTCCTTCATTAATTTCATCGACCCAAACAAATTGAAATCTAGAAAATTCAAAATTTCAATATTTTCATAGAAATCACAACTTCATTTCTAAAAAGGCCAACGAAAACCAAAATCCAACATAGAAGAGAATTCAATACATTCTTATCACTTTTGAATATGAAATTTTTTTATTTTTAACATCAATAATTCACGAAAAAAACATTTTTATTTTTTGTTGAAACTAAAACATTCAAAAAGTCAAAATTTCTCTCTCCTTGATGCATCTCTTTCACTAACAAAATTTCCATAAGTCCAACAAATCAAAACAACGTCATTTTAATACATTAAAAAAATTACTTATTTTTTTTTACTAAAAATCAAACAAGAAATAAGGAAAAGGATTTTTTTTTCTTTTTATCGCACCAATTAAGAAAGAGTTTATTATAATTCAACTGAAGAAAAATACCATATTACATAAAAAAAAAAATCATAATTCCATTTGTATTTTCAGAGATGTAAAAAGAAAAATATTAATTTCTGGCTTTGACTAAAAATAAAACAAAAGGAATAGGAAAATAAATTTTTTTTCTTTTTTACTTCTCCTCTTAAGAAAGAGTTTCTTAGAATGCACCTAGAGAGGGAAATACTAATATTTTTTAGTCAATTCACAATTTTTATCCTTTTATAATTTTTTTTGTGATTTTACTGCACTTATTTTTTTAAAATTTATTATATTTTTCTCGTCCATTAATTCAACGCTGAAATTTAATTATGTGACAACTAAATAAGGTAATATGGACTTGTCCCATGTATATGTGAAAACTAATTTTTTTATGTTGGAGACGTTATAAGGTTTATGGCATTCGGCGAGTGGATGCTAGCAACTTATGAAGGAAAAAAGGTTTATGTCCCAAAACGTATCTCTGGTGGAAGAAGAACTAGTCAACATAGTATGCATCTGAACCCATTGATAAACCATAACTATCAGAAGAAGAGCCATACAATGAACCAAAAATATCATAAAAATCTGGAGTGTCAACAAAATAAAACCTGTTAGAGAAATCACATATATGAACAGAACTGGAACTACTAGTGTAAGACCCATTATCACTTGTCTAGAAAATGATAATTTGACCCATACACCTTAATAAAACAGAGGAAATTAACAATAAGTAATACATTAGAATCACCATCATAACTGAAAACTACATTCATAAATATAGTTTACAACTTGTGTAGTAGATTCATAAAATATTACATCTTAAAAACAACTACGATTAACTGATTACATCATAAAACAAAATATTAAATTCTAATTCAACGAGTTTGGAACTGATCTTCTATGCTAATTTCATGTCTCATGTTCCTCCAACTGCTAAATAAAAAAAAATAAATTGGGATGAGATAAAATATCTCAGTAAGCTCTAAAAATAAAGGGAAAAACAGTCTCAAAGGAAAAAAGTCGTCCAATATCTTAATGTGGATCACTAAGATAATTGAGTCGTGATTGGTAAAGATGGTCTGACCAAACCCCAATCATCGTCCTAATTGTTCTTTTTCACATGTTATTCCATGCTTGGAATAACCTAAATGTCCCACTGTGAATAAGGTCGTGCATGATCTGATTAATGATATTGTACAAAACTTGAAATGTTTTGTATAAAATGCACTTATTATGTCATATATAAAATGCATCATTTATTCACAACAATTATAAATAACTTAGGCGATATACTAAACTCATAATAATTTAATTTTAAGTCATTAATTCAAAACATAAATTCATAGTCAGAAAATAGAAACAATATTGGAGTCATGAAAATAGTAACAATATCAAAGTCATGAAAAATAGTAAAAATATAAAATTCATGAAATTAATAACAACATAAAAGTCATGAAGTTAATAACAACATAAATGTCATGAAAAATCATTTGGATGTAGTTTTAAAAACACCTATTATGCAAAAATTCCATTTCATCACACTCTAATTCTCCTAATTCGTAATAACCCAAACAGTTTATTCAAAAAAAAAAAAACTTTCAGCGCCCAAAATCCTCACACTAGACGAAATTAATATAACATTACACAATTTCACAAACACAACATACAACAGCAGTAACGAGCATAAATCGTGCTCGACAAACATAATCACTTTAAATCTAGTTATGCACATCTAAGTAAATTTTTCCTAACATATAATTCATTCATAGATATCCCAACGATAAACAACATGCACATTTTAACTAACATTTTCAATGAAATCCCTATGGGTTAAAGAGTTGTTTTCTTCCATTCCTATTTTTTTTCTAAACAACTTCAGAAAATTAAATCCCTAATCATAACAAAAAAACCTTTAATAAAAACAACTCACAGTTTATGATAAGGGAGAAGACAATGTTCTGATTAAATTGGTTGTTGAGCTCCCTTTTTCTCGAAATTGCCACTTTGATTCAAGTTCTTCATTTTTGTTGTTGTAATTATCCCCTACTGCTTCCTTGAATCTGGTTAGAGATAATTTGAGATATGCAAGGTTTACAAAATGGTTTTGAAGAGATTTGTCAAGCTTTTGGGTTTAACTGATTTGAAAAAAATGAAGGAAAATGAGAGGTTGAAGATTGGGAGGATGGAGGAGCTGACTTACAATAACGAAGAAGAACGAACGGAATGAGTTTTCGAAAAACAACATATGAGATATTAGAGAGATATTGAAGAGGTAGAGTGAAAATTACGCCATTGCCCTTCATTTGTCCAAATATTACAATAATGCGTTTTTTTTAACAAATAAACTAGTTATTTTATTTTTAAATTAACAATTTTAATAATTAACCTCTATACTTAACAAAATAAATAGGTTGTTACATCCTCCACCACTTTAAAAAAAAAATTTCCCACAAAATTCATAGGATTACCTATTGAAAAAGGTAAGGATACTCCCTTTGCATATCTGTCTGTACTTCCCAAGTTGCTTCTTCTACAGAAGATCCTTCCCAAACAACCTTCACTAGGGGCATTTCTTTGTTTCTTAATGCTTTAACACTTTTATCTATAATTTGGACTGGCATTGGGTCATAAGTAAGGTTTGACTTGATTTGGACAGACTCATCACTCAAAATTTGGTGGGGGTTAGAAATGTATTTCTTTAACTGGGAGATGTGAAAAATATTGTGTATATTGGATAAATTGGGTGGCAAGGCTATTTTGTATGCAGAGGGACTAATCCTCTGCAATTTTTGAAAGTGTCCAACAAAACGAGGGTTTAGCTTCTTGACCTTTAGCACTCTTGCAATGCCAATGGTGGAGGTAACTCTAAAAAAAACATGATCTCCCTCCTCAAACTCCAAAGGCGTTCTCCTGATATCAGCATAGCTCTTTTGCATGCTTTGGGCTATCTTTAATTTATCCTTAATTACCTTAATCTTTTTAGTGGTCTCTTGGATAACTTCAGGACCTAAGATCCCCTTATCCCCTACTTCTGACCAACATAACGGTGTCCTACATTTTCTTCCATACAAAACCTCATAAGGTGCCATGCCAATGCTTGTATGGTAACTGTTGTTGTAGGAAAATTCTACCAGGGGCAAGTGCGTATCCCAGTTTCCTCCTTCCTCTAAAATGCAAGCTCTCAGCATATCCTCCAGAGTCTAAATGGTTCTTTCAGTCTGACCATCAGTTTGAGGATGGTAGGAAGTACTAAGGTGTAGTCTAGTTCGTAGAGACTTTTGAAATGCCTTCCAAAACATGGAGGTAAACTTAGGGTCCCTATCTGATATGATACTAAGAGGCACCACATGCAACCTCACTATTTCCTTAATGAATAATGTAACACCCAGATTTTTACCAGCGCGAGTGTATTTATTTATTTTTTTTTCAAAACAAATTCATAAAAACAAAGAAATAAATAAAGAAATACTTTTGGATAAATATTTAAGTCGTAACATAACAACAAAGTCAACAAATATTTACAAACAACGAAAATAGTTTTTTGAAATACAAATCCAAAGTATTTACACGGCAAAATACACCAGGGCTATGAGACCTATCAGACATAGCTCATACCTCTGGAGTATTCTCGGCAGACACCTGTACAGAAGAACTGCCCCAAGAATTTTAACTTCCCCACGTCGCATAAAAAAAATGGTACAAGGACCCATCAAAATAAAAGTCAAGCTGACAATATTAGTATAGGTACAGTCTTATAACATAAAATAAATACATCCACAAAAGAAAGACCTCTAGTCCCTATACAACCGTCTAATCTGATCATACTACAAAAACTATATGACCTGGGTGATCTCCACGCGCCCCGCAAGATCCTCCTGACACAGCTCCAGTCAGGTGTGTCCAACTACCTCCCCATCTACAGGATACTAACCGGTGGGAAGATTCTGGTTCTCATCTGAGGGCAAAGCCCAGATTTCCACAATAATTGTAAAGGGTCACCAACCGAAATTATCATATATCAGATAACATTTAAATTTCAAATGCACAAAATAACCTTTCCACTTAGCATACGCTTTGAAAGGGTTTTCATATGCCAAACATGCATAATCAAAGTTGAGAAATGAAGTTTTAACAAACTGCACTGTCGTAGCCGAATACAATTGAGAAAATGCAGATGTTCAGTTCTAAAATGGCTCTGAATCAATCAACACTTCAAACATTAATACTATCAATTATGAACACATAATTAACACCAAATTAATCTCCACAAATTCACACCTCAATCACACATCGAATATTGATAACATCAATTATGAACACATAAGTACATCGAAACTTAATCAACCCAACTTTTCACCTCTAAGAAATTACGGCAAATCACAACAACAATCGAATATGTATATACAATCATCATACTATAACAAACACGACTCGCGTGCCAAGCACCCTAATACAATGCGTATATGCCAAAATGCATGAATCCCAGAATTTGAACCAAAAACCTCCTCGAAGGGGGTGTAAATCATAATTGTACCGCCTATCACAGACCAATACTAATTAACGAGGTGCCACCTATCACGGGTCAACACGATTTACTAAAAAGCGTAAATCGTAAACGTACCGCCTATCACAGACCAGTACTGTTTACCGAGGTGCCACCTATCACGGGTCAACACGATTTACTAAAAAGCGTAAATCGTAAACGTACCACCTATCACAGATCAGTACTGTTTACCCAGGTGCCACCTATCACGGGTCAGCACGATTTACTAAAAAGCGTAAATCGTAAACGTACCGCCTATCACAGACCAATACTGTTTACCGAGGTGCCACCTATCATGGGTCATCACGATTTACTAAAAATGTGTAGTCTATCACAGACCTACACGACGCGAAAATCCCTGCAAGGATAAGATGAACCAACAGATCACATGGCATCATCTCGTGGCCCATCACAGTCACCACTATCACCCTGGCTCCATCGCGGTTACCATGTACTATGAAATGCATGAGCATACTCTGACTCTTTTCACCACAATAATTAAGTAAATGCAGCTATTAAAAGATTCCCTATTTTTAATACTCATTTAACACTAATGAGTTTTCAAATACAACACAGAGCATACTCAAACATATTTATTCACACCAATTTAAATTTCGACAACCACACATAAATCACATCTCCAAATTCCATCCACACCTAAATTGAATTAAATTCATTTTCCACCAAGTCACACATAAATTTCATCTAAAAAATTCATAATATTAATTATGAACACATCAATTTCACCTAACATGAATCACCAAAATTTCCAAACATTAATCACCATATTCAATCTCCAAAATTTTCAACCATAAATCACCACAACAACATTAATATATCAGAATTCTCCCCACTGCTAACTCGGTGCCAACGGTCTCGATTCATTTTCGAGACTCAAGGAGCTAACTACATAAACATGAATATTAATAACAATTTGTTCACAATAAAACTAATCGAAACACAACAAAATTCCCAAAATTAAATCTTTCTCACACACCAAACTTTTAATACCAAATAATCTATATTATTTACTTAAAACTAAATAAAACAAATATTGTCCAAATTTCACATTCACATACTCGACTATTAAAGCACCGAAATATTTGAGTTAATAAAATACTATACACTTTTTTTCTTTTTAAACTCAATCAAAGAGTAATTAAAAGAGTAACATTTTAAACTCTAATCATTTTTAATTTCAATCTATCTTTTTGCTCAAACTCTTTAACTTAGTTAAAATTTGAACTTTTTCACAACTTTAACAACTCTAAATTTTTCGTAAAATTTCAACTTCAGTTCAAACTCATTTATTTGAAAATAACTCATTACGTTACTCAAACACATCAAATTTAATCACTACACATATAAATCACGTTAAATTCATTTTCTACAAATCCACACATCAAATACATCAAATTTCTTTTCCACAAAATCACAAATAATGTCCTAAATGCAAACTAAAAATTTGGAAGGAGCCCTTACCTTAACGTTAGCTTTAAGGAGCGATTACGGTACCACGAGTAATTCCGATAAAATCTCCGCTCGCGGCGTCGCTTCTAAAGTCTTGGTGCCTAATTTGATCCTAGTTACTGAATTCCTTTATTGAATTATTATCGAGTACTCTTTATTATTCTTGCCCTAATGTCTTAGTGACAGAACCTTTAATTCCACAGTAACCCTTAATTCCTTAGTAGATTTAAGATTAGAATTAAGCATTACTGTACAAGAATTCTTTTGTTAAACTATTGCCCTTACAACTAATTTAATTGGTTCCATAACCTGTATTTATCCCTAGACTACAAATTCATGAATCTCTCATCCCAAGCATTCGTAAAGTCCACTTCCATTTCGAAATACAAATCGTAGAACATTTTAATGTTGATCAAGCAATAAAAACCATTAAGCACAGAGATGAGAAAAATAATTCAATAAGCTCATTCATATAACTAGAAATCAAATTAGAAAAATAAGGGTTTCATCTGGTTACACTCATCCCTAACAAATAGGGTTTAGTTACTCATGACAGAGATACAAAAGATAGGGATTAGAGAAGAATTACAAGAAATATTCTTGAATGATTCTTGATAAAACTGCTCCAATGATGTTGGAAACGGCCGTCTTTGAGTTTCTATCCTAGGGCACAAGCCTCCCAACTTCGCAAGAGTAAAAAAGATCCCTAAACAGTGAAAAAGTTGCATTTTGGTGAATGCTAATGCGTGTTGCATGCCCCAGGCGCAAGAAACGCGCTCCAGGTGCGCGTGGACAGTGCTGAACGGTTGGAAATGCGCCTCAGCTACGCATCAGGCGCACAACATCTGTTTTCTGGCGTATTTTGTATTTTACTCCTCTTACGAGTCTGAATTTGGTTCAGGTGTCTTCATGAAAATTGTAGCTATGGATCTTAGCTTTCATTTGCACTTCGTTTGACTCCAATTGGACATCTAAAAATCCAGATATGGCTAAACTACTCTACATAGGTGATGTTGATTTCTCACCAAAATACTACTCCAGATATGGCTAAACTAATCTTCATGAAAGTTGTAACTATGGATCTTAGCTTTCATTTGCACTTCGTTTGACTCCAATTGGACATCTAAAACTCCAGATATGGCTAAACTACTCTACGTAGGTGATGTTGATTTCTCACCAAAATTCAGCGCTGCACTAAATCAAAACGCAATGTAAAATTACGAGAAATTCCTACTTAATCAATGAAATAAAAACACAAAACATTTTATTAACTCAAAGAACCAAAATCAACAAAATATATCAAATAAATCCTTAATTTAACTAATGATTGAAGATAAATAAGACTACAATAGTGGGAAAATATGCATATGATGAAGAGTCATCACAACCCCAAACTTAATCTATTGCTTGTCCCCAAACAACAATTAATTTCAGATTTGGTACAGTTAAAAGCACACTTAAATTTAATTTCTCAAATCAAATCAAACTCAATTCTCAAAGTTCTTGCTACTACAAAACATTCATCATGCTTTATGGTTGTTTTCAAAAAAACAACAAGATTTGTATACCTTAACATTCATTTATCAAATTCAACTATCTCTTCACACAATCTCACCAAAATTTCTCTCAAGTGTTTAGAAGGGTTATGAATTTATCACTCAAATCCTAGAACATGCATCACGCTACGATAGGCTTGAAAAAATTCTAGTTAACAATCACAATGCAGTAAAAACATACATTTTTGGAGGACTTTCGGGTTGTAATGGGGATTAGGTAAGGGTAGGAGATTTTGGGATAGTAGGCTTTACTACTTGGAGTTAGGCATACATTTCCAAATTATCTAGCATTTTTTATTTTATTTTTCTTCACCTTCTCATTCTGGAGATTCTCAAACATTGACAAAAGAACCAAAACGATATTATTTACCACAATACACAAACTGATTTTTTTTTTTTGTGAGAATCACGACCCCAAACTTAAAAGGTTGCTATCCTATGAGCAACCCCAAACTTAGAATTTTACACAAAAACTTAAAAGGTGATGTAATTAAAGTAGGGTCTTTGTTTTGTAATGTGGCTAGTGACCGAAAGAAAAATGCAAGGCTCAAAGGGGCTAGCAAAGGATAACATATTCATAGGGTAGTTAGAAAGGCTCAAACGATCAAATAAAATTGTCTCAGTGTATGCATATATTACAAGTGATGCAGGTTGGAATTAGTGCAAGTTCTGAAGGGATATCACATGTCTGGATAATCTCACAACAAAGAATTCAAGTGTTTAGGCTCAAAAACTCACAACTATGATATTAAGAGAGAGTATGAACAATCAAAATAATGCCAAACATGCATCTGATTGTATTTTTGAAAAATTGATGGCATATTAGCCTTCTACAACCATTTAGTAATCAAGAATGTATGCATTAGAAAGGTTTGTCGACTTGAGTAATAACATAATCTAAGAAATGAAATTTAACTTTCAAAATCCCAAACAGAAACTTTAAGATCAAGTGCAAGTTATTTCAACTTTTTCATCATAGTACACATTTAATGAAAGGAAAAAAAATAATATAAAGAAAAGAAAATCAAATAGACTAAAATAAAACAAAGAAAACGAGAAAAAGAAAAGAAACAAAAAAAAGAAAGAAAACTTCTCTTAGTTTAGTAATTCAAGGATTCTCGTTTAGATCATTCGCTCCTATTCCGCTATGGTCGCCAGTATACTGGTGAGGGTTAAATAGATCAACATAAAATATGCCTCTTGGTGTCTTTTGAGAAGAAGCGAAGGCTCGATATAGATTGGTTATCCCCAGTTCTATTATGGCTGTCCATCTCGCTGATCAATTATCAGGGAAGCGTGATGGAAGTAGCCTATCGGAGGATCAAGAATTGTTGTCCTTCGAAGATCATTGGCTAGTAACATGCCCACATTAATTTTGTCGCCTTTTATGATAGCAATTAGTAGACATGCTCTCTGAAATGTTATATCTGACACATTCGAACATGGTAGC
Organism: Cicer pinnatifidum; assembly: GCA_037974775.1. Taxonomy (NCBI): domain Eukaryota; kingdom Viridiplantae; phylum Streptophyta; class Magnoliopsida; order Fabales; family Fabaceae; genus Cicer; species Cicer pinnatifidum. The sequence continues at coordinate 22,896,065 of JBBPBR010000006.1, read as the reverse complement.
AGCGTATGATAAACAAAGGTACTCCATGCTTTTGCAATTGGGGTGAGATCCACTGAGCGTAGTTTCCTAACTGAGCCATCTCTATTCCGTACCCAATCTGTGCCTAGTCTTCATAAAATGCGTAGGATCTCCCGAGTGTCTACTTTTATAATGTAGTCCTCCATAGCTTGGAAACGACAATCATTATAGTTCAGTAGACCAAAAATTTCATTGATGACTTGCGGCGTGAAAGGTACCCTTTTTCCCTCACATAACTCACCAATTGCTCATGTGCAAATGGTTGGTCATACTTTAGATCGGAGGCATTGGAGTAGAATTCCACTGCTAATGATTTGCTCGTTGTGGTGACGAATGTGGTTAGCTTCTCCCATCCCCTGGCAGCAATCATCGCCTGGATGTCCACAAATTCATTGGCTTCTAACTTAAAATTTTTCCCACTCACACACTTGTGGACTGCAGCGAGTTTGGCATGAAACTCTTGTGTTGCCAGGCTCTTGAATAAGAATGTATTATGCGGTTGAGAGGAATATGTAGTTGCAATCTTAGTTCGTTTTTCTTTTTGTTGGGTTGCCATTAGTTCCCGCAAAACAGTTATTCATAGCCAAGGTTCGAAATATTACAGGTTAGAGATAATTAATGTAAGCATATTTCCCCTTGGAAAAATAACCACATCTATTGCCCATATTTTATCCAACAAAATTCTGAATGATAACATTGCATATACATTGATTGTGTCAATTCCTCAAGCAGTTGGAGTGCAGTACATATTTTGTGGTAACTAAGGTTCAAAAGTGGTTGTGTCATTTTAACAAACATTTGGAGTGCAACAAAAGTGGTTGTGACATTTTAACAAACAGTTGGAGTGCAATGCAAAAGTGGTTGTGACATTTTAGCAAACAGTTGGAATGCAAGCATAAAAGTGTTTGTGTCATTATAACACATAGGTGGAATGCAAGCACAAAATACATCAACAATCCACAGTCATGCATACATTAACCCACATTTGATCTCAAACAACCAACATGCATGTATGAACAACTTTTAAGATTAGCACAAATTCGAATTTAAAGAATCCACATGCATTAATGAACAAGGAGGATTTAATATTAATAATTGGAGAAAACTTACATGAGGGTGGAATGGTTGATAGGAGAAGAAAACTGACCTTTGATAATAATGGAGGAAGGCTTGGAGATGTAATAAAGATGTGTTGGAGAGGCGAATAAGTGGGAGGAGAGTGTTGTGTGAGAAAAATTGGGTTTTAAACCGAGCTGTGTGCTTCAAGCGCATGGGGCGCACTTTAGGCACGCTTAAGTCAGTGACAAATCCTGCGAAACACGCTTCAAGCGCTCAGGACGCGTTTCAGGCGCACGATTAAAGTAATTGATCCTATGAAATGCGCTTCAAGTGCTCAGGGCGCGCCTCAGGCGCGCGTTTAGAGTAACTAATCTTGCAAAATGCGCTTCAAGCGCTCTGGGCACGCCTCAAGTGCGCGTTTATAGTAATTGATCCAGCGAAATGCGCTTCAAGTGCTCTGGGCACGCCTCAAGTGCGCATTTATAGTAACTGATCCAGCGAAATGCGCTTCAAGCGCTCTGGGCGCACCTCAGGCCCATGTTTACAGTAATTGATCCTGCAAAATGTGCTTCAAGTGCTCTGGACGCGGCTTATGTGCGCATTTACAGAAGTAGAACTGTGAAATGCACTTCAAGCGCTCAGGGTGCGCCTTAGGCTCGAATCTTGTCACTCTGAACAGTAAAATCGCTTATCAATACATCTTTTTGATTCCTTGCTCTTACCAAACATCAAGAACTAATATAACTAGCAATTAGAGACTAAATTTGAACTACATGGAGTAAAATGAATCTGAAATGCAATAAATAAATACAGTGCAAAGGATTCGAATTTGGGTTGCCTCGCAATAAGCGCTCGTTTAGTGTGTTGAGTTTGACATTCCACTTTTCAAGTGTTGATCAGATGGATGGACTCCATCAAAAGTTTTGACTCTACCCCTAAATAAGATGTGAGCCTTTGCCCATTCACCTTAAAGTTCCGATTTGAGTGTGTATCTTTCAACTCCACAGCCCCGTATAGAAATACCTTGATTATCTTGAAGGGGCCCGACCATCTTGACTTTAGTTTTCCTGGAAACAACTTCAATCTTGAATAGAAGAACTAGCTCTCTTTCTTGGAATTCCTTGAATTTAATTTTGTTGTCATGCCATTTCTTGGTTTTTTTTATATATCTTAGTGTTCTCATATGCGAAATTCCAGAACTCCTCTAACTCGTGAAGCTGAAGAATTCTCTATTCGCCTACCTTAACCAAGTCAAAATTCAAGTATTTCGTCGCCCAAAATGCTCGATGCTCCAGTTCGAGTGGCAAATGACAGTCTTTACCATACACAATTTGATACGACGACATACCAAGTGAGGTTTTAAAAGTTGTTCGGTAGGCCTAAAGTGCATCATCAAGTTTCGTTGACCAATCTTTTCGTGAGGCATTCACTGTCTTTTCAAGAATTTGCTTAAGCTACCTGTTGGGTACTTCAACTTGCCCACTAGTTTGTGGGTGATATGGGGTTGCCACCCTATGACGCAAATTATATTTCCTCAGAAGGTATTCCATTTTTCTGTTTAGAAAGTGAGTGCCCTCGTCACTAATTAATGCTCGAGGTACACCAAAACGGGCGAATATGTTCTTCTTGAGAAATGTGATGACTTGTTTCGAATCATTAGTTTGAGTAGCAACTGCTTCAACCCATTTGGAGACATAATCTATCACCACCAAAATATAAACTTTTTATATGAGGATGGGAATGGACCCATGAAATCAATACCCCACACGTCGAACACTTCTACTTCTAATATATGATTTTGCGGCATCTCATCCCGTTTTGAAATATTACTAGTGCACTGGCATCGATTGCACTTCTTCATGTAATTGATTTCATCTTTGAACAATGAAGGCCAAAATAATCCCGATTGGAGAACTCTTACTGCAGTTCGATCACCACTAAAATGACCCCCATAATCAGAGTCGTGGTAGTGCCACAATACCTTTTCTTGCTCCTCTCGGGCACACACCTTCGCAACAACCCATCCACTCCTCTTTTTGTACAGGAAGGGTTCATCTCATACTTAGAATTTGGCATCATGGATAAACTTCCATCATTGTTGGTACGTGAAGTTAGATGGAATTGCCTCACCTACCTTAAAATTAGCAAAGTCGGTGAACCAATGTGCCATGAAAATAGCGAAGATGTGCTCATCGACAAATTGGTCTCGAATCGGTCTAATGTCCTCATCCTCCTCAACTTTCTCCAATCGAGATAGGTGGTCAGCTACCGTGTTCTCTGATCCCTTATTATCTCGAATCTCAATGTAGAATTCTTGTAGTAATAGAATCTATCTAAGTAACCTTGGTTTCCATTCCTGCTTAGTAAACAAATACCTCAAAGAAGCATGATTAGTGTAAACAATAACTTTCAATCCTAATAAATAAGATCGAAATTTATCAAGAGCATAAACTACATCTAATAATTCTTTTTCAATTGTGGCATAATTGTGTTGGGCCCGATTTAAAATGTGGCTAGCATAGTAGATTACATGCAAAAGGTAGCAACCAGTTAGGTGCAGTGATAATGGGAGCATTTATCAACTTATTCTTCAAATTGATAAAAGCATGCAAACAATCCTCATTGAATTTGAAAGGTGTGTCTTTCACAAGTAGGTTTGTGAGTGATTTTGCAATTTTCAAAAAATCTTTTATAAATCTCCTATAAAGTCTAGCGTGGCCTAAAAAGCTTCTAATGCCTTTTTCGTTGGTAGGGGGAAGTTTTTCAATAACTTCAACTTTGGCCTTGTTTACCTCGATCCCCTTGTGGGAAATTCGGTGGTCTAATACAATTCCCTCTCGTACCATAAAATGACATTTTTCCCAATTTAGGACCAAGTTAGATTTTTCACATCTTTCTAATACAAGAGACAGATTAATCAAACAATTATCGAAAGATGAACCAAAGACAAAAAAGTCGTCCATAAATACTTCGATATGTTTTTCAATCATATCATAGAATATGGACATCATGCACCTTTGAAATGTGGCAGGTGCATTGCACAACCCAAATGGCATTCGCTGATAAGCAAACACCCCATACGGACATGTGAATACAGTTTTCTCTTGATCCTTGGGTGCCACAACTATCTGATTGTATCCCAAATAGCCATTCGGCTAGCTGCTCCAGCATCTGATCAATGAAATGGAGCGGGAAATGATCCTTCCTCGTAGCACTGTTCAACCTTCTATAGTCAATACACACTCTCCAGCCTATAATTGTTCGTGTAGGAATTAGCTCGTTCTTTTCATTTGTGATGACAGTCTTTCCACCCTTTTTTGGTACAACTTGAACGGGACTCACCCAAGGGTTGTCTAAAATGGGGTAAATGAGACCGGCTTCTAGGAGTTTTACCACTTCTTTCCTAATCACTTCTTTCATTGTCGGATTCAATCTCCTTTGGGGTTGTACTACCGGTTTGTGATTGTCCTCCATTAGGATTTTGTGCATACAAAAAGTCGGAATTATTCCCTTCAAGTCCTCAATGGACCAACCGATGGCACCCTTATGCTTCCGCATAATTCTCAACAACTTTTCTTCTTGTAACTCACTTAAGCTTGAACTAATTATGGCTGGATTCTTATCTTCTTCACCTAGGAATACATATTTTAAATGAAGAGGCAATTGCTTGAGTTCAATCAGTGGTGTCTTTTTCTTTGAGGGCTTATCTTCATTCCCTTTAAACTCCTCCCATCTTGTAGGAAAACGGGGGGAGTAGGATGGTGATGCTTCCAACATGGCCAAAACCTCTTTCATCTTTGGATATTCACTTTTGTAACACCCCGTTTTTCTCAAAGCGAGGGTGTATTTTTTTTTTTTTCAAAAGAACTTAAATAAAATAGAGTAAGTACGTAAGGAAAAGCCTTTGGATACATATTTTAGTCATTATAATTTACAAGCAGCAGAAAAAGTTCACAAAATATGAATTCCAAATGTTTACATATCAAAAGTGGTACAGTCTTCTAGTTTACAAATAAAAACAACCCAAAAGAAAGACATCCGTTCCCACTGTGTCAACCTAGTCTGATCATTTTACCAAACCACTAAACACCCTGAGTGATCTCCACGCGCCCCGTGAGATCCTCCTAACGTAGCTCCAGTCAAGCATTCCCATCTACATCCCCATCCACAGGGTATGAACCGGTAGGATAGTCCTGGCTATCATCTGAGGGCAAAGCCCAGATTTCCACAATAGTTGTAAAGGGTCACCATCCGAAATTAACAATTAACACATAACATTTAAGTTTTCAAATGCACAAAATACCCTTTCCACTAAGCATGCACCTTAAAAGGATTTTCCATATCTTTTTGGTCATATAAACTCCAAAATATTAATACTTTGGCTAAAAAGCCTCCGAGTTCAATACCAAGATACACTAAAATACATCAAATGTACTTTAAAATTATGGGTCTTACATTACTACCCCCCTAAAATTAGTTTCGTCCTCGAAACTATGCGTCGATAAATAACTCTGGGTGTTGTTCTCTCATCTTGATCTCCAGTTCCCAAGTCGCATCTCCAGTAATTGGTTTCCAAATCACCTTGACCAACGAAACATCCTTGGTCCTCAATTGCCTAATCTTCATGTCATCAATTCTCATCAGTGGTACTTCGAATGATAGGTTATCCTTCAATTGAATCGTTTCTGGTTCGATCACATGAGATGGATCTGCAAGATATTTCCTCAATTGTGACACATGAAACACGTCATGAATATTGAACAGCATCAGAGGCAATGCAATCCGATAAGCAACAGGCCCAATTCGTGCAGAAACCTGATATGGTCCAATGAATTTCAGAGTCAACTTCTTCGATTTCAAGGCTCTACCAACTCCAGTAGTTGGTGTGACTCTTAGAAATACATGGTCACCTTGTTCGAATTCTAAAAGTCTGCGACGCTTGTCCGCATAACTCTTCTGACGATCCTGTGAAGTCTTCATCTTCTCCTTGATCTTCCTTACCTCGGCTGTAGTCTGTTGAACCATCTCTGGTCCGACAATCATATTTTCACCGTCCTTATACCAACACAAGGGCGTTTGACACTTGCGCCCATATAAAGCCTCATATGGTGCCATTCCAATACTCGCGTGGAAACTATTGTTGTAGGTGAACTCAATCAACGGAAGTACATCATCCCAACTTCCTCTATCATCTAACACACATGCTCTCAACAGATCTTCAAGGGACTGATTCGTCCTTTCAGTCTGTCCGTCCGTCTGGGGATGGTAAGCTGAACTCAACCGTAGTTTCGTTCCCAATGCTTCGTGCAATGCTCCCCAAAAATGTGATGTGAACTTTGGATCACGGTCTGATACAATACTTGATGGTACTCCGTGTAACCTCACAATTTCAGCAATGTAAATCTCTGTTAGCTGATCTACCTTATAGGTGGTCTTTATTGGCAAATAGTGTGCGGATTTAGTCAATCAATCCACTATCACCCATATAGAATCATTCTTTCTCCTTGTTTTAGGCAATCCAGTTATGAAATCCATGGAAATGCTGTCCCACTTCCATTCGGGTATATCTAAAGGTTGCAACATCCCAGCAGGTCGCTGATGTTCCACCTTCGCTTTCTGACAAGTTAGACAAGTGGAGACGTACTCCGCTACATGTTTCTTCATTCCTGGCCACCAATAATTCTGTCTCAAATCCTGATACATCTTTGTTGCTCCAGGATGAATACTCAACTTACTCTTATGAGCCTCTTCTAAAATTGTCTTTCTCATATATGTAACTCCTGGTACACAAATCCTACCATTACATCGCAAGATATTATCTGATCCAATCTTGAATTCAGTTGTTTTCCCTTGCACTATTAGGTTCCTCTTCTCTTGAATTAAGGCGTCATCTTGAGAATTTGCAATGTCTTCAAGCAGTCCACTCGAAATCTTAATCACTCCGAGTTTCAAAATTCCCGGTGCAAACTCTAGGTTCAAGTGTAGGTCTCTAAAAGCTTCCCACAACTCTTGTTGTTTAGCCATAACAGCAGAAGACACCGATACACTTCTTCTGCTCAACGCATCAGCCGCTACATTGGCCTTCCCAGGGTGGTACTGCAGTGTGAAATCAAAATCCTTGAGAGTCTCCATCCATCATCTCTGGCGCATGTTCAGTTCCTTCTGATCAAACAAATATTTCAAACTTTTATGGTCACTGAACACTGTGAACGTGCACCCATATAAATAGTGCCTCCAGATTTTCAATGCAAAAACCACAGCAGCAAGCTCCAAATCATGAGTAGGATAGTTTCTCTCATGAATCTTCAGTTGCCTTGAGGCATAAGCCACAACTTTCTTATGTTGCATCAGAACACATCCTAACCCTTGGTGAGATGCATCATAATAAACTTCATAGGGTTCATCTGATTGCGGTAACACCAATACTGGTGAGGTTGTCAATTTTCTCTTTAGCAACTGAAAATTTTCCTCACACTTCTCCGTCCATGCGAACGGTTGGTCTTTTCTGGTAAGTTGTGTCAATGGAGCCACAATCTTAGCAAAACCTTCAATAAATCTCCTGTAGTATCCTGCCAATCCTACAAAACTTCGTATGTCAGTGACAGTCTGAGGCTGTTTCCAGGCAAGAACCGCCTCAATCTTAGCCGGATCTACAATGATTCCTTCCTTGGTTATTACATGTCCCAAGAAATTCACTTTTTCTAGCCAAAATTCACACTTCGATAGATTGGCATACAATCGTTTCTCGCGTAAAATCTAAAGAACTTGACGTAAATGTTCTCCATGCTCTTCTTCAGTTCTCGAATAAATTAATATATCATCAATGAATACCACAACAAACTTATCAAGGAATGGACTAAAGATTCTGTTCATGTAGTCCATGAAAATTTCCGGTGCATTGGTAACTCCAAACGGCATAACCAGATATTCATAATGTCCGTAACGGGTTTGAAAAGCAGTTTTCTGAATATCTGTTTCCCTTACTCGAATCTGATGGTAACCCAATTCAAGTCAATCTTCGAAAATATCGCGGCCCCTCTCAACTGATCCATTAAATCATCGATGCGTGGCAAAGGATAATGATTCTTAATAGTTGCCTTATTAAGCTGTCTATAATCCACGCATAAGCGTGAGCTTCCGTCCTTCTTCTTAACTAGCAAAACTGGAGCTCCCCATGGCGATACGCATGGTATAATAAATTTCTTCTCCAACAAATCTTCAATTTGGCTTTTAAGTTCATTTAATTCCAATGGGGACATTCGATACGGTGCAATTGAAATTGGTCCCGTTCCTGGGTGCAAATCAATGAAAAATTCCACTTCTCTTACCGGTGGCAATCCTGGAATTTCCGTTGGAAATACATCCCGGTACTCATTGACAAGCATCACATCTTCTATGTTCACATTTATCTTTGCCTCCACATTAGCCAGAGACAAAAACTCATGAGTTCCTTCACTTAGCGACACTCGGAGTTTGTTAGCGGCTAAATACTTACCAACTCCTGGTTCGGGGAAAAGAACCAATTTACGAGCACAATCTAAGATCACATAATGGTAAGACATCCAATCCATACCGAGAATGACCTCAAGTGATTGTAGGGGTAAACAGATCAAATTAACCAAGAAATCCCTATTCTGAATAGTTATTTGACAATGTAAACATGCAAAATTTACTGTCAAAGTCTTAGCAGGTGTGGAAACAACCAAATCAAACGGCAAAGCAGACACAGATAACTTCAAACGATTTACACAATCCATAGCAATGAAGGAATGGGTCGCCCCCGAATCAAAAAGTGCAGTTAGAGTGTTACTTGCAATCTCACAGTCACGTTGAATCAGATTCCCAGATGGATTACCCTCTTCAACACTCACACAATAAATGCGTCCTCTAGCAGTAGGACGAGTAGCCCTAGCTACATTCACAACTGGTTCTGCCTTCGGAGTCGTGCAATCCTTTGCCATGTGTCCTGGCTTCTGAAAATTGTAGCAGGTGAGAGTATTAGGGGGACAAGCGTTAGCATAATGTCCATCTTCCCCACATCGGAAACATCGAACCACTCGTCCCAATTGTCTCCCAAAGTTCTGGTTCCCTGGGCGATTCTGCCCACTGTTGTTAGTTCGTGGTCGATCATAAGGTTTAGCAACTTGTTTCCCCTTGTTGTTCTGATAATTCACCCGACTGGGCCCTCCTGCACCAAAGTTCCCTCCTCGGCTAGCCCTCTTATTCTTCATATCCTCAACTTCCCTGCATTTTTCCACGAGAGCTTGGAAACGCAGAATTCCCAAGGGCAAGACAGAGTCTTGAATCTCATACTTTAGTCCGTCTTGGAAGCGATGACACATGAATGGTTCATCAATCTCTTCACGGAAGAACCGGAAATGCCTCGATAGTGATTCAAACTTAGCCGCATATTCGCCCACGGTCATGTTCCCCTGATGTAGTTTCAGGAAATCATCACCCAGTTTAGTTCTAGTGCTCATCAGGAAGTATTTGCCTAAAAACTTCCTTTTGAATGATTCCCAGTTCACCTCCTCGTGAGCTGATCTCATCAACAATCTGGCACTCCTCCACCAGTACTCAGCATCTCCCAATAACATATAAGTGGCATAGTTGACCTTCACTGCCGCCTGACAGTTAACCATTTCGAAGATCTTCTCCACTTCTTGGATCCACTGATCCGCTTTCTCTGAGTTCTCATCCCCCTTAAACATGGGAGGATTGTAACGACGGAAGTCTTCTAACCCTCTTGACTCCGCAACACGGATCTCTCTTTCCCTCTTTTCGAGATCGCGTTGAGTCTTGGCAGCAGTTTGTGCAGCAACAGAAGCAGCCATGTTATTCATAGCCTCCGCCATTCGATCATCCCTATTGGCGTTGGCTCTCGAAACGTCATTCCTTCTTGGCGGCATGGTTTTCCTATAAAACCATCATCAAGTAGAGTCTTAACACTACTTCCATAATTCCAAAATAACATTCTGACCATATCAGCACATAATAATTATTCTGAACTTGACAACTCAAACCACCTAAACCGACTCATGATCAGACAACAACTCCTAACCTCCAAACTAGAACCTAAGGTTCCACAGCCCCCAAAGAAAACCAAACCAAAGCTCTGATACCACAATGTAACACCCCGTTTTTCTCAAAGCGAGGGTGTATTTTTTTTTTTCAAAAGAACTTAAATAAAATAGAGTAAGTACGTAAGGAAAAGCCTTTGGATACATATTTTAGTCATTATAATTTACAAGCAGCGGAAAAAGTTCACAAAATATGAATTCCAAATGTTTACATATCAATAGTGGTACAGTCTTCTAGTTTACAAATAAAAACAACCCAAAAGAAAGACATCCGTTCCCACTATGTCAACCTAGTCTGATCATTTTACCAAACCACTAAACACCCTGAGTGATCTCCACGCGCCCCGTGAGATCCTCCTAACGTAGCTCCAGTCAAGCATTCCCATCTACATCCCCATCCACAGGGTATGAACCGGTAGGATAGTCCTGGCTATCATCTGAGGGCAAAGCCCAGATTTCCATAATAGTTGTAAAGGGTCACCATCCGAAATTAACAATTAACACATAACATTTAAGTTTTCAAATGCACAAAATACCCTTTCCACTAAGCATGCACCTTAAAAGGATTTTCCATATGCTAAAAGTTCATTTCATACTTGCCAAATAAAAATGAAATCAAAATAAAGTTCCCAATCCATCAAGTAATATATAATTGACCAAAACATTGATAAATCACTTGAGCAATCAATTATCTAACTCAAAATAAGATTTTCCACTGAGCCAATCGATTGGGGAAATCAATTTCCTGAAAGTTTTTAGTGAAAATTGAACTCTGGGCTTAAATCAATCGATTGGGTAAATCGATTGACAGAAAGTTTCTAGTGAAAATTGAACTCTGGGCTTAAATCAATCGATTGGGTAAATCGATTGGCTCAATCGATTGGGTAAATCGATTGACAGAAAGTTTCTAGTGAAAATTGAACTCTAGGCTTAAATCAATCGATTGGGTAAATCGATTGACTCAATCGATTGGGTTAATCGATTTCCTGGAAGACAGAGCCCCTGTAATGAAGCCAATCAATTTGGTAAATCGATTTCTTAAATGGTTTTGAAAAACATGTTACAAAATCGATTGGGTAAATTGATTTCGTGAAGAACAGGTCCCCTGTAACTCATCAAATCGATTGGGTAAATCGATTTCCCTGTGTATTCTTTCAAAAATTCATAAACCAACTCAATCATATTCAAACACCACTCCAAACCTTAACACTTAGCAACACCCATACAATCACCACGACATTAAGAGTTTCGAAAACGTTTTACAATCTAACATACTATCACACAATTCCAAACATAACTCTTAGAACAATCAACACAATCTTAATTTGAATCAAACACACTTACACATAATTTCAAAACATACCGCGTAGCGGTTTCAACGCAATACCCACACAAACAAGATGAACCAACAAATCACATGGCATCACTTTAACTTGACAATCCCAATACCGACAAGATGAACCAACAAATCACATGGCATCACCTTGACTCGACAATCTCAACACAAACAAAATGAACCAACAAATCACATGGCATCACTTTGACTTGACAATCCCGACGCAAACAAAATGAACCAACAAATCACATGGCATCACTTTGACTTGACAATCTCGACGCAAACAAAATGAACCAATAAATCACATGGCATCACTTTGACTTGACAATCCCAACACAAACAAAATGAACCAACAAATCACATAGCATCACTTTGACTTGACAATCTCGACGCAAACAAAATGAACCAACAAATCACATGGCATCACTTTGACTTGACAATCCAAATGCAGACAAGATGAACCAACAAATCACATGGCATCACCTTGGCGCGACAATCTCAACACAGACAAGATGAACCAACAAATCACATGGCATCACTTTGACTTGACAATCCCGACGCAATTAAAATGAACCAACAAATCACATGGCATCACTTTGACTTGACAATCTCGACGCAAACAAAATGAACCAACAAATCACATGGCATCACTTTGACTTGACAATCCCAACGCAGACAAGATGAACCAACAAATCACATGGCATCACCTTGGCGCGACAATCTCAACACAAACAAGATGAACCAACAAACCACATGGCATCACCTTGACTCGACAATTCATTTCTTCACAAAATCATTTTCACGACAACATTAAGTAAACGCAGATATTAAGAGATTTCCCATTCTTAATACTCATTTAACTTAATGATTTTCACAAACAAACACACCTTAAGCAAACAGAAATATTAAGAGATTCCCCATTCTTAATACTCTTTTAACTCCAACGATTTTCAAAACAAATATTAAGTAAACAAGACATTAAGAGATTCGCCATTCTTAATTATCATTTAACTTAAACGATTTTCCAAAACACACATTAAGTGAACGAGACGTTAAGAGATTCCCCATTCTTAATACTCATTTAACTTAATGGTTTTCAAATTCCACACGAAACAAAACTCAATCGTACTTTCACATTCAATCCATAACTCACACAAAATCATTTTTCCACATAAACCACACAAAGCACATCTCAAATTCTATAATAATAAATTATGAACACGTCGAATACGACGACACAAATCAACACAATCCATCACTCAAACACACAAGTTTCATTTACTCAAAATCATACATAAATGAGTTTAAATTCATTTTCCACGAAACATTCATCAATATAACCAAAACCTAACTCTAAGATTTTACCCATAAAGCCTTAGATACATTTTCCCCAAATCATTACTCCAACCCTAACAAAATTCTTTTCCACACAACCACAGATAAGGCCCTAAATGCAAACTAAAAGTTTGGAAGGAGCCCTTACCTTCACGTTAGCTTTAACGTGCGATTATGGTACCGCGAGTAAATCTGATAAGATCTTCACTCGCAACGTCGCGTCCAAAGTTGGTCCACTAGCACCGCAGCACGGAGGTGAGCAACCTTCCCTTCTATCACTTCTTGAAAGGAGGCTTAGATCTAGATGAAACGGGGAGGTTTGTGTTTGACGGTTTTGAAATCCCTAACACCGTTTTTCTTCGTTTTCGAAACAAGAAGGAAGTATGAAGCTGAGAAATCCTTGCTTTCTAGCCACTTAAGCCTTGGGTTTCTATTCTTGAGGAAAAGGAAGCAAAGAAAACGAAAATGGAGGGAGGGAGAAAAAGAAAATCTCGCGAGGCAGTGAGAGGAAGGAGATGGAAAATGCTTACTTTCTTTCCTTCTCTTTTCCTTTCTTTCTTTTTCCTTCTTTTCTATTTCTCTTCTTCCTATTTCCTTCCTTTCCTTTTCTTTATATATATATATATATTAATAATAATTAACAAATATCTCAAAATATCTCGATATTTGTTAAATTACCATTTCACCTATAACACATTAAATTCTTCGTAAGAGATTCACCGCAGTTAATTTAATTTATTTATTGATGAGTAATTCTAATCGGGCATCAAAATATCTTTTTGGTCATATAAACTCCAAAATATTAATACTTTGGCTAAAAAGCCTCTGAGTTCAATACCAAAATACACTAAAATACATCAAATGTACTTTAAAATTATGGGTCTTACAACTTTCTTTAACAACATCTTGGGGTAGGCATAACACTCTTTCTAACGGCAAACCGGGTGTTTGATGCTCTATTTATTTGTTGACTATCTCATCTAAGACCTCGAATGAATTGTGGGAAATACAGTATTCCCGTTCATCTCACTTAATTTGACGCTCATCTCACGCATTCAAACTCACTCTCACCCCATACCTGAATTTGACGCTTTCATAAGATATAAGGACCATAATGATTTTCAGAAAAGAGGAGATGTTGACAACACGCAACGAACGAGTCCAAAAGCATCGACGAATTTACAGAGTCAATGAAACATGGCTGATAATTTATGTGAATTATAAAAATCAATGTTACATAATTAATAAAAATATTAAGAGAATAAACATATTCGAAACGAAGTGAAACAAGTTATCAGAAAAGGCCTCACCGACGTGTTGGAGCACCGACAGGGTCCGAATTCAACTTCCCCGAAACAGACAAACGAGTAGTGCTTCTTGAAGGTTTCGACGAGAGGAACTCAAAAACGATATCAGTTTTTCATGATGATGAACGCGTTGTCCGGAATTCAAGAAAACAGCCGCGACAATGGTGGAAACCCATTTTTTAAAATGTAACGGTTGGCGATTTCGAGCATAGGTAATGAAAGAGGGTGTTTCGTGGAGTCCAAATATGGCCTTGGTTTTCTTTGGAGATAGCCATGGTGCCCAGAATCTTGATCAGAAGGTGGAGGTTTGATTTTTGACAAAGCGAAATAAGACGTTTCAACTTGCGATTCAAGTTGAGAATGAAAGAGGAGGTCACAACGATCATAAATGTGGTCTCAGTTTTGTAAGGCATCCACCGTAATGATCGTGGTCGACGAAAAAGAGAAAGAGGGGAATGGTTTGTGGCGGTGCTTACACGGAGGAGAAGAAGAAGGAAACGCATTTTGTGTATTTGTTCTCATTCTTTTCTTTATTTTCTTTAATATTATTATTATTATTATTATTATTATTATTATTTATTAATTAATTAAATTAAATTTTACTCCTGCATAGAGGCCTAATCCGTAAAACACATCTTTCTCAATTCTTTTAATTTTTTTTTTATATATTTTTAAACACAATTTAATTTCTAAAATATTACTAATATTTCAAAACTAATATTTTATAAAATAAAGTAATTAATCTTTATAAAATACATTAATAATTAAGATTCTCATATTCGAAATAATTACTATAATTGTACTTATATTTTTCAAATACTCACATTAAAATACTATCATTATTAGAGTATATTTGAAATTATAAAATAAATAAATATAACATCAAAATATTTATCAACAAAATATTTGATTAAAAAAAAATAATTTATTATAAAATTTGGGGTGTTACACAACCCATCCATAACATTCAACTCCAATACACCACTTGTTGACCCACCACCTTTGTCATACAACATCATTTGTTCATTTGATGTTATGATCTCAATAATATTTCGTGCTTTTGTTGCGGTCTTGTAATTCAAAGAACCACCTACTGTGGCATCCAACATAATTCTAGTGCTCTGCCTCAAACCATTACAAAATATGTTCATTTGGGTAGTGTCGCCATAAGCATGATTAGGACATCCTACTAGTAAGTTTCTGAATCTCTTGTAAGTGTCACGAAGAGATTCTCCCTCTTTCTGTTTGTAACTAGAAATCTCTTGCCTTTTTCTAACGAACATAGTTGGGGGGAAATACTGTTCCAAGAACTTATCTTCATGGTCATCCCATGTGGTTATGCTATCGGCAGGAAATGAATTAAGTCACTCCTTAGCATCATCTGTCAATGAAAATGGAAATAGTTTCATTTTCTTGCCTTCCTCAGACAAACCATCCACCTTCACTATTTCACATAATTCCAAGAAATTTCTAAGATGTCTATTGGCGTCTTCGTTATGTCTACATGCAAAATGAATTTCCTTCAACTCTCGGTATAAAGCGGAACTTATTTCAAACTTGTTGATTGTAATCGGTTGGTTATGGATGGGCAATCGAGCACGATTTCTATTACGATTTCCATACTCGCCGAGAGTACGTTCTGGTGGTGGTGGATCGGCCATCTCAATAAATATGACGAGATCACCCAAAACCTCTTCCTCCACCAATACTCTTCCCCACCATTTAGTAGATGGGCATAAAATGTCACTTGTTGTTCGTTAGTACAAGGCACTACTTCAAATGCCTTTTTAATCTCATCCAGCCAAGCTTGGGCCTCTGAGGGATTGTGGCTGCCCTAGAATGTTGGAGGTTGCAACTTAATAAAATCATAAAACACCCTGTTGGCATTTGGAGTGCCATCTCTTTGCATTGCCATTTGTTGTACCAAGTTATGAGTTGTCGTTGCTTGCATTTGAATAGCTTCCATAACCTTTTCCCATGGTTTAGTAGTGGGCGGTGGATTCATACTATCTTCAGGGGCAAGATTCCTCCTAGATCCTACAACCATAATTCTATATACCATACACAAAATACTAAGTTGATTAGACATAATATTAGGTGAAATGATAATTAGAATGTATAGTAAAACAAAGATATTCTAATTCGTAACACATAATCCATAGTCCAAATGAATCGACATGGCTCTGATACCAAAATGTAAGACCCATTATCATTTGTCTAGAATTTGATAATTTGACCCATACACCTTAATAAAATAGAGGTAATTAACAATAAATAATAAATAAGAATCACTGTCATAACTGAAAAATACATTCATAAATATAGTTTACAACTTGTTTAGTAGATTCATAAAATATTACATCTTGAAAACAACTACGATTCTAATTCAACGAGTTTGGAGATTTTCTGATGCTAATTTCATGTCTCATGTTCCTCCAGCTGCTAAATAAAAAAAATATATAATTGGGATGAGATAAAATATCTTAGTGAGATCTAAAAATAAAGGGAAACAGTCTCAAAGAGTTTCTTTCATAAAAGTATATAAAACATGTCTATATATATTATACATGTCAAAGAGTTTATTATTATTATACATGTCTATATATATATATATATATATATATATATTATTCTAAAAAACATATGCATGACCTCAAATCTTTTCCTTTGGAATAAGGAAAATTCGCCCAATATCTTATTATGGGTCACTAAGATAATTGAGTCCTGATTGGTAAAGGTGGTCTTGCCAAACCCCAATCAGCGTCCTCATTGTTCTCCTTTACCTGTTATTCCATGCCTGAAATAACTTAAATGTCCCACCATGAATAAGGCCATGCATGATCTGATTAATGATATTGTACAAAACTTGAAATGTTTTGTATAAAATGCACTTATTATGTCATATATAAAATGCATCATTCATCCACAACAATTATAAATAACTTAGACGATATACTAAACTCATAATAATTTAATCTTAAGTCCTTAATTCAAAACGTAAATTCGTAGTCAGAAAATAGAAACAATATTGGAGTCATGAAAATATTAACAATATCAAAGTCATTAAAAATAGTAAAAATATAAAAGTCATTAAATTAATAACAACATAAAAGTCATGAAATTAATAACTACATAAAAGTCATGAAGTTAATAACAACTTAAAAGTCATTAAAAATCATTTGGATGTAGTTTAAAAACATCTATATGCAAAAATTTCATTTCATAACACTCTAATTCTCCTAATACGTAATAACTCAAACAATTTATTCAAAAAAAACCTTTAGCGCCCAAAATTCTCATATTAGACGAAATTAATATAACATAACACAATTTCACAAACACATCACAGACAACAACAATAACGATCATAAATCGTGCTCGACAAGCATAATCACTTTAAATCTAGTTATGCACATCTAATTAAATTTTTCCTAACATATAATTCATTCACATAGATCCCAACGATAAACAACATGCACGTTTTAACTTACTATCATTTTCAATGAAATCCCTATGGGTTAAAGAGTTGTTTTATTCCATTCCTATTTTTATCTAAACAACTTCAAAAAATTAAATCCCTAATCATAACAAAAAAACCTTTAATAAAAAGAACTCACAGTTTATGATAAGGGAGAAGATGATGTTCTGATTAAATTGGTTGTTGAGCTCCCCTTTTTCTCGAATTGCCACTTTGATTCAAGTTCTTCATTTTTTTTTTGTTATTATCCTCTATTGCTTCCTTGAATTTGGTTTGAGACAATTTGAGACATGCAAGGTTTAAAAATGATTTTGAAGAGCTTTGTCAAGCTTTTGGGTTTCACTTATTTGAAAAAAATGAAGGAAAATGAGAGGTTGAAGATTGGGAGGATGGAGGAGCTGGTTATACGATGATACAGTAACGAAGAAGAAGGAACATAATGAATTTCTGAAAAACAACATACGAGATATTGGAGAGGTAGAGTGAAAATTACGCCATTGTCCTTCATTTGTCCAAATATTACAATAATGCCTTTTTTTTAACAAATAAACTAGTTATTTTATTTTTAAATTAACAATTTTAATAATTAACCTCTAGACTTAACAAAAATAGATAGGTTGCTACAACTAGAAGAATCAAAATTAGCATAAGATCAAAAATTACCGAAGGAACCTGATACATCAGTAGCAACAGAAGTGTTAGATGAACAATCAAAATTTAGAAGAATCGGGAAAATAAAAAAAAAACTAAACATTTTAGTAGAAGCATAATACAAGTTTGTTTCTTTAGAAACAAACATAAACCACCCTAAACAAAATTGGTGTTTTGAGATATATTGTTTCATTCTTAAATTATCTGCTTTATATTATGTTAAATGACAAAAAAACATGACCTTAAAAAGTCAAAGCAAGATGATGATAGTGCATGTTTATCGAAACCAGAGGAAGCAGATGCAGACAAACTAGGAGAACATGAAAAATCAAAGGCTACAAGAAATTTAAAATAAAATGACAAATATTAAGAGGATCAATCCAATCAAGTTACAAACATTCAAGATAAGTCAGAAGGAAAATCTGGATGGATGTAGAAGACATCTCATTCTGAAACTCTAAGCATTGGAAGTGTATGTATCCTCTGCGAACCAAATCATCATTAAAAGGAAGATGGGTTAAATGATGGATGGATTCTTGCAAAGCAAGATGAGTTAAATGAATTTAAGAGGAATGATGTTTATGATCTAGTACCTATACCAAAGAAAAACATTATTGAAATCAAGTGCGTTTTCCAAAAAAAGCTGAACGAAAAAGGTAAAATGGTAAAAAAAAAAAAAACAAGGCAAGACTTGCCACACAAGGTTACAATCATCAAAAGGGCATTGATTACACTAAGACAATTGCTCTAGTTGTCAGGTTAGAAGCTATTCGTATCCTACTATCTTTTGTAGCAAACAGTAACATTACATTATTTCAAATGGATGTTAAAAGTGCTTTTCTAAATGGTTATATAAGTGAAGAAGACTTTGTTAAACAACCCCCGAGTTTTGAAAGTTTTGAATTTCCATATTATGTTTTTAAACTTAGGAAATCTATGTATGGTCTAAAACTAATACATAGGGCATGGTATGATAGACTTAGTAACTTCTTGCTTAAAAATAAATTTGAAAGAGGACAATTAGATAATACACTTTTTAGAAAATCAAAAGGAGATGACATTCTTATTATTCAAATTTTTATTGATGAAATTATTTTTCGATCTACTAATGGCACTCTTTGCCAAAAAAATTCTAAATTGACACAACTTCAATTTCAAATGCGCGTGATGGTAGAACATAAGTTCTTCTTAGGGATACAAATTCAGCAAAGTCAAAAAGGTATATACATTCATCAAACTAAATATACAAAAGAGTTGACCAAAAATGCACCCTCACGAAGAATGCAAGTTCTTGGATCTTGAATGGTCGGACATCCAGTCCATTTCTAATATTATGCCTAAGCCCTTAAGGGATAAACATATCAGGTTTAAAAGAAAATCATTATCATAATGCGTGATTGGATACTGGTCACATACTAAGGTGACATTTCAAGTACATGGATAAGACATTTCAAGTACAGGGAGATTATGTTGCAAAACGAAATCAAAAAAGATGAAAGGATGGGATGCACCAATGTCAAACATGACAACTAAAGGGATTTCATTTATGAATCCAATACCGGTTATTAGATTATGATTCATACCTTTCTTTGCATTGAGATAAAAGACCCTCCCAATGTTAGGCTTGTTTCGGTTGGACTTTGCTTGTTTTTGGCGTACTAGACATGAGGGAACCATATGACCAGGTTTTCTACAGTAGACATACTGTATTTCCAACCAAGCACTCTCCCTCATGATCTCTGCCACACTTAAGACACTTCTTTTCGCTTTAGGAACTAGATGTCTATACTTGTTTTCCCTTCCATTTAGGAGTCTTTACCTTCAAATGTATGCCAAATTTTCCTGACTCTTTTTGTTGTTGCCACTTAGTCTGCCTCTCCTCTTGTAATTTCTTTAAATTATCTTCAACAATGAAGCTCTTGTGTACAAGAGTAGAATAGTTAGTAAGCTCCATAAGGCCTATGTTTCCTCTTATTTCATGCCTCAATCCTCACTCAAGCTGGTTTATCTTCCATTCTTTAATGGGTGCATATTGGGCATGTGGGAAAAATTTGGCCAGATCTTCAAACTTAGCAACATATATGTCTCCTTGTTACACGTGCATAAACTCCAACTCTTTTTGTCTTCTAGAACTTTTTGGATAATACTTGTCCAAAAAGGGCACCTCAAAGTGTTCTTAGTTGGGCCTCTTAAACCCTAAACCTCTCCAGCCAAAGGCCACCTCAAAGTGTTCCCAAATGTCTTCTTAATCTAATCCATCCAAGCTTGGACCTCTGAAGGATTATGGCTGTCCATGAATGTTGGAGGCTGCAACTTAAGAAAATCATAAAACACCCTATTGGCATTTGGAGTGCCATCTCTTTGCATTGCCATTTGTTGTACCAAATTATGGGTAGTTGTTGCTTTCATTTGAATAGCTTCTATAACCCTTTCCAATGGTTCAACAGTAGGTGGTGGAGTCATACTATCTTTAGGGGCAACATTCCTCCTAGATCCTTTAGCCATAATTTTGTATAGGCTAAATACCAATTATGGTCCCTTAACTTAATTTTAGTTAACGTTTTAGTCCTTTATGTTTTTTTTCTTCCTGATTTGGTCTTTTATTTTAATTTTAAGTGATAATTTGATATTTTATGTTTTAAAATGTAACAATGTTATCCTTATGTTTTGCAAAAATTCAAAAAATTCATCAAAAATTTCAAACAAAATCAATTTAATTAATTATCATCCTCAATATAATGCAATTTCATCAAATTCATAACTTAAATCTTTAAATAAACTCATATTTTCATCTCTAACAACATCAAATAAAGAATGACAAATATGAGTTTATTTGAAGATTTGAGTTACGAATTTGATGAAATTTGTTTTATATTAAAGAATATGATTAATTCTAGGAGTTTTGTTTAAAAATTTTGATGAATTTTTTGAATTTTTGTAAAAAGGGATAACATTGTTGACATTTTAAAACATAAAAGATCTAATTGTCACTTAAAATTCAAATAAAGGACCAAATCAGGGAAAAAAAATAAAGGACTAAAACGTTAACTGAAATTAATTTAAAGGACCACGAGTTGTATTTAGCCTTTTGTATACCATACACATATGACTAAGTTGATCAGACTTAATATTAGGTAAGATGATAATTATAATCTATAGTAAAAGAAAGTTATTCTAATTCCTAACACATAACCCACAATCCTATTCAATCGACATCGCTCTAATACTAAAATGTTAGACTTGTTGTCAATTGTCTAGAATATGACAATTGGACCGGTACACCTTAAAAAAACAAAGGTAACTAATAAAGAATAATAAATATAGTTTCATAAAATAGGATTATGTTCAGCAGATTCATTAAATATTACATCTTGAAAACAAACTACGATTGTCTGATTACATCATAAAATAAAACATCAAATTATAATTCCACAAGTTTGAAACTAATCTTCTGATGCTAAATTCATGTCTCGTGTTCCTCCAACTACTAAATAAAAATAAATAAATGGGGTGAGATAAAAATATCTCAGCGAGCTTTGAAAAATAAAGGGGAAAACAATCTCAAAGAGTTTCAGTCACCCAATATCTTGATGTGAGTCACCAAGATAATTGAGTCCTGATTGGTAAAACTGGTCTGGCCAAACCTCAATCGGCGTCCTGATTGTTCTCATTTACCTATTATTCTATGTCTGAAATAACCTAAATGTCCCACCGTGAGTAAGGTCATGCATGATCTGATTAATGATATTGTACTAAACTTGAGAAGTTTTGTATGAAATGTTTTTATTATGTCATATATGAAATGCATCATTCATTCACAACAATTATAAATAACTTAGAAATATGCTAAACCCATAATAATGTAATCATAAGTCCCTAATTCAAAACCGAAATCATAGGCAGAAAAATAGAAACAACATTGGAGTCATGAAAATAGTAACAACATCAAAGTCATGAAAATTGTAACAATATGAGAGTCATGAATTTTATTACAACACAAGAGTTATGAAATTTATAACAACATAAGATTCATGAAGAATCATTTGGATACAGTTTTAAAACACCTATATGCGAAAATTTCATTTCCAAGAAGAAGAAGAAGAAGAAGAAGAAGAATACAACATATGCTTAATGGCAAAAACAGAGGAAGCAGAACAATTTTATAAAGAAAAAGAAGAAAGTCAAGCTAAAAATAACATGCTAAAAAAAACCATTCAGGAGTTGAAAGAAATAGAAAAACAGATTTTTGAAAATCAAGAAAGTCAAGAATGTTCTGCACTACAAACAAAAAACGTTGGACTAAAAAAAATGAAAACGAACTTCTCAAAACTGATTTATTAAATTTCATTAAAGCAACTGAAACCTTTCATAACATCAATCAAACCCAAAAAACCAAGCTATATGAAAATTTCTTTGTCCTAGAAAGAAAGGAAGAAAACTGCAAAACTAGATGCTCATATTGTAAAAAAATTGGACATCTGGAATTTGCTTGCTATTTTAGAAAAAGAGATGAAAAGATTGAAAGGAAAAAGTAATTTAAAGAGAAAATCATTATGTTAAAACAGTTTTGAAAAAACTGCATAAAGGAGAACAATCTCCAGAATGTTTTCAAAATGGAGAAAGTTCCAAAACAAAAGCTGAACCTCCTCCAGAAAAAAGTGAAAAAAGGAGAACAATCTGGAAACTCTTTCAAACCTTCTGAAACCCAGATTGTTAAATCCATTTCAAAATCAACAATTAAATACATAGCTAGTTTCAAAAATAAAGGAATGATATACCATTCTAAAGAAAAAGGAAAAGTCAAAACTTACTCTCAAAGACCCAAAACAAAGTGGGTACCTAAGGCTGAAATAATATCATATGCAGGTTGGTTTTCCAAATATAAAGAGAAAGCCTTGGTTCTTGGACACTGGCTGTTCAAGGAACATGACAGGAGATAAAAACTGCTTCATAACATTCATCAAGAAAGATGGAGGATCGGTCACTTTTGGTAATGATAATCAAGCTCATATTAAAGGTAATGGAACCATTGGTATGACAAACTCTGCTCAAATAAATGATGTTCAATATGTGGAAGGTTTAAATACAACCTGTTAAGCATAAGTCAACTATGTGACAATGGATGTGAAGTCATTTTCAAACCAAAGGTATGTGAAATTAGGAAAACTAAAACTGGAGAAATTCTATTATGGGAAATCGAAAGAAAAATCTATATGTTTTATATCTTGAAGAACTACTTGATGAATCATGCTTTATATTAATCAATAAAGATAACTGGATTTGGCATAAAAGGGCTGGGCATATCAGTATGAAAACCATTTCAAAAATTTCCAAACTAGATCTTGTTAGAGGATTACCAAAACATAACTTTGAATGAGATAAAATATGTGAAGCATGTGCAAAAGGTAAACAAGTCAAAAGTAGCTTTCACTCAAAAGATTTTGTAACAACAAAGAGAACTCTTGAACTACTTCACATAGATCTCTTTGGGCCAGTCAAAACAACAAGTCTAGGAGGAATGAAATATGGTTTTGTTATTGTTGATGACTTTTCAAGATTTACGTGGCTTCTATTTTTAAAACAAAAAGATGATGTTTTTGAAGCATTCAAAACATTCTGTAAAAAGGTTCAAAATGAAAAAGATCCCAGCATAATTTCTGTAAGAAGTGATCATGGAGGAGAATTCATAAATGCTTCATTTAAAACTTTTTTTTGATGAACTTGGCATCTCTCACAATCTCTCATGTGCAAGAACTCCACAACAAACTGGAGTTGTTGAACGAAAAATAGAACACTACAAGAAATGGCAAAAACTATTTTAGAAGAATCAAATGTTGAAAGATATTTTTGGGCTGAAGCCATAAACACATCTTGTTATATTCTAAACCGTGTATCTATTAGAGAGATCATCAACAAAACCCCATATGAAATCTGGAAAAATGGAAAACCAAACATCTCTTACTTTCACATTTTTGGTTGATATTGTTACATTTTAAACAACAAAGATCTTATTGGAAAATTTGATGCAAAATCTGATAAAGCATCTTTCTTGGATACTCAACCGAGTCTAAAGGTTATAGAGTGTTTAATTTAAGAACTAATGTTGTCGAAATAAGTATGCACATGTTATTTGATGAGTTTGATGACTTAGATATAAGTAAAAAGGATGAGGAAAAAGAAACTCCAATCGAAACATAGCAGCAAAATAGTTTGCAGAAAACAGAGATTGTTAAACAATCTTCGTTTCATTCTCCACCAAAAAGTTGGAAATTGATTGAAGATCATCCTTAAACCCAGATCATTGGAGACACGGCTGATGGGATTAGAACCAGAAAATCATTCAAGAATGATGAAACAACATGGCAACGATATCTCAGATCGAACCAAAATCAATCAAAGAAGCAATTACAGATCAATCTTGGATAAACCCTAAACCCTAAACCCTAAACCCTAAACCCTGATCCATTAGATCAAGCAATCATTGGTACATGATGGGTTTTCAGAAACAAACTAGATGAAGAAGGTAAGGTTATCAGAAACAAAGCAAGATTAGTAGTTTAAGGTTACAATCAACAAGAAGGTATAGATTATGATGAAACCTTTGCTCCAGTTGCAAGGTTAAAAGCTATTCGAATACTTCTTGCATATGCGTCTCATAAACTTATCAAATTATTTCAAAAGGATGTTAAAAGTGCTTTCTTAAATGGATTCTTAAATGAACAAGTATATGTAAGACAGCCCCCGGGTTTTGAAAGCCAATCAAAACCAAATCATGTTTTCAAACTTACAAAAGCACTATATGGTTTAAAACAAGCACCAAGAGCCTGGTATGAACGACTGAGTTCGTTCCTAATTAAAAATGGTTTTCAAAGAGGAAAAATCGACACCACATTATTTAAGAAAACAGAGGGAAATGAATTACTCATCGTTCAAGTATATGTTGATGATATCATTTTTGGGTCAACAAATGAAAAAATGTGTGAAAGTTTTTCAAAACTTATGCAAAGTGAATTTGAAATGAGCATGATAGGAGAATTAAGGTACTTTCTTGGTTTATAAATTAAACAATATGAAAACAGTATTTTTATTTGTCAAGAAAAGTACATCAAAGATCTGTTGATTAAATACAAAATGAATGAATCAAAAATCATGACTACTCATATGCATCCATCATCCTCTTTAGAAAAAGATGAAAATGGCAATTCTGTTTCTGAGAAAGAGTATCGACGAATGATTGGCTCTTTGCTTTATTTAACTGTGAGTAGGCCTGATACAGTGTTTGCAGTAGGATTATGTGCTCGATTTCAATCAGCACCAAAAGAATCCCATTTAACAGCAGTAAAACACATATTTAGATATCTTGTTGGAACCACTAATCTTGATCTTTGGTATAGAAAGGGTTCACATTTTAATATTATAGCATACTGTGATGCTGACTATGCCGGAGATAAAATTGAAAGAAAAAACACGAGTGGAGCATGTCAGTTCTTAGGCGAAGCATTAATCAG
This sequence comes from Cicer pinnatifidum, assembly GCA_037974775.1. Lineage (NCBI taxonomy): Eukaryota > Viridiplantae > Streptophyta > Magnoliopsida > Fabales > Fabaceae > Cicer > Cicer pinnatifidum. The sequence goes on along the minus strand of JBBPBR010000006.1, from coordinate 22,870,293 downwards.
CTGGTCTTGCAGAAAACAGAACACTATAGCCTTGTCAACAATAGAGGCCGAATATGTTTCAGCAGCAAACTGTTGTTCACAGGTTCTGTGGATTAAAAATCAACTTCAAGATTACTGTGTAAGCTATTCCAATATTCCAATTTATTGTGATAATACGAGTGCTTTAAATTTGTCTAACAATCCCATTCAGCATTCTTGATCAAAGTATATTGAAATAAAACATCATTCTATTCGTGATCATGTCAATAAGAAAAATATTGAATTAATCTTTGTTGATACTCAAAATCAACTTGCTGACATTTTTACAAAGCCTCTTGTCGAGGATAATTTTAATTTGATTAAAGAAAAATTGAAGATTATGAAAAATCCAGAAAATTCTAGATAAATTATGCTTCTGCAGAAAACGGAGAACGTTTATCAGTCTCCTTTTCGCGAGCATCATTCTGCGTTCTAAAAAACTAACATTCCCTCCTGAGTTATCACTTTCCCTCTCAAAACCAAAAAGAAAAATATTGGCATTTAATACATGTGTCTTTTTGTCTGAAGGTAGATGCCGACACAAGCTTTATAGCCCCCAAAATTATTTTCCTTTTTCCCTAGATCCAAACAGTTTCCATTGGTCAGAAAAGTAATCATTATTTTCTTTTCCTCTCCTCATGTTAGAAAAACAGTTTCCTCTTTCATCTCTTCTCCTTCTTTTTCCCCAAAATCTGCATCAAGCTTCTCTCTAAATACCAGTCTTCTCCTTCATCTCCTTCACTCTAAATCATTCACCCACAGAACAAAAATGGCGCGAACCAAAAAATCAGCACACAAAAATGCTTCTCCCTGCACACCATACTCTTCATCCCCCTCATCTGATTCTGTGGAACATTCACCTTCTCCACCACCTCGACCAACACCACCACACACCTCCTCTGATTCAACTTCTTCTGACAACAACCAAGAAATCCTCAACCCCAATCCTCTGTCTACTCTTCTTCCACCACTATACACTCGTCCCACACCAAACCTTGCTCAAGTGCCTCCCCATTTGGGTAACCAAACTACTCCTAAACGACGCTCAATGAGGGTTCAATCTGGAATTGGAACTTCAAAATCTTTGAACCCAAAACCATATTACTTCATCATCTCAGATTCTGAGACTGATAATTCTTCTGATTCCTGCCTTCCAACATCAGAACAGGCACCAACAAACACCAAACCTACCACACCATCTAAATCAGCCTTCTCCTCTGAACCCTCACAATCAACTCCCCCAAACCAAAAACAGAGATTGATAAATGAAATTCTCTCCCCTTTTACTAAACAAAATGAACCCCTCTCAATCCAAACCCCAAACAAAACCCATGAAAACAAAATATGCCACGACAATTGCGCAATACCTTGCTCGCAAGAAACTCCTAAATCCTCAAAGGAGAAATACCCACGCTCCTAAACAAAACCTAAAACACTGGCAACCCACCTCTCCAGAACATTCTCCACAATGTTCCCCACCCCAACCTCAAGAACGTTCTCAAAATCAGGAACGTTCACCTGTTCAAACTCCTTTTTCTCCTCCATCACAAGAACGTTCTCCAAATCAAGAACGTTCTCCTGCTCACGCAGTCCCTCCTCCAGAATCCTCTTCACACCCACAACCTTCACCATCAACACACGCCAAATGTTCTCCCACTCCAGCATCTTCCTCTACCTCCACTTCTTCTGAATCTGAACCATCTCTTCCCTCTAAAAAATCCAAACAAAATACTTCGCCTCTGATTTCCCCCACCAAATTCAAACTCTTCAAAAACAAGTGGCCTCAATGCCCAGTTGGGATCGGACGAGTTTTTGTGTTTGACACACTCATCATTAAACATAATGTTGTCCAACATCACACAGATCCTCTTGGTTGGACCTCACTCCTACAAACATCTGACTGCTACTACCCAAATGTTGTCTGAGCATTTTACTGCAATGCAAAGACTTGTGTTGACAAATTACTTATCATTTCCACGATAAAGGGAGTTGAAATCAAACTCACCCCGTACATTATGGCTTCCATTCTTCAATTGGCCACAGAAGGCCCATCTGTGTTTGGCAACAACTGGTACTTAGCTTTGAATCTTCAAAAGACTGAAGTACTTTCTGATTTGTTTCAAGAAGAATCAACATGCTACTTGTCAACATACCTCAAGCCCCTCCCTAAAGTGTTCAACAATATGTGCTAGCATACTCTAATTCCTCACTGTGGGAGTCATGAGTATGTATCTGACAATGACGCACTGCTCATCCACGATCTCCTAAATTGCAAGTGTTTAAACTTGCCTCATGTGATTCTTCAACACATGATTTGTGCAGCAACCAAAGACTACAAGAAGAATACTATTCCTTATGGAATGGTATTGACTAAAGTCTTCATGTATTTTGGAGTTTCCCTTTCTTCTGAAAAATCTCTAATCAAAATCTCCAAATTCTCCACCAAAAATCTCTCTCATAGGAAAAGACCTTTTATGCGCCACCTTCATCCACCACATCTTCCTTTTCCACCTCTCTCAAAAGAAAAAGATATGCTCGACTCCGGACTACCACCATTCCCATTCCATTTACACCCTCCTCATCTGACCACTCACAAGAAGCAATTCCTAAACCTGCTCAAGAACGTTCCTCACCTCTTCAAGAACGTTCTCCACCCAAACACCAAAATCCTTCAACTTTTCTCCCTACTTCATCCACCATTTCTTCAAGTGACTTCATCTCTTTCTCCCAACTTCTTCGCTCCCCAATTCAGGATATTGGGACATTTCTGACTAATCAAAACACGAGCACCATGTCACCACTCTTTATCTCACCACAAAAAACTAGCTCTTCAATTTTTAGCATTAGTTAGTTTTTGAACTTCCCAGAACCTACTGCCCCACCTAAAAATTTGTCTACCCCATCTGCATCTCTCCCATCCATGTCTACATCCGCTGGTACTCTTCCATCTATTTTTGGGTCTCCCAATATAGTTGTTGCCACTACCACTCAACAAATAACTCATCTTCACACTTCACCCTGCCAGTCTGAACCTTCCAATTAAGATATCATGGCCGCACTACAGGTCATTATGGCTAGACAGCTTCAACAAGATCAGGAAATCACTCTGCTGAGAACTTGGCTCACAGAGCAACTTGCTCCCAAGCTGGGAATTCCACCTGCACCACTTCATCGGTTCCTCCTCCTCCCCAAGTTCGTCCACCAGGAAAATCCTCCTCTTCAGAAGGATCCTCTCCCTCCTTAGCATCTTAGTTGCTCTTCTTTTACTTTTTTGAATGACAAAGGGGGACAATTAAGTTAGCTTTTAATTTGTATTAGAAAGTCTTGTTATGTAATTATGCTCATAGTTATATAATTCTGCTCTCAATTAAATGAAAAATAGTTTATCGCATATAGTGTTTTAAATTCTGTCAAATTAAAAACTGCATAAATTGAGGTTAATTTATCGCATATAGTGTTGAGACAAACTCCATATTTAAAGTTTTGATGAAAATACACAAAGGTTAATTAAGTAAGTTAATTATGATTCTAAAATGTTATGTTAATTTAACTTGTGCTTTTGAGTGAATTTAATTAAGAACATAATCAAGCAAAGCAGAAAAGACAACAACAAGAACATTCTGCAGAATGATTTCCAGGTTCAAGAATGTTCATCACAGCATATTGATCAATCATTTTTCACCTCTTTAACAAAGAATCTGCCTCGAAAATTTATTCAAATAAGATTAGTACATGGCAAGGAACAATTAGGATTCATCTTAGCTCAAAAAGGTTATGAGATCACTAAAATAAAAGGACTCAAAAACAGTCAAAATAAAATAGTTTGAAACTCTAAAATCAAACTATCAAGAAATTTTGATCAACCTTGATATATGATAAGACTTTACAAAGGACATTCAAAATGATCAAAACAGGAACTCCATATTGATCATCAAATCTCCTGAAAGATCAAAATGACAGATCCAGATGGATAATCAATCTCCGTTTTCTGCATAACTCCAGCAGCAATCTGTTCTCTTTTGCAATGGCTTATAATCTTTCTCCAAACTTCTTCTGGCTACATTCAAGACTCAAGATCGAAACTGTACCATCCAAGATTAAGGTAGAAACTTTAAAGGCTTTTTCACTAGAAGACAAAACTGATTTAAAAGTTGTAATAGAATAGTCAAAGCTGGCTTATCTTTATTATGAAATATTGGTTTCTGCCAAAAATACAAAGCACTACCAACAACTCTTTTTGACCTTCATTAAATGCTTCTAAAGCCTATAAATAGAAGACCAATATCCAGGAATAAACCAAGAAATTCAAGTGTTGTAAAATCCCACAAATCAATCACGTACACATACTTGAAGTTCTCAAATTTCGCTAAAAAGAAGTAGTTCTAAGTTCTCATATCAGATTGCTTAATTATTACTGAATTCTTCGTAAAGAATCAAATCTCAAACAAGAGTTGAGATATCTCATATTCTGTCAAAAAACAATCTTGCTGTAAAAACTCAAACTATAAGAGTTTCTTTATAGTTTGTTTAGATTGTATTGAATCCTATCAAAGTTAGATAGGTGTTGTTGTTACTTTCTGGGTGGAAAGTAATAAAGATTGAAATAGATCAAGGTTGATCTAGACTATATGCTGTTAAATCAAGAAGGTTTTTTGTTTTAAACACTTAGTGGAAAATATCACAGTGTGAGGACTGGACGTAACCCAAGTTGGGTGAACCAGGATATTTCTTTGTGTGGTATTCTCTATCCTATCTCTTCATTTGTTAAACTTAATTGATTAACTACGATAAAACACAAACTGATTTTTTGTTTTAAGCTAATCAAGGAACGTTCTCTATTTTATAATAAAAACCAAGAACGTTCTCCATTTTTTGTTTTCATAACCAAGATCAATCTTGAGTTATTTTCTTAAGTTTTTAACAGGAATTTTAAAAAGGTACATTTACAATTCAAACCCCCCTTCCTTGTAAATCGATATTGTTACTTCACTTGTCTCCATATCTCTTCATTTGATTAACAATTATCTTCTCTCTTAAGCAATAATCTAAAATTGATTCAAAATCCTTCATCTTCAAAGCTTTGAAATCTTCCGTTAGAGATTGAAGTCTTATCTTTTTCACTTTGTGAAAGAATTAGAGTGATTTCTCCAAAATTTTCCAAGCATCCTTTGATTTTGTGGCATTGGGAACCTTCTCAAACATATAATCTTCTAAACATTGATGAATAAGCGTAAAAGCTTGTTGATCCTCTTCATTGTCTTTGCCAAAACCTCCTTCTAAACTTCAGACCAATCATCTTCATCTTGTAGCTCAACATAGCCTTTTTCAACAATCTCACATACACATTGAGAGACAAGCAATGTTTTCATGAGAAGGCACCATTTTTCACTATCGTCATTTTTCGCCATTTCTCAACTCTCACAACCAAACTCTGATACCACTTTAAAAGAGAAAGGAAAGTATTTATGATAGAAAACTCAAAATTTGTTTGATGCTTAATGCCAAGTGCAATGGAGTATTTATAGGAGTTTTCTAATTAATACCCACTTTTAGATACTACCAACAATTTTCTGTAATTAAAGCACTTCTAGATTCTAACATAGAAATTCTACATGGTCTTGACTTATCTAATTTCAAATTAGTAATAACAAACTTCACTACACAATTGTGATTTTTGAGTTATCATGTTCTTATTTTTCCTTTGATGATATTTTTACTATTTATTTATGAGGAATTAAAAGCTTTACGACATCTTACACTTTGCAGCAATTCCATTGTACTTGATATTAGTTTGTTAATGTAAATGTTTTCAATATGACATTTGGACGAGTACTTGATTGCTTCAACAGTAAAAGAAGTAGACTTGATGCTCATTGTAACATCACGACCATTGTCGTTATCGATGATGCTACCTCACAATCTTCTCACCCCCTTAACCATCTAGTGAGTTTGCCTTTTGTGGGATTCAAGCCCGATCCTGAAAGATAAGTACCGCCTTCACACAATCTCACTATGAATTGAGCCACCAGGTAAGAAGATCGTGAGGCAGCATCACTGACAACGATTAAGGAGATTAAGGAGTCTGTGGGACCCCTAGAGATACGTCAGTATTAGGTGTTGGTGAAGAAATGCAAAAATGTGGAGATCATGAAATGGGGCCGCCTGAACAGAGGTGCTATTGGTGGACTGACGAGGCCTCAGGTAGAAATTGACCACAACTTTATCATTTAATTATGGGGTTATGCCTCTAAATATTACCTTTGAGCAGGGAAATGATGACCAAAAAAATAGAGGCAGACAGTTTCAACAAAAAAAGCCTTGTCCCAGCCCACAAGGGATTGCTAGAGATCGATCAGGCCCCAAAAATGTGGGATATCAGAGGCCTCATAATCCAGCACATAACCCAATGTGTGTTGTTTGATGCTATCATTGTGGACAAGAGGGACATAGGATAATTGAGTGTCCCGGAAGAGCCAGGATACATTATGCCTATCTAAAATCAGGCCATCTTGCAAAAGATGGTCAAGAGAAGGACACTTCTGACACTAAGGATGTTGCACGCCCTACTTATCGAGGATGTGTGTAAAACCCTGATTTTTAACAGCGCGAGTGTATTTTTTTTAAACAAATTCATAAAAACAAAGAAAGAAAAAGAAATAAATAAGGAAACACTTTTGGATTATTATTTAAGTCGTACATAATGACAAAGTCAACAAATATTTACAAGCAGCGAAATAGTTTTTAAAATACGAATCCAAAGTATTTACACTTCAAAAAGTGGTACATGGACCCCATCATAATAAAAAGTCAAGCAGACAATATTAGTATAGGTACAGTCTTCCAAATTAAAATAAACACAACCCAAAAAGAAAGACGTCTAGTCCCTATACATCAACCTAATTTGATCATTCTACCAAAAAACTATACATCCCGGATGATCTTCACGCGCCCCGCAAGATCCTCTTGACATAGCTGCAGTCAGGTGTGTCCAACTACATTCCCATCCATAGGGTACTAATCGATAGGATGGTCCTGATTCTCATCTAAGGGCAAAGCCCAGATTTCCACAATAGTTGTAAAGGGTCACCAACAGAAATTAACAATTAACACATAACATTTAAGTTTTTAAATGCACAAAATAACCTTTCAACTTAGCATGCACCTTAAAAGGGTTTCCATATGCCAAACATGCATAAACAAAGTTGAAAAATGAAGTTTTTAACAAAACTGCACTGTTGTATTCGAAAACAGCATCTCTGTATTCGAATACAAGGCTGTCTCAACAGTCAATAGCAAAAACAACATGTATGTATTCGAATACAGCCTTTTGTATTCGACTACACAATAAGTCAGTAGCAAAACAACATGTCTGTATTCGAATACGACCTTCTATATTCGACTACACAGTAAGTCAGTGGCAAAAACAACATGTTTGTATTCAAATACAACCTTCTGTATTCGAATACACATCAGACAACAGCAGAAAAACAGCAAAATTCAGCTTTTTAAAGGGTTTTGAAACCAATCGACACTTACACATAAATCCAAACAATCACACTTAGCAATTATAGCGCAATCACTACGACATCTTGAGTTTCAAAATGGTTTTGCAATCAATCACACATACACGCAATTCCAAAACATCCACAATTGACCATTATAACACAATCACCATGACAACTTGAGTTCAAACACTCAATCATAATCTTAAATCAAACACGACTCGCGTGCCAAGCCCCCTAATGAAATGCGTATATGCCAAAATGCATGGGCTCGGAATTCCAAACCAAAACCCTCCTCGAAGGGCGGTAAATCATACTTGTACCACCAATCACAAGTCGTAGTACTAAATTACCGATAAATTATACACGACGCGACAATCCCCACAAGGATAAGATGAACCAATAAATCACATGGAATCATCTCGTGGCCCATAAATCACCACAACCATAAATCAACCATAAACATTAATATTCAATCTCTAAAAAGCACCGAAATGTTTGAGTTAATAAAATACTCTAAACTTTTTTTCTTTTTAAACTCAATCAAAGAGTAATTAAAAGAGTATCATTTTGAACTTTAACTATTTTTAATTTCAATCTATCTTTTTGCTCAAACTCTTTAACTTAGTTAAAATTTGAACCTTTTCACAACTTTAACAACGCTAAATTTTTTGTAAAATTTTAATTTCAGTTCAAACTCATTTATTTGAAAATAACTCATTACGTAACTCAAACTCATCAAAATTAATTATCGCCAATTCACACCGACAACAATCAATTCAATTCCACAACACACATATATGTTACTCATAGTCCCAATTTCATAACCACTCAACAATTAAAAAAAAAAACTAACAATGGATATTATGAGATTCAATCACTAGAAAACACACCTCAAAATAAACTAAATTAAATTTCAACTAAATTACACGTAAACGAATTAAATTTATTTTTCACAAAATCACACCTCAAATACATCAAATTTCTTTTCAAAACAATCACAAATAATATCCTAAATGCAAACTAAAAGTTTGGAAGGAGCCCTTACCTTAACGATATCTCTAACACGCGATTACGGTACCGTAATTAATTCCGATAAAATTTAAGTTTGTGATGTCGCGTCAAAAACTAGCTCACTAGCACCGCAGCGTGGCAATGAGCAACTTTCCCTTCTGTCACTTCTCGAATGGAAGTTTAGATCTAGTATATAAATTGAGGTTTATGTTTGTTTTCTTTTCAATACCAACACTTTGGTTTTCTTTTGCTTTCTTCCAACAGAGAGAGAGAAGAAGAAAAGTGGAGGGAGATCGTGAAATAGAAACAGGAGGAAGAAAAGAGAAACGTGAGGTGCTGCTTCCTTTCTTTGCCTTATATATATAATATATATTAAAATAATAATAATATATTATAATAATAATATTAAATATCTAAACAAATATCTAGATATTTATAAATATCTAGATATTTTAATAAAAATCATCATTACGTTCATCACCTCACATCACATTACAAATTACTTTTTCAAAAAAATATCTATTATCGCCGTAATTCTATCGGCAGATGAATTTTTCTGAAAAATGTTGCATCTCAGAAAATAATTTCTTCGACGAAAGATTCACCGTAATTAAATAAAATTATTCATCGAAGAATAATTTTAATCGGGTCTCTAAAAAGATATTTTTGTCATTTACCTCATAAAATGCCATAAAATTGACTAAAAAGCCTCAGAAATTCAGCACAAAATTTCCCAAAATACATAAATTAGAATTTAAAATTAAGGGTCTTACACAATAACTCTACACACTACCATAGCCGGTAAGACTCGTCTGTTCCATTCAACATGATTTTGTCTACTATCAACAAGAGATTAAGGATGATCAGTCCCTCAAATTGTCAATAAATAGCCAACAACCATGATGGTGGCTTGGACTATCTTAATCGAATTGTAATAGCGCTCCCCACGACTTGCAGTTAAGGTTATCCTAATGCACAATCGATCAACAAACTTCTCAAGGTCCACTGAGTTTCCCGTATTTTCCTATAACTTTGCTCTTATAGACGGATTACAATCGCCCAAAACTATGTCACATACCCTCATATACGTCCACTTGGTACGAATCATCCTTTTGGTACCAAACTGAAACACTGCGTATGACATCAACACACTGAGCACAAAACAATCATTACCACCGAGAACTCCTAAATGTCTCCATGGTCCACAAATCCTCGATTTTTCTTTAGTTGCATAACTACGCCAAATCGTAGTGTTCTTATCTGTATGTTGTTCTAATTATAACTCCAATAATTCCGTCCCCCATATTTGCTTGGTGATCCAACATTCCTCAAATATTTTCGAAATCATGCCAAAGACTATACTACTTAGGACATACAAACTTCTTTTCAGATTAGTACTTAATTTCAAGAGTCACGTTCCAACAAAATCCAACTTAAATCTCATGCATTTATTAAGACCAACATTTGTCTCATGACCGACACCTCAAATTCACGCTTCACTAGACAAGTTCTTACATACTTCACAATTCTGCACAACCTTGAAAATAATTTTCCTACATCTACTGTCCACATTCATTATGATACTTCTTAACATCGCCGTGTCCTTTCTTTGCAGCTCGATGATTATCTTTTCATTACGACATGTAAAATACATTGTATTCACTCCATCATTTTTCCATTTATACAAACCTTATATTTCTACCTCGAACATTGATACATCTTCATTATAGTAATGTCAATAAATCAAGCATCACTAATTTCCACCTGACTTTTTCCATTTAATGCTCAATTCTTTCCTACCAAGCAAACATTTAACTCTGTTGATTGAGGAACACAATAGCAACCTCCATGACATGCACTTAAGTAGTGCCTGTATGTCATTGACATACCCTTATAATAACAATGTCTGAATTATAGGTGACATAATTCCTTTCATCAATCTTTAATTTTCATAAGCTACATCTCTATGTGCTGCTCCAACAAATTTCTTGGCACATTTTCCAAAATTTGGTTCACTCGCTGGATTCTTATTGCTTCTCAAATTTCACCGAGATGCAAACTGAAAGAATCCTAACAATCGAACGTCCTAAAGAACTATTTCTTAATGTTCCCCATGAGCATTTCTTAAGAAATAATTATTTATAAACTTCATCTTCATAACTTTGCAGTAAAATATCTCAAAAACCCACATACCTTTCTTCGTCCATCTAGTTACTGAAATGATCATTTCAAATCTTCATGCTTGACTTCCCAAGGCCAACAACTAAACCATAAATCATTTATTATGTTTCTTCTTTTTCACTCGCGATCATTGGATAAACATCTAAAAATATGATCCTCGAAATCTCCAAATACTTATCACCTCGTCTAAACTCATCTATTTTATCTTAAGATTCACTACAAGGTCTTATTCATCGTTGACTCTAACCGTCTTAGTTATAATGAAATCTCTTCTAATCGTAATACAACATTATTAGTATATCTTCAAACACTTCCATCTATAACATGAATTATTTATCACTTGCCTACCTCATCTACATAAATTATACAAGTTTAAGGTGTCACTTGGTCCTCCATCCAACCTTGTGGATTTTAAATCGTCGACTTATAGATCAACCATCTTAGGGTCCCAAATCAAATCTCGAATAATCCCTCCGACCTATCAAAATATTAACATTCTCCTAGTAATTTTCATCCTTTAATAGACTCTCAAAGCTTACATTGATACAATCTCTAAGTATTCTCATACTATGTACTTTCAATTCCATTTAATAGTAACACGCGGTTCAATACATCAAATCTTAACTCCTTATGTTTTTTCCGAACATCACTCAAAAGTCACACTTACGTGTCTATAGTTTCATCCAATGTCATTATCAAAACTTACCATCTCCTAATCCACACAGATATTTGTTACTTATTGAAGAAATATATATCCTCACTCATATAATCGTCTTAAGAAATAATTAAACCCAGGTAGTATTCACCCCTAATGTGCAGTGCCTCTTAACTTCAATACAAGCCTCTTCCTAGACACCTAAGCTCCAAAATGCTATTCCAAAAGGAAGCATCGTCTTCTCAACAATTCCATGACGTTCACATCTCTTTGACATTATCAAACTTCATCAAGTCTCATCCTGAGATATACTAGGAAAAACATCTAATACTTTTCTTAACAAAAGTCCTCCACTTAGATCTTTACTTTAAATCGCCTATTAGTCTAACTTTAATCCATCCATACCCATCATTTTCGAGTTACCACCATCAACAACATAAATCCCATGCCATCGTGATTAACTTCAATCGTGCCTAACAATTCGTCATTTCGAATATCTTTTACACTTCTTGAATCCACTGATCAGCTTTTTCTGAGTTCTCATCACCCTTGAACTTTGGATGATGGAAACGACGAAAATCTTTCAATCCTCTTGACTCAATAGCACATATCTCTCTTTCCCTCTTCTCCAGATCCCGCAGAGTCTTTGCAGTTGTCTGTGCAACAACAGAAACATCCATGTTATTCGTAGCTTCAACCATTTGATCATCCCTACTAACGTTCATTTTTGCAACGTCATTCCTTCTTGGAGGTAGTGTTTCCCCAAAACCAACATCAAGAAGAAATCTCAACACCACTTAGAAGAATTCCAAAAATAACTTTTGACTACATCCACACATAATAAGTACCCCTGAGCTAACAACTCAGACAATTTACCTCGACGTATGATCAGATAACGACTCCTAACCTACAGGTTGACCTACAATCTTTAACCAAAAGCTCTACATCCCCAAAGAAATCCAAACCAAAGCTTTGATACCACAATTGTAACACCCCGATTTTTAACAGCGCGAGTGTATTTTTTTTAAACAAATTCATAAAAACAAAGAAAGAAAAAGAAATAAATAAGGAAACACTTTTGGATTAATATTTAAGTCGTACACAACGACAAAGTCAACAAATATTTACAAGCAGCGAAATAGTTTTTGAAATACGAATCCAAAATATTTACACTTCAAAAAGTGGTACATGGACCCCATCATAATAAAATGTCAAGCAGACAATATTAGTATAGGTACAATCTTCCAAATTAAAATAAACACAACCCAAAAAGAAAGTCGTCTAGTCCCTATACATCAACCTAATATGATCATTCTACCAAAAGACTATACATCTCAGATGATCTTCACGCACCTCGCAAGATCCTCTTGACACAACTCCAGTCAGGTGTGTCCAACTACATTCCCATCCACAACGTACTAACCGGTAGGATGGTCCTGATTCTCATCTGAGGGCAAAGCCCAGATTTCCACAATAGTTGTAAAGTGTCACCAACTGAAATTAACAATTAACACATAACATTTAAGTTTTTAAATGCACAAAATACCCTTTCAACTTAGCATGCACCTTAAAAGGGTTTCCATATACCAAACATGCATAAACAAAGTTGAAAAATGAAGTTTTTAACAAAACTGCACTATTGTATTCGAATACAACATCTCTGTATTCGAATACAAGGCTGTTTCAACAGTCACCAGCAAAAACAACATGTTTGTATTCGAATACAACCTTCTGTATTCGACTACACAGTAAGTCAGTAGCAAAACAACATGTCTGTATTCAAATACAGCCTTTTGTATTCGACTACATAGTAAGTCAGTGGCTAAAATTGCATGTCTGTATTCGAATACAGCCTTCTGTATTCGAATACACATCAGACAGCAGCAGAATAACAGTAAAATTCAGTTTTTTAAAGGGTTTCGAAACCAATCAACACTTACACGCAAATCCAAACAATCACACATAGCCATTATAGCGAATCACCACGATATCTTGAGTTTCAAAATGGTTTTGCAATCAATCACACTTACACACAATTCCAAAACATCCACACTTGGAAATCATAACACAATCACCGTGACAACATGAGTTCAAACACTCAATCATAATCTTAAATCAAACACGACTCGCATGCCAAGCACCATAATGAAATGCGTATATGCTAAAATGCATGGACTCAAAATTTCAAACCAAAACCCTCCTCGAAGGACCGTAAATCATACTTGTACCGCCTATCACAAGCCAAAGTACTAAATTATCGAGGTGCTACCTATCACGGGTCAGCACGATTTACCAAAAATGTGCAGTCTATTGCAGACCTTACACGACGCGACAATCCCCGCAAGGATCAGATGAACCAATAAATCACATGGAATCATCTCGTGGCCCATTCGGTCACCACTATCACCATGGCCCATTCGTTCGCCATGTACTATGAAATGCATGAGCATACTCTGACTCTATCCACGACAATCGTTAAGTAAATGCAGATATTAAAAGATTCCCCATTTTTAATACTCATTTAACTCTAACAATTTTCACGACAATCATTAAGTAAATTCAGATATTAAAAGATTCCCCATTTTTAATAATCATTTAACTATAACAATTTTGGACGACAATCATTAAGTAAATGCTTATATTAAAAGATTCCCCATTTTTAATATTCATTGAACTCTAACAATTTTGGACGACAATCATTAAGTAAATGTAGATATTAAAAGATTCCCCATTTTTAATACTCATTTAACTCTAACAATTTTGGACGACAATCATTAAGTAAATGCAGATATTAAAAGATTCCCCGTTTTTAATACTAATTTAACTCTAACAATTTTGGACGACAATCATTAAGTAAATGCAGATATTAAAAGATTCCTCATTTTTAATACTCATTTAACTCTAACAATTTTGACGATAAACATTAAGTAAACGTAGATATTTAAAAGATTCCCCATTTTTAATACTCGTTTAACTCTAATGATTTTCACAACAAACATTAAGTAAACGTAGATATTAAAAGATTCCCCATTTTTAATACTCGTTTCACTCTAATGATTTTCAAATTCCACCCAGAACATATTCAGACATATTCTCAAATTCAATCCACACCAAATCACATCAATTCATTTTTCCACAAAATCCACACAAACACATTTCAAAATTTATAAATATTAATTATGAACATGCCAAACACGACAACCACAAATCATCACAACCCACCACTCAAACATATCAAATTCCATTTCCTCAAAACCACACATAAATGAGTTAAATTCATTTTCCACAACACACTCATCGATATCACCAAAAACCCAACTCTAAAATTTCACCCATAAAAGCATTAAATTCATTTTCCCGAAATCTATACTTCATCCCTAACAAATTTATTTTCCATCCAACCACAGATAAGTCCCTAAATGCAAATTAAAAGTTTGGAAGGAGCCATTACCTTAACGTTAGCTCTAATATGCGATTACAATACCGCAAGTAATTCCGATAAAATCTCCACTCCCGACGTCGCTTCCAAAGTTAGTTCACTAGCACCGTAGCGTGGAGGTGAACAACTTTCCCTTTTATCACTTCTTAAAACGAAGCTTAGATCTAGAAGAAACATGGAGGTTTGTGATTGACGGTTTTGAAAACCCCTAACACCGTTTTTCTTCGTTTTCGAATTGGAGAAGAAGAAGGAAGCTGGAAAATTGTTCTTTCTCACCCATTAATCGTTGGGTTTCTTTTCTTGAAGCAAAAGGAGAAAAAATAAAGTGGAAGGAAGGAGGAAGAAGAAGAAGGGTTGTCACAAGGCTGGGAGGAAGACGTTTTCTTCCCTTTGTTTCCTTGTTACTTACTATATATATATATATATTATAATTAAAACTAAACCAATAAATATCTAACAGCTCTCACACCCATCACTTCACTCCCATCTCAATCTAATTTGATAAAAATATATACTCTCGTCGCAACTCAATTGACAGATAAATTTTCCGCAACGAGTGATAACTTTAACAAAACTATCTGGTATTAAATCATTTGCAACGTAACTAAATTATTCTCTGACAAATAATTTTAATCCAATTTCCAAAAATATATTTTTGGCATTTAACTCACTAAATACCAAAGACTAGGCTAAAAGCCTAAGAAATTCAACACAAAATATCCTAAAATTGTATACTTTAGGATTTAAAATTAAGGGTCGTACAATGTGTTTATCATATTAGTGGATAAGAAACACCATCTTCTTCTGAACTTATTTAGGGTGAGTGTTTAATTGCTGGAAAGATACTTTCTGGAGATATGATTCTAGAGTGACACACTCGTTCATTTCATTAGATTGGGTGGATTCACTCCAACTAGATGTAACTACCTTACCATTCGATTTACTAGTTACCATCCCCTGCTGAACCAGTAAAGTGTAATTCGGCATGCTTGCAAACCATGTTGACTATGTTTAAAATGAAGTTTAAGATCAATTTAATTTGTATTCCTCTTAAACATCTTGGAGTAATTTTGGGAACGGATTGGTTGTCTAGCAACTACGTCATGTTAGATTACGCCCGACGGAATGTGATATTTCCAAATCCTTATATTTCAAAGTTCCTTTCGGCCAACAGACTGAAGTTTTTTTGGAAGGGGGGAGTTTAAAAATATGTGTTTCTTAACTACATCAGTATGACTCTAGAGGTTGTTGTTGATGAGATCCCAGTGGTGAAGGATTTATCTGAAGTTTTCCCACCAGACGTACCAGGATGACGAGAACCCTTGTGGGGCCAAAATTGGTACAACAGACCACAAATAAAGTTTGTTTGGTCCAAGAAAGGCTGAAGACAACACAAAGCAGACAAAAGAGGGTGAACATGCATTTTTTAGAGTGACGCCTACTATTGGAGTTGGTCGAGCACTAAAGTCCAAGAAGCTCACTTCTAAATTCATTGGCCCATTTTAGATCCTCCGACGTATAGGTCACGTAGCTTACCAGGTTGCCTTGCCTCCGAGTCTAGCCAAACTGCATAAAGTATTCCATGTGTCACAACTGGGGAAGTACATGGCTGATCCTTCCCATATTATCAAGCCAAATGATATCCATTTGAAGGAGAACTTTTCCTTTGTAATTCCACCACTAAGCATTGGAGATAGGACTATTGAGCACCTACGAGGCAAGGAGATTGCCTTGGTCAAGGTGATTTGGGACCAAACGACTGGAGATGCAACTTGGGAATTAGAGGGAAAAGATGAGAGAGCTCTACCCTAATCTCTTTATGTCTAACTAGTTTCGAGGACTAAACTATTTTTAAGAGGGTTAATATTGAAACATCCTCTAAATTTATTATTTAAAAATAATTAGAAACTATCAATATTATTCAATATTAAATTACGTGTGATAATTATTTGCCTTGTTTGACTTATTGTAGTTGATAAAGTTATTGGTAAAAATTATTAAATCAATGGGGAGTTTAAATATATATACAAGAATTTTGAGTTTAAATCAACGGGGAGTTTAAATATAATTATTTTCCTTGTTCGACTTATTGTTCAACTTACATGATTAATGGAGTGTCAAAAACTACTACAATCAGTGTTCAAGCCAAAAATTCGAATTGAAGGCCTAAAGGAAAAAAAAAAAAAAGACCTTTAGATTGATATCCAGGTTGATCTCCAAATTAAGCGAAGACAACAACGACTCAAGTACACTATGCTTACACTATTTTTGCAAAAAGCTCTACATACTTCTGATTTAGAACATTACCAACTAACATGTGATAGCTTATTCTCACACTCATTCACATTTTCAATTAAACTCAAAAGAAAGAAAGTTATAGATTTATCAAATAACATTTTAGACAGAAATAAGAACAAGTGCTTAATATACTTTAAATATTACTAACAACTGCTAGTGTGTCTAATGACTATATTCAATTTTATTTGAGTTTCTCAAACCTTTCCTCATTTATAAAAGGAAGGTGAATGAGAAGAAAAATGCAAGAGTTTCCAAAGCAATCAAGCTACACTTAATCATTTAAGCTTAAGTAGAAAAGCTCTTATTTTAAGAAAAATTGTAGTTCTTTCACTATATTTTATGGATCATCTTATTGAGTTCTTGTTGTTAATCAATCTCAAACAAGTGTTGAGAAGTTTTTAGATCCTGAACACATTTATCATACACAACATTTTGTAACTGAAGTCTATCTCTTAAGTTTGATAAGTACATTAATCAAAATTTTAAAAAAAGTGATCACAATTCGTACTCCTTTTCTAGTGATTAATATTGCTACTTCAATTAACATCATATCTCTACCTCTAAGGTTGAACGCCTATCAAGTGTTAGAGGAAAAGATTCACGAATAAAAAGCAATGTCAAAAGCCAAGTATATCATTGAAGGAGGATCATCAAATAGACCACCTTATTTTGATGTAACAAGTTACTACTTATGGAAACGAAAGATGCAACTATTCCTTAAATCTCAAGATATAGGAATGTGGTGTATCATAATAGATGCAAACTTCCTACCAATAGAAGATGAAAGTGATCCAACATTCGCTGAAAAGAAAGAAGTAGATTGGACAATAGAAAACAAAGCTCATGTACTTTTATACTCTAAAACTCTATTATTGATAAAATATATTCAAAATTCACAAATATGGTAAATAAAATGTGCTCCCTAGGCAAGGTCTACTAAGCCCAAGATAGGGTAAGAAAAATTCTAACATGTTGATGACTCTTCATCATATGTAGATTTTTCATTGTTTTTAGTCTTATCTATCTTTAATCATTAGTTAATTTAAGGAGTTATTTAATATATTTTGTTGATTTTATTTCTTGGATTTAAAGAAATGTTTATGTTCTTATTTCCTTGATTAAGTACATATTTTTCGTAGTTTTGCATTGTTTCTTTGTTTTAGTGCAATATTGAATATTGGTTAGAAATCAACATGACCTATGTTGAGTATTACAGTCATATCAGGAGTTGTAGATGTCCAATTGAAGTCAAACCAAGTGAAAATGAAAGTTAAGATCCATAGCTACAATTGTCATGAAGACACTAAAACTATTCGGAATCAAACGAAAAGCAAAATATAGTATATGTTAAACATAAGAGGTTTTGCGCCTAAAGCGCAAAACCTGGGCCCGAGGCGCATTTTGAAATTCCTGACATTGTTCAATTGCGCCTAAAGCGAAAATTCCGCTCTCTAGGCGCGCAACAGAACACATTAAAGCACATTTTTCTCACTTTTTAAGGATCATTTTTACTATGGGATGTTTGGGCATTTGTTGCATAACAGAGAAACTCAAAGACGGTCGTTTCTAACACCGATTGAACAGTTTTATCAAGAATCATTCATGAATCTTTGTTGTAATTCTTCTCTAATCTTTATCATTTCTATCTCTTCATGAGTGACTAAACCCTATTTGTTAGGGATGAGTGTAACAAGATGAAACCCTTATTTTTCTGATTTGATTTCTAATTGTATGAATGAGTTTATTGATTTATTTTTCTCATCTATGTGTTTAATGTTTTTTATTGCTTGATCAACTTTAACATGTTCAACGATTCGTATTTTGAAACGGAAGTAGACTATACAAATGCTTGAGATGAGAAATTCATGATATTGTAGTGTAGGGATATATGCATGTCATGAAACCAATTAAATTTGTTGTAAAGGTAGTGGTTTAAAAAGATAATTCTTGTACCGTAAAGCTTAATTCTAATCTTACATCCACTAAGGAGTTAGGGGTTAGTTTGAAATTAAAAGTTTTGTCACTAAGACATTAGGGCAAGAATAATAAAGAGAATTCAGTAATAATTCAATAAAGGAATTTCATAACTAGGATCAAATTAGGAATCAAGATTGGATTTGAAGTGAAACTCATCCCTGGCATTTTTGTTATTATACAGGATCAATTTTATTACTGTTGTTACTTTTAAATATTATTTCAATTAATTCAGGAACTTTTAAATATAATTCAATAGTCAAACGCAATTGTTGAGTTCAACACTCTGTACTACCGTTTTAATTATTACTTGCAACGATTCAATACACTTGATGAAACACTATCATATGTCTTCCTATTATATGGAGACCAATGGTCTCAACCATAAGTCAACCCCAAAATCTTGAGAATTAAGATTTTGTCTTGGCTTACGAATCAAACACTATGCAAATGAAATTTTTATTTGTCAAGAAAAATACATCAAAGATCTTTTAAAAAAATGCAAAATGAATGAAGCCAAATTAATGGAAACTCCTATGCATCAACCTTCAAATTTGAACAAAGATGAACAAGGAAAAACCATTTATCAAAAAGAATATAGAGGAATTATTGGTTCATTATTATATCAAACTATCAATAGACTAGATATTATTTTTGTAGTCGGTTTATGTGCTAGATTTCGATCCTCACTAAAAGAATCTCATCTAACTACAGTAAAATGAATTTTTAGATATGTTGTTGGTACTACTGATCTTGGCCTTTGGTATAGCAAGGGATCACATTTTGATCTTTTAGCCTATTGTGATGTTGATTATGCTGGGGATAAAATTGAAAGAAAAAACACAAGTGGTGCATATCAATTTCTTGAAGAATCCCTGATAAGTTGATCATGCATAAAATAAAACACAATTGCTCTGTCAACAACTGAAGTTGAATACATCTCAATTGTAAATTCTTCTTCTCGAGTCTTATGGATAAAAAATCAACTTGAAAACTTTTCTGTAAGTTACACGAACATTCTAATTTACTATGATAATACAAGTGCAATAAATTTGTCAAAAATCCCTATTCAACAGTCAAGATCAAAACATATTGAAAAAAACATCATTTCAGTAGGGATCATGTTAACAAGAAAGATATTGAATTAATTTGTGTTGACATTGAAAATCAACGTGTTGGCATCTTTACTAATACCGTAGTGGAAGATCATTTTGATTTCATTAAAGAAAAACTGAAAATTTTCAAAAACCCAAATAATTGTTTTGGCAAAATTTGACCAGAACGTTCTAGTAAATCATAACGTTCTAAGAAATATCTTACTAGAACGTTCTAGTTAATCCAGATAATTTTTTATTCTCCTAAAATGATACTTTTTAGCCTCATCATATCTAGTACCCTATGATTATCCTTTCCCATATCTTCAATTACTTCTCAACCACCATCCTCAAAGATATACTTTACAAGGCCAAGAGTTTTCTTGAAGAATCTTTAAAATCAATAACGAAATTATTGGAGAATGTTCTTTGATAAGATTAAGAGTGTCCAAAAATTTCTAAGATTAATTTTCAATCCCATAACTCGAATTAAAGGCCCAATGGAAGAACACAACCTCTATATTTATGTCCAGATTGATCTTCAAATTGATGAGTTGTGAGAAAAAAACTCAAGTACAATGTGCTTTCAGTATTCGACAAAAAGTCTTGCATGCTTCGGATTTAGAACTGTACCAACTAACATGTGATAACCTATTCTCACACTCATTCACATTTTCATTCAGACTCAAAAGAAATAATGTTTTGGATTTATCGAAGAACATTCTGGTTATAAATAAGAACATGTGCTTAATATACTTTAAACAAAACTGACAAGTAACCATTGTGTCTAACGATTATATTCAATCTTATTTGAGTTTCTCAAACCTCTCTTCATCTATAAAAGGAAGATCAAAGAGAAGATAAATGCAAGAGTTTCCAAAACAATCAATCTACACTTGATCATTTATGTTCAAGTAGCAAAGCTCGTATCTAAAGAAAAACTCTAGTGTCTTACTATATATGTGGATCATCTTACTAAGTTCTTGTTGTTAATCAATCTCAAACAAGTTTTGAGATCCTAAAACTTTTTATCATACACATCATTTCATAACTCAAGTTTATATCCATTACGCCAAAAATGACATTTTATAGCGCGCCTTTAATAGCGCTTATTAAATACAAGTGTTGTTGTATAATATTTTAAAAATAACGGAGGACACAACAGCGCTTTTTTGACAAGCGTTGTGGGAAAAGCACTGTTGTAGGGTCACATAGTGTTTGCACATAATGTTTACAAGGCTTTTACAGCGCTTTTACAAAAGCACTGTAAAATGAGGCGCCCTCACATAATGTTTTACGGCGCTTTTGGAGCGCTTTAAAAACAAGCACGGAGAAAGCTATTTTCGGAGATGAGTATGAAGAACTACTTGAAAAATAGCACATATACGAACTTCTCAATCATAAGGAGCTGAGTGTTATTGTCATCAGCTTATACATTAGGTAAAGTAATTTATTTAAGATAAAAATTACTTTTAATTACATTTATTGATAATTAATAATTTATTTATTTATTGGTAATTAATTAAAATTTGACATTTTCATTGAAGGTTTTTGTATGAGAAGTTTGTGTGCACGCGCAAATTATCAAATAGATTTTCATTCTTGTCTCTGCATAAGCTTTCAATGTTTAAACTCAATCCAATTAATGTAAAGAATTATGTTGAAGATATCCTATTGGGAAATAAAGAGAATGATCAGTTGTTCCTTGCACCATATAATTCAGGGTAATTATATATTCTTTATTTATATCTTTTTTTTATTTATGAGATCTTAATTTATTAGTTGTTCTAACCGAATTTTTGTTGTTGTAGGGCACATTGGGTGTTGTTTGCAATCAATGCGACCTCTGAAGTTATATACTATTTAGATCCCTTGCACGGCGAGTACATCAATCACTCGGATATAAAGACTATCTTCGACACGTAAGTAATATTTATTTATTTCGTACACATATATATATATATATATATATATAATGTATTTGTTAATGCTATAATAATCACATTTATTTTATAGTGCTTTACAAGTTTTCCGAGCTCAAAAGGGTGCTACAGTGTCAAAGCAAAAGTTAAATAACATCACATAAGTTCCAATAAAGGTTTTAAATATATGCCTTTAAAATTTCATTAACAATCAATGCACAAATATTTATTGAATTATATATTTTATTTTATAGTGCCCTCGTCAAACTAACAACATAGACAGCGGGTACTATATATTGCGATTCATGAAAGAGAATGTTGATATCAATCAAACTATAATCCCAAAAACGGTACGGTATTTTTCATTATATTTTGATTTTCATATATAAACTATGTATATTTGTCATTCTAACTTATTTATGTTCAAATTTTATATATAACAATACTTTGACAACTCCAGTCCAACATACTCTGAAAGAGATCTAACTGAAATAAAGGAAGACTGATGTAAGTATGTGATCGAACTGAAAATTATTTGATTTGCTGGGATATAAGAATGTTGCAAGGTTGTGAATATGTAAATGTTGTATAGGCTATGTTGTGTAGTTCCAGGCTATATTATGTAGTTTTGTTGTTGAAAATGTACAAAATATGTTATGTTAGTTCTGTTGTTAGTCATGTTGTTGTAAAAAATATAAAGTTATGTATTCTTTTGTTGTGAACTGATAGTGTCAATATATAAAGTTATGTAGTTATGTTGTTGTGAACTAATAGTATCAATATATAAAGTTACAAGTATGTTGTTGGATTGAAAAATATAGTAATTGTGTCAATATAATGTGCTGGATTGAAAATGATTTTGGAAAAAAATTAAAAGACAGCGTTATTTTAAAAATTCCATTTACAGCATTTAAAAAAAATGCACCTATTACAGCGCTTTTATGAAAAAGCGTTGTAAGACGTCCATAAGAATGAACATATTACAACACTTTTTCAAAAAAAACGCTGTAATAGGTCATTTAATCATGTGAAAGCGCAAGTCTTTTATTGCACTTGTCAAAAACGCACTTTAAAAGCTATCTAACATAAGGAGGTGGGAGCGCTATATTTTACAGCGCTTTTTTGGAAAAGCGCTGTAAAACGTGCATAATAATGCACCTATTACAGCGCTTTTTGAAAAAGCACTGTAAAACCAGTACATCGAACAACGCGTTTTTTGAAGGGATTTACAGCAACGTAAAACCAGTACAACAAACAGCGCGTTTTAAGAAGAAATTTACATCATTTTTTTTATTTTAAAGAGCGTTGTTTTATCTTTTTAAAGCGCTAGATACTACAATGCTTAATTTTTTGAAAAAACGTTGTAAATGGCTTAAAAAAAGCGCTGTAAAATCCTATTTTTCGCGTAGTGTATCTTAAGTTAAATTGAGTGTATTGTAAAAATTCTTCAATGATTGAAAGGTACTTCTAAACATCCTTTCTAAACCAAAAGGTGACTTTAAAAATTCCTTTCAAGGTTGAAAGATCAAAGTTGTAATTGGTCAAGTGTAATAAAAAAAAAAGAAAGTGCAATGGTATAATCTTATGTGTTGACCGTATTAGTAGAAAATCTCAAATATTATAAGGACTGGACTTAACCCATTTTGAGTGAACCAGAATACATCTTTGTGTGATCTTCTTATTCCTATTTATATTTATCTCGCACTCAGTGATCATATTTCACTTAGAATTAACTTGTCTTGTTTATTTCTAACATATCCCAAACGTATTAGACAAATAGTTTTAACCAAGATTATTCTTGAGTTAATTTTAAATTAAGTACATGAATCAAAATAAATAAAAAAAATAATAATCACAATTCAAACCCCTTTTTCTGGTGATTGATATTGCTACTTCATATGCTGTATGAAAAATTAATAATGTTTAATGAGTATTAAAAATAGAGTATTTTAATAGTTGCATTTACATAATAATTAATGTGAAAGTGTTTATGGTCCACCTTATCCTTACAAGAATTATTGAGTAGTGATAGTTTGTGTTGAGGTTGCACCATAGTAAACCATGGTAGTCTGTATTGAGACTACGCCTTGACAAACAATACTAGTATGTATTAAGGTTGTACATTTATGATTTACGCCCCTCTAAGAGGGTTTAAAATTTAAGAATCATGTGCACTAACATATAAGTATTGCATTAGGATGTTTTGTTTACTTGTTAGTTTCAGTTGGTGACCCTTTACATTTTGTGGATCGAGTTGCGTTCCTCATATTATTAGGGTTCGTTTATGCAGAGTTTGGATTAACGGTGACAGTGCAATAAAGTTGTAACTTTGAACGCCATTACAACACGAAAAACTTGATTCAGCTAGTGGGTCAATAGTATCTAGTAGCCTTGTTAAGTGTGTTATGATCATCTTACGGGTAATCGGGTTATCAATGTTGATAACCGTTGTTGTTGTATATTTACCTTGTTGTAATTTACTTTTGAATTACATAAGTTTGGTTTTGGAAGCCTTATTTTTTCCAAATTACTGTAAACATCGAGGTGTTAAGAAAGGGATCGATATTTGTTAGAGCTAAATTAGTTTGAAGAACAATGATCCTTAATTGTATTTTGATGATAATAAGCGAGAACAATTTATATTTTAATGTATTTGTCTAAAACTGCATACCCCAATACAAACTACAAAAGTAGTTATTTGAGTATAAGATTCTATTTATCATGCAACACCCTTTCAAGACTCTTTGTGACTCTGATCAACACGCATCTTTGTGACTCTAATCAATGCACCGTAATTTAGATCTAATGTGTTTGTCTTTAATACACGCAACAAAATAAATTATTTTTGTATTCGCTGTTAAGCACAACACTCAAATACTCTATGAAATACATGTTTGACTTAAGTCAATTCTCCAATTAAAGCATCTACAACAATTTATTTTGAATTATCTAATTCAAGTGTCTATGAAATGGGAATGCCTTGATGATCACATCCTCTAATTATTTTGACATGCTATAAAAAGATATTTTCTAAAAATGGAATGAAATGAGAAAAGGACAATATATATATATATATATATATATATGAAATTCATTTCAATTGTTCTATATAGTACAATCAATATTAATCATACAAATCATAGCCGTACAAGAATTTCACAATTTCTTGCAATAGTAAAAAAATCCTATGTTTGAAAAGAGTAGGACACTTAAAATTAGAATGTCCTAAGCTTGTAAATTGAAGTTCTAAAAAGAAAGACTTCAGAGGTAAGGAGAAAAGTCTGATGGCCACATGGGATGACTCTAAAAAGTCATCAATGAAGATGAAGAAAAAGCAAACATGGATCTAATGGCTAATGTTCATTCTAACTTTAATAACTTTAACTCTGATAATAAATCACTAGAAGAAGTAGAGAAATCTTTAGCAACAAAGAGGGAGGATTTGTGGGATTCAGAGGAAATAAAAAGGTAGAGTCTTAGGTAAAAGAACAATAGGTAACGACGTTGGATCCAAGTTGGTGTTATACTTATAGCTTTGATGTTAACAAAAGTATTTTATGACAACAATATATTTGACTTCACAGAGTATGAAAGAAGATTCTTTTTTTTGAAGAAAATCTAAATTAAGATTTAATTCATATTTATAATTGAAGAAAATCTTTGATGAAGTTGAAAAGAACATGTGGTAAAATATTTTTGAAGAAAATCTAAAATAAGATTTGATTTGGATTTACGATTGAAGAAAATCTTTGACCAAGTTGAAAAGAAGATATAGTCAAATGTTTTTGAAGAAAATCTAAAATAAGATTTGATTTTGATTTTTGATTGAAAAAAACATTTGACCAAGTTGAAAAGAAGATATGGTCAAGATTTAAAACAGATTTAATCAATATTTATCACAAGATGATATGAATTATTTAGAAGAAGATTTGATCAAGATTTATCTATAATAAAATACGAACATAATCAATCTGATGAATTTACAAACTCAATCTAAATAGAGTATGAATAGAATCAATCTAAAGAATCTACAAACTCAATCTGAACAAAATACGAACATAATCAATTTGAAGAATTTACTATATCAATCTGAACAAAATACAAACAAAATCAATCTGAACAAAATATGAACAATATCAATATGAATAATTTACAAACTCAATCTGAACAAAATACGAACATAATAAATTTGAAGAATCTACAAACTCAATCTGACAAATTACAAACTCAGAAATAAAGAGTTGGCTAACGAACAAATTATTAAAAAACATTTTGTTCAGTTTTTTTAGATAAGATCATTGTTGACAAAGCAAGGAATGAAGATACAATTTAAAATTAAAGTAATGGCTAAATTGAAGCCTTAATTTTATCTATAAATAGATACTCAAGGTGGGGTTGTCATACTGTTTGAGAATCCTTAATTGGATGATAGAGTCAAGGTGTTTGTGTTCACCAAAAGTGTGGGGTTGTCATACTGTTTGACAAGCCTGGTTTGGAGAGCTAGGTGCTTTGTAATTTAATTTATTGAATTGATGGATTAAATCCATCTAAGCGAGGGGATCAATATGTAGCCAAGTTAATGGTAAATCAGGATAAATCTATCTGTCCAATTATTTGTCCTTTCATTGTTTGCGCCCTCTAAACCCGATTGTTTCTCATCTAAGTAATTCATAGAAATCAACCAGCCTTCATGTAATTAGCAAAAATTTATAAACTTTGTTAAACACAATTGTTGCACCTTCAAAAGATTATCTTCCTTCTATTAAAGATATTTTACTTGTAAAAGGACTAATGGATAACCGTTTGGAACCAAGTTGGTTTTACATTAGAGTTTTGATGTTAACAAAAGTATTTTATGAGAACAATATATTTGATTTCAAAGAGTATGAAAGAAAATTCATGTTTTCGAAGAAAATCTAAAATAAGATTTGATTCAAATTTATAATTGAAGAAAATCTTTGACCAAATTGAAAAGACGATATAGTCAAGATTTGAATAATATTTGAAGAATATTTGAACAAAAATTGAAGAACATTTAATTAAGATTTGAGGAAGATTTTATCAGGATTTGAAGAAGATTTGATCAAGATTTGTAGAATATTTGATCAAGATTTGAAGAAGATTTGATCATTTTAAGTATATTTAATTAAGATTTGATCAAGATTTATCTACAGCAAATTATGAGCAGAATCAATCTTAAGAATTTACAAACTCAATCTACACAAAATAAGAACATAATTAATCTGAAGAATTTACAGACTCTATATGAACAAGATACAATTAGAATTAAATAAGGACTAAATTGAAGCCTAAATTTTCACTATAAATAGACACTCAAGGCTGAAGGAGAAAATCATCAAAAAACATAAAAGAGTAGAAAAACTCAAGCTCAATGTTCTCAATTCATCTTAGAGTTTAAAGAGAGAGACAATTGTTCAGGTTAGAAATGTTTTCTGAGTGTTCTTTCTTAGAGTGTGAGAGTTATTATTATTATCAGTTTTTTTAGAAGCAACTACTAAAGTTCCAATCTTTTGTATCCAACTCGATAGTGGCTTAGTTCTTTCTTCAATATGGGGTTGTCAGGTTGTTAGGATAAGATTTGGCTTATAGGGTCAAGGTAGTTAGTTCCTCCAAAGTCTGGGGTTGTGAGGCTGTTTGGGAAGACTAGCTTAGAGGGTCAGGTGTTTTGTAATTCAAGGTATTTGAATTAGTGGATTAAAGACTTTTGAATGAAGGGACTAGAGGTAGCCAAGTAAGTGGTGAACCAGGATAGAATATATGTGTCAAATTATTTTATGCTTTCATTGTTTACTGTTTTTGAATTCGATTGCTTCTACTCCAAGTTATTCACAAAAACCAACCAGTCTTCATCAAATTAGCAAAAAGTTATCAAGTTTTTCAAACACAATTCAACCATCTTCTTGTGTCACCTTAATAACTTATTAAGCATAAGTCAATTAAGTAATAGTGGTTATGATGTAATCTTCAATCAAAAGTCTTGTCAAGCCATTAGTTAAATAGAGGAATCTATACTCTTTACTAGTTAGAGGAGAAACCACAATTACAAAATCATCTTTTGCTCTAAAGATTTTTTTTCCACTTCTAGACCACTTAGAACTTTCACATATCTATATATTTGGTCCTGTAAAGACGGCTTTGCTAGTGATAAAAAGCATGGACTTGTAATTGTTGATAACCATTTTAGATCAACACAAGTAAAATTCCTAAAATACAAGGATGAGTCGCTTAAAATGTTTACTACATTATGTTAACAATTAAAAAACGAAAAAGTATTTTGTATTATAACAATTTGTAGTTATCATGATGATGAATTTGAAAACAAGCCCTTTGAAACTTTTTGTGAAGAAAATGAAATTTTTCATAACTTTTCTTATCCTACTACTAGAACAGCTCAACAAAATGGTGTTGTGAAAGAGATTGCATGCATCATGATACATGAACTAAAAGTTGGAAATCACGTTTGAACAAAAGCAATAAACGCTACATGTTATATTTAGAATATAATCTATAAAGACTTATTCTAAATAAAACTCACTATGAACGGTGTAACAGAATAAAACCCAACATTTCTTATTTTCACCCATTTGGATGTACATTCTTATATTTTGTGATAATATTTTTGTAATTTGCTTAGTCAAAAATTTTATTTTGCATTCTAAAGCAAAACATTTAGAGAATAAACATCATTTTATAAGAGATTATGTTCATAAGCGTATTTTAAACATTCAATTTATATACACCAACCATAAAGATAAATTCAACTTTATAAAAAAGAACTTAAATATTTTATGTGGGCTTAATTATGCTCTTGATTCCTATAAATATAAGTCATTTTGGTTTTAGTCTTGTAAAAATATATTTTTTGATTTATATTCTTATAATTGTAAAACAAACTTTTAAAAGTCTTTAATGAATTTTTTTTAATAAATTTTTTGATTTATATCTTTATAATTGTAAAACAAATTTTTAAAAGTCTTTAATGAATTTTTTTTTATTTATAAATGTTAATGTAGTCAATTTTCGATAATATGACATATGATGACTAAATAAGTATAATTGATTGGACAGTTTTTATTATTAAAAAGTAAAAAAAAATCATTAATTCGTTTTATAAAAATAATAAACATTTATTAAAATTAAAATTAGTTAACTATAAATCCAAAAATCCCTACCACTTTCAACCCATAAATAAAAAAATTCCGAAAATCGATACCACTTTCAACCGATCAAATTCAAACAAACACTATCAAACAAAACTAAAACCAACAACCACTTACATCACAAAAACTAACAAAGAAATCACAAAAAAATTCAAACCTTATGTTTGTAAACAAATAAGCACTTAAAATTATCTTCAATAAATTAAAATCAAAGCTAGTGGATTAGGATTCGAACTTCTTTGGCTTACGGCAGAGCAACATTAACCTCTCTTGTTTCTCCTCCTTTCATCCATTTTCATTTGTTGTTCTTTTCTCAAACCCATTTTCATTTGTTGATGTTGGAAAAAAAAAATAGATTAAGGAAAGAATGTGTAAGCACCATAATGTGAGATTCGAATCGGGAGACCCAAATTCCTTCCATCGCAAACTCAAAAATCACGAAGTTTTACATTTGTTCATGAACCAATGTGTTTGTCCTTTTGGAAAAATAAGTTTATTTTGTGTTTGTAAATGTAATTTTTGGTTATAAATATATTATGTATCTAATAAATTAAAATTCATTTTTTATTTAATTTATTGAAGTTCAATTTATTTCATGAACATATTTTTTCTTACGTATGTGATAATTGATATTCTGACACATGTAACACTTTTTTTTTTGTTGTGCAAAGATATGTAATACGTTTTTGAAATTTAGAAAATGAAACTTTTTAACAAAAACACCAACACTCAATCACCAACTACTTTCTCACACTTTTAAAACCTATAATTCACCTTGAACTTATGTATTTTCTTTTGATTCTCAATGGCCTTGATTTCTACTTCTTCTATTATTTCAACTTAATTGGTACCAACAATGGCATGCAACCGTGATCAATTGGACATACTCAGTAAACTTAGGGTTGATTTCTTGAATTTGGATTAAGACGATTTTAACTTCATCGATGACTTATGCTAAATCGATTGGTTCAGATTATTTAACATAGAGAAGTTAAAAATCTATGATATTTCAATAGAAGAATGATGGATGCAAGCATATGCTTTTATTATGAGGAAATTTCAAGCAATGCTTTAGGGTTTCTAATCAAAGTCATCCACTCCATTGCGACATTTACTTGCTGCATGGATGAAGGGATGATCATGAAGTCTAACTATGAGCAAAGGGTTAGAAAATCAAAGATCAACAAGGAACTCTTCAAGATAATCATTAACTATGTGGTTCCCAAAGGCGACTCTTTGGACCATGTAAGCAAGGACCATAACTGCATAGTATGGGATATGTATCAAAAGATAAAGATAAATCTTCCCAACATAATTCTGGAACACATGAGGATCTATGTGATTAATTCAAGGTCCGGAAAATTGAAATCCATTCCTTATTCAAGAATGATTTATGTTATGTTGGATCGAATAAGAACATTGAAAACGATTGGTGGACCTTATAAGGAAGAATTGTTGGGTTTGTTCTTTTTCACCTATATTCAATATCAACATTGTGATCAAGGTGAGGTTAGAAAGTTCAAAGGAAAGCATTACCCTAGTCTACCAAATGGTTCAAAGGATACTCCTTTCACTATGGAGACTACTATGCTCGAATCTTTGAAGAGGATAACAAGGAAGTCATTCAAGCTTACATTCAAATTACTTTGGCTGATCAAAATTAGCAAGGCCCTTATATCACTTTCCATTTTCCAAAGGTTGATTCTGTATATGTTGGGAAAAGGAAGCGGCTACTAAGAATGATTGTGGTTGAAGATAAAGAGCAAGCCGATGAGGAATGTAAAAAGAAGTTTGCCTTAGTCTAAAATGAAGACGGAATGTAATACCTACTTTTAAGTTCAATTTTGTTTATGCTTCTATTGATGTTATTGATGTTAATAGTAGTGTAGTTTTAAATTCATCCTATGGTTAAATAAACACTTCCAACCCAACTTTACCCTCTAAAGCTGAAACTCAACCATCCACTACACCTAAACCAAACTTTGAAGTTGGATAAACGAAGGCCAAGGAGATAATTTCCACCATATTTCCTTAAAAATCATTTCTTGTAAAAAAAATATAAGAATTTCCCATTTTTTGTCTGAAAACACATCTTCTTCTTCTTCTTCTTCTTCTTCTTCTTCTTCTTCTTCTTCTTCTTCTTCTTCTTCTTCTTCTTCTTCTTCTTCTTCTTCTTCTTCTTCTTCTTCTTCTTCTTCTTCTTCTTCTTCTTCTTCTTCTTCTTCTTCTTCTTCTTCTTCTTCTTCTTCTTCTTCTTCTTCTTCTTCTTCTTCTTCTTCTTCTTCTTCTTCTTCTTCTTCTTCTTCTTCTTCTTCTTCTTCTTCTTCTTCTTCTTCTTCTTCTTCTTCTTCTTGCCATCATTGATTTCTTTTTGAAAGGAAATCGTTTTGGTGGATTTCTGTTTGAGGGACATTCTACTTTGTAATGTCCTAATTTATTGCATCCATAGCATGTGACTTGACTTTTGTCAACCTCTGTTTTGAGATTTTTGTTTTGAAATCCCTTTTTGATTTGATCTCTTCTTTTCATCATTCTTTGTATTCTTCTGGTGAGAAGAGCAATTTCATTAGCATCTTCTTGTTCATTTTCTTCTGGTTCTTCCTCTATTTGTGCTGTGATTTTTTCTTGGGAAGCTTTTAGTGTTATTGCCTTTCCTTTCTTGATTGGTTTGTCTTCTTGTAACAATACTTCATGTGCTCTTAATGTTCCAATTAATTCTTCTAAAGGCAGTGATTCAAGGTTCTTGGCTTGACTTTTAGCTGTTACCATTGGTCTCCATATAATTGGAAGGCACCTCATGATCTTTCTTACTATTTCTTGTACTGTGTAAGCTTTGCCAAGAGAACGCATTTTGTTTACTATTGTAGTAAATCTTGAGTACATTTCATCAATAGTTTCTCCTTCTTGCATTTCGAAGAATTCGAATTTCCTTATGCCAATGTCTATTCTTGTTTCTTTGACATTGCTTGTTCCTTCATGATGAGTTTTTAGTGTATCCCAAACTTCTTTTGCAGTTGTGCATTCATCTACTCTTTCACTTTCTTCCCTACTTAAAGCACATGATAAGAATAAATGGGCTTTAGAATTTAAAAGTACCTTAGCTTTATCATCGGTTGTCCAGTATGTTTCTTTCTTTATGGAAGAGTTTGAGTCATCTTGATCAACCCTTGGTGTGAAGTCTCCATCTGTAATGATGCGCCACATTTCTGTGTCTTGAGACTTTAGAAACAGCTGCATTTTGGTTTTCCAAAAGTAGTAATCCGATCCATCAAAGAATGGTGGTCTGTTTGAGGATCCTGTTTCAACAATGTATTTTGCTTTCGATATTCTTCTAGATCGTATCTCCAGCACTTTTTAGGTGTTTTTTGAACTTTCTAGAGACCGAGCTCTGATACCAATTGAAGTAACAATGTCGATTTACAACGAAGGGGGGTTTGAATTGTAAATGTACCTTTTTAAAATTCCTGTTAAAAACTTAAGAAAATAACTCAAGATTGATCTTGGTTATGAAAACAGAAAACGGAGAATGTTCTTGGTTTTTATTATAAAACATAGAACGTTTGTTGATTAGCTTAAAACAGAAAATCAGTTTGTATTTTATCTTAGTTAATCAATTAAGTTTAACAAATGAAGAGATATGATAGAGAATACCAACTTGGGTTACGTCCAGTCCTCACACTGTGAGATTTTCCATTAAGTGTTTAAAACAAAGAACCTTCTTGATTTTACAACACCTACTCTAGATCAACCTTGATATGTTTCAATCTCTATTACTTTCCACCCAGAAAGTAACAACAGCACCTATCTAACTTTGATAGGATTCAATACAATCTAAACAAACTATAAAGAAACTCTTATAGTTTGAGTTTTTACAGTAAGATTGTTTTTTTGACAGAATCTGAGATATCTCAACTCTTGTTTGAGATTTGATTCTTTACAAAGAATTCAGTAATAATTAAGCAATCTGATATGAGAACATAGAACTGCTTCTTCTTAGCAAAATTTGAGAACTTCAAGTATGTGTATGTGATTGATTTGTGGGATTTTACAGCACTTGAATTTCTTGGTTTATTCCTGGATATTGGCCTTCTATTTATAGACTTTAGAAGCATTTAATGAAGGTCAAAAAGAGCTGTTGGTAGTGCTCTGTATTTTTGACAGAAACCAATATTTCATAATAAAGATAATCCAGCTTTGACTATTCTGTTACAACTTTCAAATCAGTTTTGTCTTCTAGTGAAAAAGCCTTTGAAGTTTCTCCCTTAATCTTGGATGGTACCGTTTCAATCTTGATTCTTGAATGTAGCCAGAAGAAGTTTGGAGAAAGATTATAAGCCATTGCAAAAGAGAACAGACTGCTGCTGGAGTTATGTAGAAAATGGAGATTTGATGATCAATTTGGAGTTCTTGTTTTGATCATTTTGAATGTCCTTTGTAAAGTCTTATCATATATCAAGGTTGATCAAACTTTCTTGACAATTTGATTTTAGAGTTTCAAACTGTTTTATTTTGATTGTTTTTGAGTCCTTTTATTTTAGTGATCTGATAACCTTTTTGAACTGGGATGAATCCTAATTGTTCTTTGCCATGTACTGATCTTATTTGAATAAATTTTCAAGGCATAATCTTTGTTAAAGAGGTGAAAAATGATTAATCAATATGTTGGGATGAACATTCTTGAAACTGGAAATCATTCTGCAGAATGTTCTTGTTGCTGTCTTTTCTGCTTTGCTTGATTCTGTTCTTAATTAAATTCACTCAAAAGCAGAAGTTAAATTAACATAACATATTAGAATCATAATTAACTTTCTTAATTAACCTTTGTTTATTTTCATCAAAGCTTTAAATATGGAGTTTGTCTCAACAACAAGATAGAAGATGTTCGTGTAGTGAAGAAAATTCTTTGTTCCTTGACTCCTAAGTTCGATTATGTGGTGTGTGTTATTAAGGAATCAAAAGATCTTGACTCAATGTCCATTGAGGAAGTATAAGGTTCATTGCAAGCTCAAGAAGAAAGAATGAAGAAAAGGAAAAATGAGTCATTAGAGCAAGTTCTTAAGATCAGAGCTTCGTTGAAGGATTATAGAGGATTCAATAGTCAAAATATATGTGGATGTGAATAAGGAAGAGGATGAGGACGTGGTCGTGGCCAAGGAGGAAGAGGTTTGAATGGTGAATCAAACTACGAAGAAAGAAATCACTCATCACCAAGAATCCATGGAAGAGGAAGATGGTTATGGTTATTATCAAAGTGAAAGAAGGTATGACAAATCTAAAGTTGAATGTTATAAATGTCATGAGTTTGGCCATTTTTCTTGGAAATATAGTAATACTCCTAATCAAGGAAGAAAAGGATAATCTTGTTTACGAAGATGAAGAGTCAACTTTGTTGCTAACACTCAAGGAAGAAGAAAGTGATGCTAATAGTTCATGGTACTTGGACAATGGTGCAAATAACCATATGTGTGGATGCAAAGATAAATTTTTGGAGCTTAATGAAAAGTTTAATGGAAATGTTTCCTTTGGAGACTCATCAAAAGTGAAAATTAAAGGGAAATGTACGATTCTAATCTCTTCTAAAGATTGGAGCCATAAGTTGATTAGTGATGTATACTATGTGCCTAAATTCAAGAGTAATATTTTTAGTTTGGGCCAACTTCTTGAAAAAGGATATGAAATTCTCATGAAAAATAAACATTTTTGGCTTAGAGATCAAAATAAGAGTTTGATCGCTAAGGTTCTTATGTCAAAAAATAGAATGTTTAACTTGAACCTAAGAACTACTGAAGCAAAATGTTTGAAGATGAGTGTCCAAGATGAAGCATGGCGTTGGCATATGAGGTATGGCCACTTGAACTTTGGTGCGCTTAAAATTATAGAAGAAAATAATATAGTGAAAGGGATGCCCTCAATCAATCATCCAAATCAATTGTGTGAAGGCTGTCTTCTTGTCAAGCAAGCTAGAAAAAAGTTTCCCTAAAGAAGTCAAATCAAGAGCAACTAAGTCACTGCAACTTGTGCACACCAACTTATGGGGGCCAATCAATCCATCTTCATTTGGTAAGAGTAAATATTTCATTCTCTTTATTGATGATTTCAATAGAAAAACTTGGATTTATTTCTTAAAGCAAAATTTAGAAGATTTTGTTGCTTTCAAGAAATTCAAAACTCTTGTACAGAAGGATAGTGGTCATGAAATCAAAGCTTTGAGATCTGATCGAGGAGGTGAATTTACTTTGAAGGAGTTTAATGAATTATGTGCAACTCATGGAATTGGTTGTCAGTTGAAAGTTCCAAGATCTATGCAACAAAATGGAGTAGCCGAGAGAAATAATAGAACTATTTTGAACATGGCAAGATGCATGCTAAAATTCAAAAGAATGTCAAAGGATTTTTGGGCTGAATAAGTTTCTTGTGCGGCCTATTTGACAAATCGCTCTTCGACTTCCAATGTTAAATACCAAACCCCTCTAGAAGCATGGAATGGAATGACATCTAGTGTTAATCACTTGCGTGTCTTTGGGAACATAGCATATGCACATGTGCCACAACAAGAAGTATCAAGCTTGATGATCGAAGCACCAAACATGTCTTTGTTGGCTATGATCTACATTCTAAAGGTTACAAGGTTTACAACTCATGGGACAAAGGTCGTGGCAAGTCGTGATGTTGAATTTGATGAAGATGCTGCATGGAATTGAGAGGGTCTAGAAGAAACAAACTATAATTTACTTCTATATTTTGAAGAAGATCAAGAGGCCACAACACTAGTTCAAGATGAAACTCCACCTTCTTCACCTACTTCTCTAGATGAAAGTTCAAGCGGAAAAACCAAATAAGATGAAAGATATATAAGATATTTATGAAAGGTCACCTGAAATTACTCTCAACCTTGAAGAGTTGTATTGTCTCTTGGCAGATAGTGAGCCATTAAATTATGGTGAAGCAGTGAAAGATAAAAGGTGGAGACAAGTCATGGATGGGGAGATCAAATCAATTGTGAAGAACAACACTTGGGAATTAGAAACTCTTCCAAAAGGCCATGAAGAAATTGGAGTCAAATGGGTGTACAATGCTAAAAATAATGCTAATGGAGATATTAAAAAATACAAAGCAAAACTTGTTGTCAAAGGCTACAAAAAAAATCATGGAGTTGACTATGAAGAAGTTTTTGCACCAATTTCTCGCATGGACACTAATTATTTGCTAATCTCTGTAGCAGCTCAAAATAAGTGAAAACTTTATCAACTTGATGTAAAATCAACATTTCTAAATTACTATATTGAAGAAAAGGTCTATGTTGAACAGCCAATGAGGTACGCGATTAGAGACATGAAGATAAAGTTTTGAGATTGGGGAGAGTGTTGTATGGATTAAAGCAAACACCAAGAGCATGAAATAGTCACATCGATAAATACTTCCAAGAAAATGGGTTTGCTCGTTGTCTTAATGAATATGCTCTTTATGTCAAAGTTTGTGGTAATGGAGATATCTTGATTGCTTGTCTCTATGTAGGTGGTCTTATATTCATTGAGAACAATCCAAGTTTATTTGAAGAGTTCAAAAAGATCATGTCACTTGAGTTCGAGATGACTAATATTGGGTTCATGTCATACTACTTAGGCCTAGATGTAAAACAATTTGAAGAAGGTATATTTATTTCTCAAGAAAACTATGCAAAGGAAGTTTTGAAGAAATTTAAAATGTTTGTTGCAATCCAGTGAACACACCAATGGAGAGTGGATTGAAGTTGTCAAAGTTTGAAGATGGACAAAATGAGGACCATTCTTTTTTCAAAAGCCTCGTTGGAAGCCTAAGATGCTTAACATGTACAAGGTTTGATATTCTATCTACGGTTGGAGTAGTGAGTAGTGGGACTGTGTGGAGGCGGTACTTATCCCCCAGGTATCGGACTCGAATCCCACGAAAGGCAAAAACTCACTATTTCCACTAGGTGGTTAGGGGGGTGAGAAGGTCGTGAGGTACCATCACCGATAATGGTAATGGTCGAGGTGTTACAAAGAGCAAAACTTGGAATGAAGAAGAAAAGTTCAAATTAATGAGGAGCAATATTTTTACTAATTTGAAATTAGATAAGTGTATGTAGAATTTCTATATAAGAATCTAGAAGTACTTTAACTATAGAAAAATGTGGGAAGTTTCTAGAATTGGGTATTACTTAGGAAGCTCATAGAAATGTGTCTAGAGTTATATATTTGTACCTATAAATACCTCATTGTGCTTGACATTAAGCATCAAACAAATTGTGAGTTTTTTATTAGAAATATTGTCCTTTCTCTAACAATGTTTGATGAGACTTGAATCATGGAAATATAAACATGGTATTTGTTTTTAGTTTGTGGTTGATTGAAATTTAAAATTTGTGGCTCCATGATTGCATGCAATTAGGACTTGTAGGATAGAAACAATGATTCAATCACAAAAAAATTAAAGGCGCCAATAAAAATAATTAAAGGCAAGAGAGTTGAGGTGAGAGGGATAAATGAGAACTAGGGGTGGGAATAGGCCAGACCAGGCCAGGCTTTGAAAGGCCTGAGGCTGGCCTACGATTTATTTTTTCGGCCTAAGCCTGGCCTACGGCCTATCATAGGCTTTTTTTTCGGCCTAAGCCTGGCCTTTTTAATAGTTTGGCCTGGCCTGGAAGCCTTTTTAAAAGCCTTTTTAAACGAATCCATTATTACTTCTTAAACAAATAAGGAACAACTACTAAGTGATTGACTAATTAAACAGTTACCGAATATAAAACGACTACCAAATATAGAACTGCTACCGAATATGGAACGACTACTGAATATAGAATGATTAGTAAGTGATTGTCTAATTGATAGAATTTAAAATAGAAAATAATATTATTAATATAATAATAAAAAATAATATTAATAAATAATAAATATATATAGGCCGGCCTGTTAGGCCTAACAGGCTTTTTTATAAGCCTGAGCCTGACCTATTTAAATAAATAGGCTTTAAAAACAGCCTGAGCCTAGCCTTTTTATTAAATAGACCAG
Organism: Cicer pinnatifidum; assembly: GCA_037974775.1. Lineage (NCBI taxonomy): Eukaryota > Viridiplantae > Streptophyta > Magnoliopsida > Fabales > Fabaceae > Cicer > Cicer pinnatifidum. Next base: position 22,831,986 of record JBBPBR010000006.1, on the reverse strand, counting down.
GCCAGGCCAGGCCATAAGTAGGCCAGGCTATAGGCCCCTACGGACGGCCTAGCCTATTCTCATCCCTAATGAGAACGATGAGAGAAGAAAAACAAAGGTTGATTCAAGGTATACAAATGAGAACATAAGAAAGCAAAGAAAAATTAATAATTGTGACTCCATGATTGCTTTAAAGACGAGTGAATTGAATGGGCCATATGGAGGATTGAGGTGAGCGAGAGAAAATGAGAAGCAGGTTCAACATATTTAGACAACAAAGAATCGTTATATTTAAGGGTTTTCCATTTTTTTTGACTTGGTCACTCTATGTTTTGCTTTATTAAGGGGACTTGGTCAGTTTTTTTTTTGGCTTAATTGCAGTTTTGGTCCCCCTATTTTAGGTGAATCGCGAAAGTAATCCCCCATTTTGTTTCTCCCCAGTTTTGGTCCCTTAAACAGAATTTTGATCCAAAATTTGATGAAATTTTATTTTTTTTTTCATTTTTTTAAGTCACACATGCCTCAAGATCTCGTGGTGCAACAATTGTACCTGAAGTCTATGATCATAAATGGTGTAGTACGGCTTCAAAAAATGAAATTTCATCAAGTTTTGGACCAAAATTCTATTTGGGGACCAAAATTGGAGAGAAATAAAATGGAGGAACTACTTTCGCGATTTAACTAAAATAGGGGGGCCAAATATGCAATTAAACTTTTTTTTTTACAATAAAAATTTGATCAATTGAATCTAAGTTTGAGTGCCTCTATCTATTCCACTTTTTCACAATAAATACCTACATACTGTAATTGGATGACATTTGTCAAATGTACCTAATATAATGTTTGTTTTATTTTATTGTATAAATGAAGAATAGTTTACTATAGATCTTACACCTTTCACTGGCTGCTTTAATTGCTCGATGACTTTCGAATCACTTGTCCCTGAGTTCCTACTTTGTATTTAAGTATCTTCCATCTAATATCTCCATTTTTACCAAAGAACCAAACAACTTGAAATTGATTTTCATTTTTGCATGAAAAGGCTCAATTTGATGCATTACGTTTACTATTTCCTCTCATGATCAAGTTGTTGACTTCTTCATTAAGGCACTGTATCCTAAGCAATTCACCTCTCTTGCTTCCCGCCGAATCTCATTGACATTTATCAAGGCTCAACTTGTGATGGATATTGCATTATGCAAGCTCACTAACTACTAGCCCAAACTAACACAATCTCATGAATGCCAACTCGAGTGCAAGAATGTGAGCTCAATATGCCCAAGTGCAAGCTTGGTGAAGAGTGCAAGTTCAAGTCCAAGCTCAGCTCATGCAGGTAGCTCGCGTGCCAGCTGAGGAGAAATGGTTAAGTTAGAGCCATCATGGTGTGAGATATAATAATTTAAGAGTGATATACAATAACTAGAAGATAAAAAAAAATAAAAAAGTAATTTTGAATAAAAAAATTTTGAAGAAAAAAAATTAATATTATTGATATTTTATTTTTTTTAAATGACATGTAATGAAAAACTGAAAGACGGAGAAAGTACAATTAAATGGAGTAACTACTTTTCTTTGATAAAACAATTGAGTTTAGATGGAGCAAATCGTCTAAGGATTTGTTTGGGACACACACTAGAATAAAAACAAAATAAGGTATAAAGTTAGATAAGATATGACAATAATATAACAAATATTATTATATCTTGTGATTGATATGCACGTGATAATAAATATGATAAAAATTAATACTATTTCTTTATTATCTTTATATATATTATTAGTATATAAACTTGTAAACCCTAATTGTTTATTATTATTGAATATGAGTTTGTTTGAGAGGATTTGTTTAGAGGTAATGTTTCGAGTTGTTTGAGAGTATTTGTTTAGAGCTATTATTGCTAGTTGTTTGAGAGATAATAATAGGTGCATTTGTTTCAATAAAAAATTTATTCTTTTAAATCAAAAATCATTTTTTAGGGGTTAAAAGGTGTTTGTTTCATATTTTTTTTAAAATCTTTTGTACATTAGTGTGTGTATATATATATATATATAAATATATTATTGAATATGATTTGGTATGAGAGGATT
>JBBPBR010000006.1:22816899-22829323 GCA_037974775.1 Cicer pinnatifidum | reverse complement strand
TATTTTTTTTATCAAGTAGTATTTATTCATTTTTTTAATAATTTATTTATTTATTTATTTATTTATTATTTTTTTGCTCAGTGTCTAACATATATGTATTTTTTCTTTTGTTTTTGAAGGTTGATATACAAAAGATACAAATACTTTGAAGATTTGATATCATATTTTTGTCATTAATTGGGATTTGAATGTATTTTGTTGGTTGATATGTGTAACTGTTTATGGGGTTCATTTTGTTTGATTTGTAATTTTTGAAGGATTTTATAGAGTTTGTTAATTGTAAATTCATTTTATTTTTTGTTTTATTAGAAGGTTGTTGCATTACAAACTTGTTAGTAATTATTTTATTAGATTTGATTATAATTTTATTAGCCTAGTTTAGCCTATTTAAAAAAAAATGTAAAATATAACATTTAAATATTTTAAAGTGAATAAGGCTTTTAAATAGACTTACAGGCCAGACCATGATAGGTCGTAGGCCAGACTTAGGCCGAAAACATTGAAAAAAATGAATATTTAATGAATTTTATTTTCATATTTAAAAAATCAATAGACATTACTGAATATAAACAATTTCAAATTTTTAAGAAAATTATGAGTAACCATATAATTCTATTTTATTTGTTAGATAAGTTAAATAAAATTATGATTTATATTATGAAAATGACAAAATTAACCTTGAAAAATATTAGAATAATTTTTAAAATTAATATATATATTTATAATTATTTTGAATAATAATATATAAGATTATATAAAATGATAAGGTTGCCCTCCTGATAAAATTATACATACTTTTTAAAGTTAACTATTGATACTTTATTTTTTTAACTTTTTTTATAGAAAAAAAATTAGAAAGAAAGACTTTAAAGCTGACTGAACACTTACAAAATAATTTTATTTTTAAATTAATTAACATTTTAGTTGCTTATTTTTATTTTAAATATAGTAGATTTAACTTTTTTTATTTATTTTTAAATTATAATTTATAAATATAACTGAGTAAATTATTGTTTTTATCTTATGTTGCTGATTTCTAATCCAATTCAAATTCAAGATATAAATTCTAATGGTAGTAAAATGATAGAATAATATTCGTGATTAAGTTATCTTATTCTATTTATTTGTCAAAAGCTCTAGTATCATGTTAATTGATGCATTGTATCTAATCTTTCCTCCTTCCACAAGTCTCTTGGACAACAATTATGTGGAATCCAACACAATCCTCCTTCCAAACCCTAAACTTGATTGATGAGTAGGAGATGCAACATTGCTTCCATATGTAATTTATGCAGTGTGAGGTAAACTTGATTGATAAGTAGGAGATGCAACATTGCTTCCATATGTAATTTATGTAGTGTGAGGTTGAATCTATTGCATTTATTACCGTTCTTTAGAGTTGAATATCTTTCTTATTGGATTTGGCAATGGATACCTACCTACTTCATATTTTTAATGTATTTGAAGGTGTTTGGTCTCCATAATGCAAGGTAGTGATTATTGCAACCATAATCAATATTTTTAATGTCATTTGGTTTTGTAGAAATCAGATGAGATTTGAGCATAAAATAATTTCCTTCCAAAACGCTATTAATAGGGTTATTTCAAGTGTCTCCATTACTGGTAACTTGACTACTGCCATTGCAAATGTTTTCATTAGAGATTTTGATATTCTTTAAGTATTTTAAGGTTTATATTTGTCAATCTAAAATTCACGTGATTAAAGAGGTTATATGACATAGGCCTCAAGCTAATTGGGATAAGTAGAGTATTGATGAAACCACTAAGGGTTGTCTTGGACTAGTTGTTTGTGGAGGTGTTTTTAGGGACAATAGTGTTTCTTCGTTGAACCGTTTTGCTCTCAACATTTATATTTAAAATTATCTTTTCACTTAGATTATGGACATGATCATTGATCATAACCATTAAATTGACTCAGAAAAAAGGTTGATGTCATCTCTAACTTAAATTTGATTCTCAAATTGCTATTATAGCTTTTCAAAACCTCAATATTGTTCTTTGGAATCTAAAAAAAATGGTTTTGAAAAATTTGAAAAGAAATTTTTTGAAAACAATATTGATTTTAAAACTAGTTATCGATACAATCGATTTTTAACTGATTGTATAAAATCAAATCTAATTAATTATAATAAATTATTTTTATATGAATTTAAACTAGTTATGTAATATATTATCCATAAACAACCTTAAATGATACATACATTAGACTTTTTTTGTTTAACTTTGAAACCGATTTTGGGCTTGACCCAATACATGATATGGTATAATTTTTTTTTTTTTAGGCCTTAAATTAATCCGGACAATGGTTTTATTTTGTAGGGGTGAAGATACCAAAACAATCATCTTCATTGTCATCTCCCAGGTTCATGGAATTTTCTGAAGCAGTTGTTGAGGAAACATTTGAGGAGTTGGTCTTGCTTTTCAGAAGCTAGGCCATAATCTCAAAGTATTCTTCTTCAGTTTTAGCTGCTGCCAATTGTGTTTGAGCAAAATATTTTTTAGCTAAGAATTGGGTCTACATTGTTTGGGGTTTTTGCAAGCCTTGCTTTTGGAGCCATGTGGAAACGGCTTGCTTTTTGATATTTAGAGGGATGGAAAATTTTGTCCACCATCTAGTTTTGAATCTTCTAACAAGGATTTTTTGCGCATGTTGTTGATTTATTTCAAAATACCAGGCTGTAACCCATGGTAAGAAGAATTTGGTAGAGAAAAGCATCAAGGGGTGGAAAATGTGTTCTCTGTTTGTAGGTTTGTAGTTGGTTTTGTATAGTTGGAAGCTTTCGTGGACTTCCTGATGAAGAATATCTGGGGTTAAACCATAAAGTTTCCACCAATGGGCGAACTATTGAGGGATTTTTGAAGGGTTCATCTTCATTGTCATCTCCCAGGTTCATGGAATTTTCTGAAGCAGTTGCTGAGGAAACATTTGAGGAGTTGGTCTTGCTTTTCAGAAGCTGGGCCATAATCTCAAAGTATTCTTCTTCAGTTTTAGCTGCTGCCAATTGTGTTTGAGCAAAATATTTTTTACCTAAGAATTGGGTCTACATTGTTTGGGGTTTTTGCAAGCCTTGCTTTTGGAGCCATGTGGAAACGGCTTGCTTTTTGATATTTAGAGGGATGTAAAATTTTGTCCACCATCTAGTTTTGAATCTTCTAACAAGGATTTTTTGCGCATGTTGTTGATTTATTTCAAAATACCAGGCTGTAACCCATGGTAAGAAGAATTTGGTAGAGAAAAGCATCAAGGGGTGGAAAATGTGTTATCTGTTTGTAGGTTTGTAGTTGGTTTTGTATAGTTGGAAGCTTTCGTGGACTTCCTGATGAAGAATATCTGGGGTTAAACCATAAAGTTTCCACCAATGGGCGAACTATTGAGGGATTTTTGAAGGGTTCATAGTGAGGTTAAAGAAAAATAGCCAAGTATGGCTAAATTTTTGGTTTTGGATGAGGAAAGCATTATACCAGGCTTGTTGGTAGTCCCAATAATTGAATGTTCTACAATGATTTATTGTGGTTTTGAACTCTAGTGGGAATCATTTTGGGGTATGAAGGTTTGATCGCCATTCTGAAGATGGGATTATTTTGTGTATTTTTGCGGTCGAATATGCCATTGGTCCTTCTTTTGGGTTGTCCTGTATTGTTACAGAACCCGTTAATTCAAGAATAGATTTGTAGTAAGGCTGGGGTTTTGATAAATTCCAAGGTTTGAAAAACCAGCCTTCTAGAAAGATTTTTGAAATAACCAATTGAGGATTTTTGTCATAAAAGTGGTCCTCAAATTTTGGTTTAAACAAAGTAATTTGAGATTCATTTAAAACATTTTTTTGATGTTTCTCCTTGTTGTAGTTTTGAAATTATTTTACATGATGGTCCCTCCTGTGGGGGTTTTGAAATAATTTTTTGAGAATGGGTTTTTGAAGATTCTCCCTTTTCTTTGCCCGGGTAAAGATGGCAAATCAAGTGAGAGATATTCAATCTCTTTTTGGAGTTTGTGGAGCTTTGCAATTTTTTGAAGATGAAGGTATTCTTCAATTGAATTTTTGATTTCCTGGAATCTGTTAGGTTCAAGTATTTGTTGGCTGGCAAGCCATTTTTGGGTTCGGTTTTGTTCTTCATTTTCTTCGACGGCTTGCACCCAAGATCGGATGGGTGTTGCCGATGAAATAAGTTTTGAGTTGTCTAGTGGTTGGTCCTTTTGGACCTCGATTCTTTTTGATTTTTTGGGCATCACTCAAGTCCTGTTTTGAAGAAATTCTCTTGTTAGAAAATCCAGAATTGAGTTTTGATCTCCTTTAATAAATTTAATTTCAAAATAAAAAATACTAAGGATTGTTTGCCATCTGGCAAAAATTTGTTTTGATGCAATGTTTTGAACATCTTTTTGTAAAACTTCCTTTGCAGATTTACAATCAATTCGAAGTAAAAATTTTTGATTGAGTAAATCACTTTGAAATTTTATAATGCACATGACAATTGAAAGAATTTCTTTTTTGATTGTAGAGTAATTCTTTTGGCAATCATTCCAGTGTGCTAATGTGAATTGTACAATGCATTCTTTATTATTTGTTTTTTGTTTAAGAATACCCCCATACCCGATATCTGAAGCATCTATTTCAACAATTTTTTGGGCTAATGGGTTAGCTAGATGCAAGCAAGGTATTTCTTTAACTTGTTTTTTGATTATTTGAACTATTTTTGTGTGTTCTTCAGTCCATGCGACATGTTTTTTCTTTAGTTTGTCATGAAGAGGTTTTGATATCCTATTAATGTTAGGACAAAAATCTAATACATAGTTCAAAGATCCTAAAAATATTTGTAATTGTGTTTTGTCAAGAATTTTGTCAGGAAATTTATCTACGAAAGATAGGGATCTTTCAATAGGGGTAATAGTGCCCCGAGAGATATAATGTCCTAGGAAACGAATTTTTGTTTGAAAAAGAGAAACTTTGGATTTTTGAAACAACCATTCCATTTTTCTTAGTGATCATTAAGAATGTTCTAAGATGTTTAAAATGTTGTTCAATGGTTTCTAAGAATATTAAGACATCATCAATATAGACAATGCATAATTTTGAGAATGGATTAAAAATTTCATTCATAATTCTTTGGAATTTTGAAAGACCATTCTTTAATCCAAAGGGCATTACCGTCCACTCATATTAACCAAAAGGGACCGTAAAAGCTGTTTTATATCGATCTTTTTGATCAATTTGTATTTTCCAAAATCCTGATTTCATGTTGAATTTTGAAAATACAGATGAAGAATGTAATTTTTGTAAAAGATATTTTTTATTTGTAGTCGGGTAACGAATCTATTTTAAAGCTTTGTTTAAAGGTTTGTAGTTTATGACTAACCTGGGTGTACCTCTTTCTATTTCAGAATTTTTATTTTCATAGAAGGCTGCACAACTCCAGGGGACCTAGATTTTGTAATTAGACCTTTTTGTTCTAGGTCTTGGATTTCTGCTTTGCAATGTGTTTCTAGTTCATAATTCATTTGGATAGGTCTAGCTTTCGTTGGGATTTGTTTATCGAAAAAGTCATTTTCGTATGGTAGGTCTACCATATGTTGTTATCTATCCCAAAAAGCATTTGGTAATTCTGAACAAATTTCGTTTTCAATTCTTTTTTAAAGTTCTGAAATTTTTTGTTTTGTGAAGTCATTTTGTAATTGTTGTTCAGTTCTGAAAAAGGAAATATCCTATTTTAGAAAACAAAAATGTTTTTCTTTCCCTTGAATTAAACAATTTAATTTATTTTTGTAAACAAAGCAAGCTTTTAAAAGATTTAAATTCTTTGTTTTGGGATTTTCAATAAAAGGAAAAATAATTTTGACTTCTTTTGTTTTACAGGAAATACCATCATAATCAACTGAATAGGGAGTTATCATGTTAATGAAAGGAGTCCCTAAAATGACACTATGAGTTATAACTTCTAATAAAACAAAAGGAGTTTTGATTGAATCATTACCATTTTTAACAGAAGCTTTATTTGTATTTTTTATAATCATGTTGGAGTTGTTAGCAGCAACAAGTTTTTCATTTGATTTTTTGCATAAATCTGTTTGGTACAATGCAACTTTCTAAATAGTTTAAGTCTGCTCCCATATCAAAAAGTGCCATTGTTTCAAATTTGAAATCTTCAGAAAAAACTAAATTAATATTGATTAAATATTTTTTTGTTGTTATAGTTCTTATAACAAACAAGAAATCCTCTGGGATTTCTTCTAGGTTTTCAATTTTGTTTGAATAATCTTCATTTTCGCCTTCTTCTTCTTCTTCCTGTTCTAGATCAGAGGGAGTTTGTTTTTGTATTCGGGAAAGAAGGTTTTGAAGAATATTTGAATTTTAATTTCTTCTTGTAGGGATTGGATTGTGACAGGGATTTGTGTTTTTTTTCTTTTTCCTAAGATGTTAGTTAAATCATAAGTGGTTTTAGGAAGTAATTTTCACTACGCCAAAAATGACATTTTACAGCGCGTCTTTTATAGCGCTTATTAAATAAAGCGCCGTTGTATGATATTTTAAAAATAACGGAGGATACAACAGCGCTTTTTTCACAAGCGCTGTAAAAAAAGCGCTGTAAAAGGTTTTTTGGAAATGACCTATTAGAGCGCTTTTCAAAAAAGCGCTGTAAAAGGCTTTTAAAAAAAATAAGAAGGCCTTTTACAGCGCTTTTTTCACAAGCGCTGTAAAAAAAGCGCTGTAAAAGGCTTTTTGGAAATGACCTATTAGAGCGCTTTTTAGAAAAGCGTTGTAAAAGGCTTTTAAAAAAAAAAATAAGAAGGCCTTTTACAGCGCTTTTTTCACAAGCGCTGTAAAAGGCTTTTTGGAAAGGACCTATTAGAGCGCTTTTTAAAAAAGCGCTGTAAAAGGCTTTTAAAAAAAAAAAAAAGAAGGTCTTTTACAGCGCTTTTTTCACAAGCGCTGTAAAAGGCTTTTTGGAAATGACCTATTAGAGCGCTTTTTGGAAAAGCGCTGTAAAAGGCTTTTAAAAAAAAAATAAGAAGGCCTTTTACAGCGCTTTTTTCACAAGCGCCGTAAAAAAAGCGCTGTAAAAGGCTTTTTAGAAAGGACCTATTAGAGCGCTTTTTGAAAAAGCGCTGTAAAAGGTATATCGTTTCAGTTTCCTCTTTATTATATAAACTTCACTATGTTTCAGTTTCCTTCCCCTCTTCATTATCCTTCTCATTGCGAACCCTACTGTCTCTACGAACAATATTGTTAGCCATCTTCATTGTAAATCATCTCCATATTTGTTACTATCCCTACGAACATTATTACGTACTCTTCTCATTGTGAACCCTACTCTGTCCTACGAACCGTTCGTATTTCTGCGCATTCTCGCCGTTCCTTCTTAAACGAAACTGTAACTCTATGAACCCTACATATTTCTTCGCACTCTTCAGGTATTGTATTAATTTATTCATTTATTTCTTGCATACATATATATATATATATATATATATATATATATATATATATATATATAATGTGTTTGTTAATACTAATAATCACATTTATTTGATAGTGCTTTACAAGTTTTCCGAGCTCAAATGGGTGCTACAGTGTCGAAGCAAAAATCAAATAAATCACATGGATTATAAAGGTTTGAAATATATTGCCTTTAAAATTTCATTAACAATCAATGCACAAATATTTATTGACTTATATGTTTTATTTTATAGTGCTCTCATCAAACTAACAACATGGACTGCTGATACTGTATATTGCGATTTATGAAGGAGATTGTTGATATAATCCCAGAAAGAGATCTAATTGAAATAAAGGAATGCACCTATTACAGCGCTTTTTTTAAAAAGCGCTGTAAAACTAATACAACAAGCAGCGCGTTTTTAGAAGAGATTTACAGCGCTTTTTTTTTTTTATTTTAAAGAGCGCTGTTGTATCTTTTTACAGCGCTGGATACTATAGCGCTTAATTTTTTGAAAAAGCGCTGTAAATGGCTTTAAAAAAGCGCTGTAAAAGGCATGTTGGAGTTGTTAGCAGCAACAAGTTTTTCATTTGATTTTTTGCATAAATCTGTTTGGTACAATGCAACTTTTTAAGCAGTTTAAGTCTGCTCCCATATCAAAAAGTGCCATTGTTTCAAATTTGAAATCTTCAGAAAAAACTAAATTAATTTTGATTAAATATTTTTTTGTTGTTATAGTTCTTAAAACAAACAAGAAATCCTCTGGGATTTCTTCTAGGTTTTCGATTTTGTTTGAATAATCTTCATTTTCGCCTTCTTCTTCTTCTTCCTGTTCTAGATCAGAGGGAGTTTGTTTTTGTATTCGGGAAAGAAGGTTTTGAAGAATATTTGAATTTTAATTTCTTCTTGTAGGGATTGGATTGTGACAGGGATTTGTGTTTTTTTTTCTTTTTCCTAAGATGTTAGTTAAATCATAAGTGGTTTTAGGAAGTAATTTTGATGACGATGTGGTAGGCTGATTTTGTTTTAATTCAAAAGTGTTTAATAGTTTTCCTATTATTTCTTTTTGCAGTTTTGTGTCTTCAACTTGTTTTATAATATCAAGAATTAGTTCTTGATCTTTTGTTAAAACATTAATCGATTTTAGAATGGATTCTGAGTCGCTGAGAGAATCAGAGGCTCCCAACTCATCAAACTGCAAAGGTTTATCATCTTCTGATGAACCTAATTCAGAATCTGTGAGTGTTTCATCTTCAGAGGTTTCCAAGAGTATTGCTTCGATTTTTTGAATTATTTGTTCATCAATTTTTAATTCATGAAGTTTTTTATTCCTGTTGTAACATCTTGAGATGTGTCCTGATTGGCCACACTTATAACAAGTTATTTGTTTTGAAGTTTGAGGTTCAAACTTCTTTTGAAAAGGTTTTTTCTTGTAAAAATTAGGTTTTCTTTGATTGTAAGAATTTTGAGGTTTAGATTTTTTATAGAATTCAAGTCTGCCTGGTTTAGTGAAAGATTTTCTGTGAGGTTTTCTATAAGGTTTTGAACAAGATCCTTCACAGTCTTTCGAAATATTAGTCATGGGTATTTCAAATTATTTAGAAAAAGATCCTAGTTCTTGTCTAGTTCTTTTCATTTCTCGTTTTAGATGTTTTTGGAGTTTTAAATCTTGACAGATTTTCAAACCTTCCTTTTGTGTGAAGCTAACCAATTCCCCATAAGTTAAATGGTTATATGGGATTTGGTTTACCCCATAGACTTCTTTGATTTTGTTTCTAACCTTTTCTCTTAAAAGGGTTGGGAGTCCTGCAAGGAATTTCTCCTTCCAGAAAGGTTGGTTTGAGTTTTCCCTTAGCATAACTCTAGTTAGGAAAGTGTTTTTGTAATATTGGAACTCAGAAATTTTTTTACAAGGTTGGAAAGGAGTTCTGCATTTTTATCTTTTAAGTGTGATGGATCACCTATGAAGTGCAGGCTAATTGTGTGTATTAGTGTTGGAACTGCATCAGGTATTGGGTTTCCTATTTCGTCGAGGATGGGAATTCCTTCCTTTGTGGTTTGGATTGTGTTCAAAATTTCTAAGTGTTGAGAGGGTGTGAGATGGTAATCCCACCATCCTTTGAGTTGTCTTGAGAATCCTGCTATTAGGAGTTCAACTATGGCTTTGTCAGGTGAGTTGGCTTGGGTTTTGTAAGCATTTGATGCCATTGTCATTTGTTGGAGGAGACTTAAGATGTTGTATTCGGACATACCATCTATGTTCCATTCATAGACAATACTGGCATTGAATTTAGATTGAGAGAGGACATTAGGTCTATTCTCAATAGATAGGTCTGGTGTTGTAACCATGGTTAAAGGTTGACCTTTCTACCATTGAAGTTTGCACAGGTTTTGTGGTTCTTGTTCAGTTTCAGAAACTTGGTATAAAGTTGTAACTGTTTTGTCAAATGTATCTTTAGCTATCATTGGTGTGGAGGTAGAGGAATATTCTATCCTACTAAGTTGGTCATGTAGGGCTTGGGTAAATTCTGATAGGCCTTCCCTGAACAGTTTTTGGCTTGTTTTTGAGATTTGGAATGGTTTAAAAATTGGCCTTTTTAGTTTTGACACTGTTGTTTTAATAGGGGAAACAACAATAATCGATTGGTGCTCCTCTATTTTAGTAATTTGTTTCGCAATTGTACTAAGATAGGCATTCGTAAAATTATTTTGTTGGAGGATATGTCTAATATCTTTTTCTGAATTATCACTTGGGATTTTGTAAGGTGCAACCTCGACTGTTTGTTCTAAGTGTGTTATCTTGATTTGTCTAAATGGTGGGTGTTCAGATTGTATTTTTTTACCATTTGACATTTTCCATTCTGTAGTTTTATTCCTAGTTGTTATGAGATCTACAAAATTTTTGTTTTCTTTGAAAGGATAAGTAATCTTGTTTTGTATTGTATAAATTTCAAACCAATCAAAAAATAAAATATGGGTTTTGTTTTGTAAAATGAACTCGTAAAATTCATTTTGAATATCTTGTCTTTGTTTTAGAAAGTTTTTGAAGAACCATGTTCTTTTTTCTGTATTTTTGGAAGCATAAAAATCATTATGGAGGATAGTTTTATCAACTTCAAATTCTTTTTCTATGCCATTAAGTTCATTAACAACATTTTCAGTTATAGCAGAAAAAGATGGCGAAGTTGGTGGAGAAATGTTTCGTTGTTCCTCCTTAGTGTTTTGAGGTGCTGTGTAAATTTGATGAGGTATATTTGTGGAGTAGTCAACGTTTTGAAAAGAAACACTTGGTATGCTAGAACACGAAAAACGTGGTTTTGTAAAGTTTTCTATCTTTTGAGGCAATTGTATGACTTTCTTTAGATTGTTATTTGGTTTTGTCTGTTCAAGAGACTGTGGTCTAACAACTCCTTCCAGAATCCATTCTTCAGGAAGATCAATATCTTTCCAAAGGATGGTTCTTGAAATAGCAGTGTTTGCCTTTGTTAAATCAATTTATAAAAATAGGGTTTCACCTTTTTTGTTTTCAATATTTTTTGTTGCCGTAAACGCTGAAAACATTGCTTTGTAATGAACTCTATAAATAATAGCTACAGAAACAGATCCTGCTATTATTTTGTAATTATGAGTTTTGATTTGTAACATGAGAGATTTTAAGATGTTTGAGTCTTTTAAAGATAATGAAAAATTTGGATAACATTCAAACCAAATTGGTCATTGGCATAGACTAGATTCAATTGTACTTGTTATTGAATCTTGAAAATTCAAGAACCTTGCATCTCGTAGGACACACAGGATTGAAGTGTTTAATCCTTCTCTTGTTAAAGGTTTGATACCGACTTGAACAAGACTTATATGTATGAAATTATAGTTCCTGTTAGTGTGTTTTTGGAGAAAGAAGATCTATTGTTTCAAAGGGGTTAGAAAGAGCAACATCTCGTTCTTCTGTTTTGATTATGTAATCAGTTTTTAATAGATTTTTGAAAAGACTGATTCATAGACCTGATCTTTTTTATTTTTGGGATTTACCAATTGTTTATAGATTGTTGAAAGTATTCAATAGTAATTTCTTCACTATTGATAGGTTCCTTTTTTCTTGAGAAGTTTTGAGTAGAAGGAGTGGAAAAAGAAAAAATTCTACAAAATAAGTTATTGATATTTAAAATTTTTTCTTTTTAATTTGAAGAAACTTTTAAAGGATTCACTGCCCTTAAACGCATATACATCTGCTCAAACACGAGACTTACAACCCAAAAACTATTACTCTTCAAATTAAACTTACAAAATTTTAGATATTTATAACAAATTTTATATAATTTATCCGCTCCCCAAACATTATATATATATATATATATATATATATATATATATATATATATATATATATATATATATAATTAATTAATGTGGGGTCCAATAGAGGTTTACTTAATAGCATAAACTTCATTTTTAACTTGGGGAACAAGATTGTCATAAAGGCAGCCACTCGGTTTTCGAAGCTCATTACCTACTGTTTTATATCCGAACCAAAAGGCTCGGTTTTGCTACGGTCAATGATGTGCCCATCCAAACCACAGGCTCGTTCCGTCAATAAGTTGTCACAAACCACAACGAATCACAGGTTCGGAATCCGAGGCTCTTCCATAGCAAATACCAACTTTACATAGGTCGAATTTCCCGCTCATTCACACACTGTCGCTTTCTCTTGTGTGTCGATTGAAAAGAAAAAATGAATGAATGGAATACTCTGAACTGAACAGCCCTGAACTCTTCTACTTCATACATCGCTCTCTTTATCGATTTCGATACCAATAATGGCTAGGTGAGCTTAGCAAGTAGTAGCACTGTGAAGTATCCGTTGTGTTTCAAAATATTTCTTGTTTTTTTTTTTGAATGCCCCTTTTTTGTTGTGTCTTCTTCTACTTCTTTTTGGTGAAAACGCAACCTCCTTTATTTTCCTTCTTTTTTT
>JBBPBR010000006.1:22798278-22816798 GCA_037974775.1 Cicer pinnatifidum | reverse complement strand
TTTTTTTTTTTTTTTTTTTTTAATATACTTTTTCTACCTTTTGGTGCTGGTAAAGGTCAATGAATGATCTGAATGATTTATTTCGGTTTTTTTCTATATCTGGAATGATAGTTTGTAGGTTAAATAAATAGGCATCCACTTTTTGGGGGTTTATGGTTTTTAAGTAAAAGACAAACATTGAGGTTTTATTAACATTGCAGAAAATGGAAGATAAATGTAACTGATGCTAATGTTGTGGAAGCATGATTGTATTTTTAAATCTTCCCATTTATCTAATAATGCAATTTAGAGACTCTGTACCTCGTATTAAGGTTTTAAATAAACGTCTGCCACTGCAAGCTTGACCATAACATTAGGGTTTTAGATGTCACTGTGACCACAAAACGACCATGATTGAGATTACATTAATTTGAATGTGATTTTTTGCTATATTAACTATTGCGGCACAACTGTTACTGCAATTTAAAACCCACCCCTTTATATATTGGTGCTTTTTTGTATTTTCTCTTGTTTCTATTTTTTTTACTTAGTTAATGATGTGTTGGAAATTCAAGTTTCATTCATCCACCAGTATACTAGTTAAGTTACTAATTAATCGATTAATCGATGGTAACTTAGGCCCTGTTAGATAAATAACTTATTTAAGGGCTTATAGCATTAGCACTAATTTATACTAATATATAAGTTAATTTTAGAACAAATGATGAAATAAAGTCAAATTGTTTTTATATAAGTTATAAGCTGTTTGTAGTAATGCATTACAAATTCTTCAGCTAACAGTTTGTTTTGCATGGAATAATGAACTTGGAGTATATTTGTTAATTTATCTTACAGGAGCTGGCTTATTGACATAGGAGGATTTGCAAAGAAAGTAAAAAGCACTACACTATCTTCAGCTGATCAGATTAAGGATTGTGGTGCATATCGCGAATGCCCAAACTGTCATTATCGTATAGATAACAGTGATGTATGTTTTACATTTATAATAATTTGTTTTGAGTTCATAAATAGCTCATTCATATTAGCACATGCACCAGAAATAGAGAAAAGTTGGAAGCAATTGACTCTGCATATATAGTAGAATTCCTCATGTTATCATTGAGTTTGCTTATGCTCTAATTCCTATACCCGACATTTATCTTCGTTATGCACATCAGGACTAAATACATAGAAAGTTTAGCATGGGTTGTAATGTTCATAGAATGTTGATATTTTTTCATTAGTAATGTTGGTTTTGCCTGTGTAGGTTTCTACTGAGTGGCCTGGTTTTCCCCTTGGTATAAAGTTTGATCCTTCTGATGTAGAACTATTAGAACATTTAGCGGCTAAATGTGGCGTTGGGAACACAAAGCCACACATGTTTATCGAGGAGTTCATCCCGACCTTGGAAGGAAACCAAGGCATTTGCTATACGCATCCTGAAAATCTTCCAGGTGAGAAATTCTCTAACCAGTTTGAAGTACATAATCGTTGACCACCATGTCCATCATAATTAATCAATTAATTGGTAAAGTATCAATGAAATGGAGGAAGTAAAGGAATGATTCTGGTGTGATTTGTGATAGAAAAGTATCAGTGAACTTCAATGGAAACTTATTGTATGATCTGTATGTTGGACAGTAAAGTGCTTATAATAAAACTAAATGTTTTAGAGATGAAAATGTCAGTGATGGGTGAATGGTAATACAATACAAGAGAGGATTAGGAATGATAGTTATAGAGATAAAGTTCTGGTAGCACTTATTACAGAAAAGATGGTAATGTCTTGTTGTAAATGGTATGGTATAAATAAATATGGAGAAGGCCCATAGAAGCACGAGTAACGAACATTACATTATGTTGAGGGTAGTCTCATAGTTACAATTTACAAGTGAAGGGAAACCGAAGAAAATTATAGGCCTAATCATTAAGAATTTGGATTTAAATAGTATTTCATTAGATACGATTTATAATAAGACATTATCTATTGTTTGATCCTCATGACTGACCCTTCCATATAGAACAATGCTTTGCTTGCTTTTTTTTTTTTTTTTTTTTTTTTTCGTTCAACACAAAATTCTTGAAAGTGGTAGGAGATGGTCTCTATTCTTGTGGAATAGGTTACGAAATACCGCATGACATGTTATTCTAAGGTCAGACTGTCTTCTGCATGCTAGCACACAATGCTAGTATATAAATTGATATCTGCCAGAAAATTGGACACAATGTACTGCATCATATTATAAGTTAAGGTTCATTGAATCTCAGTGATGACGAACTGACGTTCTTGGCCTTACAACTTACAAGTAACAATATGATGGAACCCGTGATTTTAGAGACAGAAATTACGTACAGAAAGAGATCAAACAATAGAAAATTAGAATGTATTTAATTGATAAAATGAGAAAAAACTGTAGAAGGGAAATGTTCCCAATCTATTCCAGAGCCAAGCTCCTCAGACAAGAAGAAAACCTCTCTGCCTAACCATAAATGGTTCACTCAATATTCTTCATAATCCCTCACAATTCACTCACCTTACTATTTATACTAATAAGGCACAACAACTTGCCAACTAAGCATCCTACCCCACTCATTATTTACCTTATATTATTATCACACTCTTTATTACATAATATCCCCGTTTTTACTTATGACCTCTACTCGGATCTCTATCACAATACCTGCATTTCCCACCATCGAACTAGAACCTAATCAAGATTCAGATCATTTGAATTGAAACATATTTTTAATGATCTTAGAATGTGGCATTAGACCTACCTCAACCCCAAAATGTAGCGCATTGGGTTAGGGTTGCTCCTCACTTCAAGAAATACATGTCATGTTTGTACCCTTCTTTGATGGAATTAAGGAAATCCAGGCTTTTATCATTGTCAAATGAATAGTGGCTGCTAATTATATCTTATAAGTAACTTTAATGTTATGACTATTGAATTGTGTTCATCGACATTCACCAATCTTTCTCTGTATCTTAGTAAACCTTATTCTACCTGTTTTTGTTTTTCAGGTGCTAAGAAAGATGGGAGTAGTGTCCATTTCTTTCACAGAACAATCAATGCATATAGTACTGGTCAACGAAAGCGTCGGAAGATTCATCATCATCGTGGTTTGACTGAAGAGCATGTACGCTGGCACAAGACTGGCAAGACCAAAGCTGTAGTTGAAGATGGAGTACATAAGGGCTTTAAGAAGATCATGGTTCTGTATATAAGATCTGAGAAAGAGTCTAAGTCCTACAAATCCAACTGGAAAATGCATCAGTACCATCTAGGGATCAATGAAGATGAGAAGAATGGAGAATATGTGGTTTCCAAAATATTTTATAAACAGGTTGAGAAAAATGAGGAGAAACCATTGGCTGAAGAACCTGAAAACGTAACATCGCGTACAAGTCCAACAACTCCAAAACCAAATCCTCCAAATCCACCGCGTACTGGAATATGTGTTAAAAATGACGATAACATCGATGAAACTGCTCTTTTATTGTTTGCAGAGGTTTGTAGCAATCTTTGATGCATATGGTCGAAAAGATAATCTGAGGATCTGTTTTATTGCAGAAAACATCACCTTCAATTTTAATTATAAAAATGACACTCTGTTTACGGTTAATTAAGTTTTGTACTGGAAACAAAGAAAATAAACTTAGAAAACTCTGCTAGAACGTGACAACAAAGGTGATGCTTATGTAAATAAAATTGAAAATAGGAATTGGAAAATAAAAGATAGAAACAGAAATCCAACTGACATTATTATTATTATTATTATTTAACCATATTTACATTCTATTCATCACTAAAATTTTAATTTTATGAACTAGGATGCAAAGTCTATCCCTGGAGAATCACATGCCCCACAATCTGATATTCAGGATCAGGAGAATACACCCAACCCTGCTTGGTTGGCTGGTGAATCACAGGCTATAGAAAATTCTGAATATGATGGCTTGGATGACATTTTATTATGCAAGGAGATATTAGATTCATTTGCTCTATTTGATGATTCTGGATTGGACTCAATCACTACCAATGACTTTGATTACTATGAAAACAAAATGACAGGAAATGGTAATGTAACTTCAACTTCTGTCCTGGATACACTGGAATTAGATACTCCGCCAGATTTTGATCTTTCGGTAAGCGTCCAATTATAAATCATGATTACCCTTCATACAAATTTTAGAGTTTTCGAAGCTACTGACAAGCTATGTGATTCTCAATTTGCATGCAGAATTTGACATTTTGTTCTCAAGACAGTATCCTTGATTGGATGGACAGGTTATGAAGTGGTTTTCGAAGCATGTTGTTTTCTATAACAATGTTAATCCAAAAAATGTTCCATTCAGTTGGTTTGGCTAGTGTTCGCCTTTCTCCATTTCATTCTTCAATTGCAATGTTTTTTGCAAATAGTGTATGAAGCTTATGCTGTTTTGTCACCATGCAACTTTTGTATCATATCATTAAGTTAAGCCATCTAGCTATTAGCTTGAGTTTGGGCTTTTCTTTCTTGAAAGTGGTATTTGTTAAATTTACTTTTTTGGGTGGTGTATTTGCTGCTTCTTTGGCCAATATAAACTTATTGTTTAGACACATTATGTCACTGCAATGGAAGGGTGGAATAGATCTTTGGCACTGAAATCCAAAACGGTGTAGTAAATTCTAAAATATATTTATATGTACTAGATATGTAAATACTGTATCATGAACATATTTTAAGTTACTTTAGATGGCTTGCCACTGCTTTGTGTTTATATGATATAGTGGTTACTTTAAAACTTAAATCTTGTAAAGATGTAGTAGGTTGCCAACTTATAACGTTTATGGGGATCTCCGCTAGAACTACTCTTTTTTCCCTCTTTTATTATTTAAAATATTAATACTTTAAAAGATAACGGTTAGATTTTTTTAATTTTATGGATTTTCTGTTTTAATAATTAGTTATTATTTAGTAACTAAGCATTTTAGTTAATTAGTTTAGAGGAGAATTTGTTATGTTTCTAAACTTGGTTATAGGGGGCATTTCTTTCTCCTTTTGATTTTAGTGAAAATCATTATATAAAATACATTTCATCTTATTGATGATGAACAATTAATCGAGGAGTATTTAGCTTGACTCTTGAAGCCAGTCTTCCCAAATAGCTTGACTACCTTAGACTTTTGAGGAACTAACCTCCTTGACCCTATAAACCAAATCTTCTCCTAACAACTTGACAATCCCAGATTGAAGAAGGAACTAAACAAATATTAGATTGGATTAAAAAGATTGAAACTTGAGTAGTTGCTTCTAATAAAACTGATAATAATAATAGCTCTCACACATTAAGAAAAGAACACTTAAAAAATATTTTTTATTCGAACAAGTGTTTCTCTCTTTGAACTCTAAGATGAACTTGTAATCTTGAGTTTGATTTCTTCTATTCTTTTCTAATTTTTGATGCTTTTCTTCTTCAGCCTTGAGTATCTATTTATAGTTAAAATTTGAGCGTCAATTTAGTCATTGTTTAACTCTAATTGTATCTTTGTTCATATTGAGTTTGTAACTTCATATTGACATTGTTCCTATTTTGAGTAGTTTGAGTTTGTAAATTCTTCAGATTGATTCTATTCATATTTTGTTGTAGATAAATCTTGATCAAATCTTCTTCAAATCTTAATTAAATATTCTTCAAATCTTGATCAAATCTTAATCAAATCTTCTACAAATATTGATCAAATCTTCTCCAAATTTTAATTAAATATTCTTTAAATCTAGATCAAATATTCTACAAATGTTGACCATATCTTATTTTTCAACTTGGTCAAAGATTTTCTACAATTGTAAATTTGAATAAAATCTTATTTTAGATTTTCATCAATTATAAATTTAAATCAAATCTTATTTTAGATTTTATTCAAAAACACGAATCTTCTTTAATACTCTTTGAAGTCAAGATATTGTTATCATAAAATACTATTGTTAACATCAAAACTCTAAATCTAAAACCAACTTAGTTTCTGCCTTCTCCACACAATCTAACAACCTTAGATTGTTGAAGGAACACTAACACCACTATTGTATTTGAATACAAAAGTTTGGAGTTTGAGTAGTTGCTTCTAACAAGCTGATCATGACAATAACTATCACACTCTAAGTAAATATTTCTCATTCGAACAATTGTTTATCTCTTTGAATTCTAAGATAAATTTCGAATTTTGAGCTAGAGTTCTTCAACTCATTTATGATTTTTCGATGATATTCTTCTTTAGCCTTGAGTCATTATTAGAACTTCAATTTAGTCATTATTTAATTCTGAGTTCTATCTTCATTCCTAGCTTGGTCAAAAATAATCTTATTCAAAAATAATTTTGAACAACATGCTTTTTGATAATATGTTCTTTAGCCAATTCTTTATTTCCGAATCCAATCTGAGCAGTTCTTCTAGATTGATTATGTTCGTATTTTGTTCAATTGGGTTTATAAATTTGTTAGATTGATACTATCCATATTTTATTAAGATTGCTTTCACAAATTGTAACAACCCGTTTTTTTTTTCAAAAACAAATTCATATAAAACAAAGAAATAAATAAAGAAATACTTTTGGATAAAATATTTAAGTCGTAACATAATGACAAAAGTCAACAAATATTTACAAGCAGCGGAAATAGTTTTTGAAACACAAACCCAAAGTATTTAAACAGCAAAATACACCGGGGCTGTGAGACCTATCAAACATAGCTCATACCCCTGGGGTATTCTCAGCAGGCACCTATACAAAAGCACTGCCCCAAGAATTTTAACTCCCTACGTCACATCAAAAAGTAGTACATGGACCCATCAAAACAAAAGTCAAGCTGACAATATAAGGTATAGGTACAATCATCCCAAAATGAAATCAGTACAACCACCAAAAGAAAGACTTCAAGTCCCTATACAACAAAACTAATCTGATCACACTCTAGCAAATACAATAACAGGGGTGACCCCCACACCTTCCACAAGTCCCGTCTGATGCAGTATCCATCTTCGAGGTAACCTCATCCTCATCATCCATAAAAGGATTAGTCTCCTCAGAGGTAAGATCCACCCACGAGATAGGTGGCTTTGGCGGTGCCGATACCTCAAAACAGTTTGCTACTTTAGTGACAGTTGGTAAAGGATCATTCATCGGAAGATGAAGCTCTGACTCGGCCCGCCTAAAAGGCCCTGCAATCTCACGATCCACTGGCATTGACCCCTTATCCTTTCCGCTAGTCCCTGGTCCAACCACTGTATCCTCAACTCCCACGGTGGCCTCCGTCTCAACTCTAACTAAGGAATCCTTCGGATCTTCCCAAGCTCCACTCATCACAAGTACCAACCCATAAGGTACCGAATAATCGATCTTCTCGCGAGTGAGTTCCATAAGACATACTGCCCTAGCTTTCCTACTAGTCCTCGCTACCCTTCCCGTATAAGTAGCTTTGCTTGAGATGGGGTCGTATGCCCAAGCAGTCGACAAATCTCGGTTAGGGAAGTCTAACGACGTTTCTGTCGTCAAGGTAACTGTCGGTGGAATTAACTCGGGTATCATCTGAGGGCAAAACCCAAATTCCACAATAATTGTAAAGGTCACCAACCGAAATTAACAGATATCACATAACATTTAAGTTTATTATGCACAAAATAACCTTTCAACTTAGCATACTCTTTGAAAGGGTTTTCATATGCCAAACATGCATAATCAAAGTTGTAAAATGAAGTTTTTAACAAAACTGAACTGTCGTATTCGAATACAACATCCTTGTATTCGAATACAACATCCTTGTATTCGAATACAATGTTGTTTTAGAAGTCAGTAGCAAAATCAGGACATCTGCATTCGAATACAAAATTCTTGTAGTCAAATACAGTGCTACTTTAGAAGTCAGTAGCAAAATCAGGACATCCGTATTCGAATACAACCTTCTTGTATTCGAATACAACAACAGAAAACAACATAAATCAGCTTTTAAATGGTTTAGCAATCAATCAACACTTACACACAAATCCAACCAATCATACTTATCAATTAGGGCACAATCACAACCACAACTGAGCATACATATACAATCATCACAGTATATCAAACATGACTCGCGTGCCAAACACCCTAATGCAATGGATATATGCCCAAAATTCATAAATTTCGGATTTCCAACTAAAATCCTCCTCGAAGGGGCGTAAATCATCATTGTACCGCCTATCACAAACCAGTACTAATTACCGAGGTACCACCTATCACGGGTCAGCACGATTTACTAAAAAGCGTAAATCGTAAACGTACCGCCTATCACAGACCAGTACTGTTTACCGAGGTGTCACCTATCACGGGTCAGCACGATTTACTAAAAAGCATAAATCGTAAACGTACCGGCTATCACAGATCAGTACTATTTAACGAGGTGCCACCTATCACGGGTCAACACGATTTACTAAAAATCATAAATCGTAAACGTACCGCCTATCACAGACTAGTACTGTTTACCGATGTGCCACCTATCACGGGTCATCACGATTACTAAAAAGCGTAAATCCTAAACGTACCTCCTATCACAGACCAGTACTGTTTACCGAGGTGCTACCTATCACGGGTCAACACGATTTACTAAAAATGTGCAGTATATTAGAGACCTACACGACGCGAAAATCCCCGCAAGGATAAAATGAACCAACATATCACATGGCATCATATCGTGGCCCATCACGATCACCACCATCACCATGGCACCATCGCGGTCACCATGTGCTATGAAATGCATGACCATACTCTGACTATTTCCACAACAATCATTAAGTAAATGCAAATATTAAAATATTCCTCATTTTTTATACTCATTTAACACTAATGATTTTCAAATTCAACACAGAGCATACTTAAACATATATTTTCCACCACCACACATCAATTTTAATCCACAATTCACATTAAATTTGATCAATTCAAATTCCACAAAATCCACGCCAAATCCAATCATCAATCACCCATGAATTTCCACATTCTTCAAACATAAATCAAGCCAAATTAATTTTCACAATCCACACTTTACATTAAATTCATTTTTCACAAATCCACACATAAAACACATCAAATTTAATTTCCTCAAAACACACATAAATGAATAAAATTCCTTTTCCACAAAATCATACATCAAATTCACCAAATTCGAACTCCACAAATACACATATATCATCCTATATGCAATCTAAAAATTTGGAAGGAGCCCTTACCTTAACGGTAGCTTTAACAAGCGATTACGGCACCGCGATTAATTCCAATAAAATTTCCACTCGTGACGTCGCTTCTAAAGTTGGCTCACTAGCACCGTAGCGGGGAAAACTTATCTTTCTCACCCACCAAGACTTGAGTTTCTTTTCTTGAAGGAAAAGAAAGAAAAAGAAACAAGAAGGAAACTAGAATGGTTTGGCTTGCAAAGGCCGGGGAAAACGTTTTCATTCCTCTGTTTCTATTCCCTTATATATATATATTGCCTATAACAATAATATATATATATATATATATATATATATATATATATATATATATATATATATATATATATTATAATTAAAACTAACCAACAAATATCTAAACCGCTCTTCCACACATCACTTTACTCACATCTCAAACTATTTTGATAAAAATATCTACTCTCGTCGCAACTCAATTAACAGATAAAATTTTCAGCAACTAGAGATATTTTTAATAGAACTGTCTGGTATTAAATTTTTGTAACGTAAATAAATTATTCTCCGACAAATAATTTTAATCCAATTTCCAAAAATATATTTTTGGCATTTAACTCACCAAAAACTGAGCTAAAAGCCTAAGAAATTCAACACAAAATACCCTAAAATTGTATAATTTAGGATCTAAAATTAAGGGTCTTACACAAATTCTTTAGATGAAACTTCCTTGCTATTAGTTGCTTTGATCTAGAGAGGAACATAGTGTTGTACCGGTTCTTAAAATTTTACAAGTAGAAATATGACGAAGTCCAATTTAGTATTTTGTCCTTTGACAAAATTTGAATAATTTCTTTGCAAATAATAAATGTATCTTCTTGTGAGTGTTTCTTCTTGTACACAATTCTTGATCATATCTTCTTGTAGATAAATTTTGATCAAATCTTCTTGTAAATAGTTCATATTTTCTTGTGATAAATTTTGTTAATTTTTTTTGTTTTTGTAAATAATTCATATTTTCTTGTGATAAATCTTTATAAAATCTTCTTTTAAATAATTAATATCTTCTTGTAGATAAATCTTGATCAAATCTTCTTGTAAATAATTTATATCTTATTGTAGATAAATCTTGATAATATCTTATTCAAATTTTGACGGATTAAAATTATTTGTCGGAAGATAATTTATTTACGTTACGAAGAATTTAATACCGGGCAGTTTTGTCAAAAATATCACTCGTTATTGGAAATTTATCTGTCAATTGAGTTGGGACGAGAGTAGATATTTTTATTAAATTAGATTCAAATGTGAATGAAGTGAGGTGTGTAAGAGTTGTTAGATATTCGTTTGAGTTTAGTTTTAAGTAATATATATATATATATATATATATATATATATATATATATATATATATATATATATATATATATATATATATATATATATATGTGGAATGGAAATGAACGGAAACAAAACAGAAATAGAGGAAAAAGAAATATGTTCCCTCCATTCTCGCGAACCCTTCTTCTTCTTACTACTTCCTTCCATTCTCTTTTTCCTCATTTTGCTTCAAGAAAAGAAACCCAAGGCTTAGTGGATGAGAAGACAAGGATTCCTCAGCTTCATTCCTCCTATTTGATTCGAAAACAAAGAAAAACGGTGTTAGGGATTTTCAAAACTGTCAAACACAAACCCCCACTTTTCTTCTAGATCTAAGCTTCGTTTCGAGAAGAGATAGAAGGGAAAGTTGTTCACCTCCACGCTACGATGCTAGTGAACTAACTTTGGAAGCGACGTCGCGAGCGGAGATTTTATCAGAATTAATCGTGGTACTGTAATCGCTCGTTAAAGCTAACGTTAAGGTAAGGGCTCCTTCCAAACTTTTAGTTTGCATTTAGGGACTTATACGTGGTTGTGTGGAAAAGAATTTTGTTAGGGTTGAAGTGTTGATTTGGGGAAAATGAATTTAATACTTTTATGGGTGAAATTTTAGAGTTGGGTTTTGGTGATATTGATGAGTGTTTCATGGAAAATGAATTTAACGCATTTATGTGTGGTTTTGAGGAAATGAAATTTGATGCGTTTGAGTGATGGGTTGAGATAATTTTGTGGTTGTCGCGTTTGACGTGTTCATAATTAATATTTATAAATTTTGAGATGTGTTTGTGTGGATTTTGTGGAAAAATGAATTGAGGTGATTTGGTGTGAATTGTGGATTGAATTTGAGAATATGTCTGAGTATGTTCTGTGTGGAATTTGAAAATCATTAGAGTTAAACAAGTATTAAAAATGGGGAATCTTTTAATATCTCTGTTTACTTAATGTTTGTAGTGAAAATTGTTAGAGTTAAATGAGTATTAAGAATGGGGAATCTCTTAATATCTGTATTTAATTAATGATTGTCGTCGAAATTGTTAGAGTTAAATGAGTATTAAGAATGGGGAATCTCTTAATATATGCATTTACCTAATGATTGTCATCAAAATTGTTAGAGTTAAACGAGTATTAAAAATGGGGAATCTTTTAATATCTCTGTTTACTTAACGATTTTCGTGAAAATTGCTAGAGTTAAATAAGTATTAAAAATGGGGAATCTTTTAATATCTGCATTTACTTAACGATTGTCGTGGATAGAGTCATAGTATGCTCATGCATTTCATAGTACATAGCGACCGGATGGGCCATGGTGATAGTGGTGACCGGATGGGCCACGAGATGATTCCATGTGATTTTTGGTTCATCTTATACTTGCGGGGATTGTCGCGTCGTGTTAGGTCTGCGATAGGCTGCACATTTTTGGTAAATCGTGCTGACCCGTGATAGGTGGCACCTCGGTAAATAGTACTTCGGCCTGTGATAGGCTGTACATTTACGATTTACGTTTTTAGTAAATCGTGCTGACCCGTGATAGGTAGCACCTCGATAATTTAGTACTTCGGTCTATGATAAGCGGTACAATTATGATTTACGGCCCTTCGAGGAGGGTTTTGGTTTGGAATTCCGAGTCCATGCATTTTGGCATATACGAGTTTCATTAGGGTGCTTGGCACGCGAGTCATGTTTGATTTAAGATTATGATTGAGTGTTTGAACTCAAGTCGTCATGGTGATTGTGTTATAATTGTCAAGTGTGGATGTTTTGGAATTGTTTGTAAGTGTGATTGATTGCAAAACCATTTCGAAACTCAAGATGTCGTGGTGATTGCGCTATAATTGTCAAGTGTGGATGTTTTGGAATTGTTTGTAAGTGTGATTGATTGCAAAATCTTTTCGAAACTTAAGTTGTCGTGGTGATTGTGTTATAATTGCCAAGTGTGGATGTTTGGGAATTGTTTGTAACTGTGATTGATTGCAAAACCATTTCGAAACTCAAGATGTCGTGGTGATTGCGCTATAATTGTTAAGTGTGATTGTTTGGATTTGTGTGTAAGTGTTGATTGGTTTCGAAACCCTTTAAAAAGTTGAATTTTGCTGTTTTTCTGCTGCTGTCTGATGTGTATTCGGATACAGCAAGCTGTAGTCGAATACATACATGCTGTTTTTGCCACTGACTTACTGTGTAGTCGAATACAGACATGCTGTTTTGCTACAGACTTATTGTGTAGTCGAATACAGAAGGTTGTATTCGAATACAAACATGCTGTTTTTGCTGCTGAATGCTGAAACAACCTTGTAATCGAATACAGAGATGCTGTATTCGAATACAGTAGTGTTGTTTTGTTAAAAACTTCATTTTTCAACCTTGTTTATGCATGTTTGGCGTATGAAAACCCTTTAAAGGTGCATGCTAAGTTGAAAGGTTATTTTGTTCATTTAAAAACTTAAATGTTATGTGTTAATTGTTAATTTCGGTTGGTGACCCTTTACAACTATTGTGGAAATCTCGGCTTTGCCCTCAGATGAGAACCAGGACCATCCTACCAGTTAGTACCCTGTGGATGGGAATGTAGTTGGACACACCTAACTAGAGCTGTGTCAGGAGGATCTTGTAGGGCGTGTGAAGATCATCCAGGATGTATAGTTTTTTGTTGAATGATCAGATTAGGTTGATGTATAGGGACTAGACGTCTTTCTTTTTGGGTTGTGTTTATTTTTATTTGGAAGACTATACCTATACTAATATTTTTCAGCTTGACATTTTATTATGATTGGGTCCATGTATCACTTTTTGATGTGTAAATACTTTGGATTTGTATTTCAAAAACTATTCCGCTGCTTGTAAATATTTGTTGACTTTGTCGTTGTGTACGACTTAAATATTAATCCAAAAAGTATTTCCTTATTTATTTCTTTTCTTTCTTTGTTTTTATGAATTTGTTTGAAAAAAAAATAGACTCTCGCTATTAAAAATCGGGGTGTTACAGTTAACAACTTTTCTTTTAAATTCTTTTACCCTCCATAAGTCTAAGTATTTTTCTAAGTATATTTTCTCGTCATATTTTCAAACACCTTTCTCCCCCTATTTTCATTTGACACAAAGACTTGAATGTGAAACTTGCCTTTTATTTTATTTAATTTTATTTTTAATTTGCATTTTTTTAATAGAATGAAAATAACATAAAACATTAAATTCCTAAGTATGAAACTAAACTAATTTAAGGTTGGCACAACATCAGTTAGGTAAAAGAATAATGTTTAGGTTTTTCTTGATGAAGTCAAACTTATCTTCAGGTAGTGGTTTGGTGAATTTGTCAGTCTATTGATGTTTGGTGTCTACAAACGGGATATTAAGCAGACCATTTTGAACAATGTCTCTAATAAAATGATGTTTAATTTCTACGTGTTTAGATCTAGAATGAAGTATAGGGTTTTTGGTTTAGAAAACGGTAGAAGTGTTGTCACAATAAATGGAAATGTTGGTTTCTAGAATTTTGTAGTCTTCTAGTTGATGTTTCATTCAAAGTAGTTGAGAGCTACAACTAGCAGTTGAAATGTATTCAGCTTCTGTTGTTGACATGACAATTATGATTCTCCTTTTACTTGATCAAGATATTAAGTTGTCACCTAGAAATGTGTTGTTTCCACTTGTGTTTTTTCTTTCAAGTTTATCTCAAACATAATCAGAATCACAATACCCACTTAGTTTATACTCAATAGATTTTTTGTAGAGCAAGGTAATGTTTGTAGTGCCATTTAGGCATCTAAGGATTCTCTAAACAACAATTAAATTGACTTCCTATGTTCAGCTCGAAATCTTGCACGTACACATACACTAAACATAGCTATAGGTTTGTAATCACTCATCTTAAATTTCCTGAGAAGCTCTTTTGTATGTTTAGTTTGAGGAATGTACATATCTTTTTTAATTTTCTGAATTTGTATCCCTAAGAAAAACTTAAGTTCTCCCATCATACTTATTTAAAATTCACGCTGTATCAATTTATAAAATTCTTGGCAATGAATGCCATGAGTAGATCCAAAAATAATGTCATCAACATAAATTTGAATAATAAGAATGTTATCTCCAATTGATTTTCTAAAAAATATATTAGACCATACAAAGTCTATGATAGCATGCCCTAGGGGCTTATTTTAGACCATACAAAGATTTCCTAAGTTAAAAAACATGATTTGGAAATTCAGAGCTTTCGAAAACTGGAGGTAGTTTAACATAAACTTCTTCAATGCTCTTTTGTTGATTATAGCCTTGTGCGACAAGTCTTGCCTTGTTTCTGACTACTTCAATTTTTTTCATCTAGCTTGTTTCTCAAAACCCACTTGGTTCCAATAATGTTATAATTGAACTAGGTACTAGATCCCAATCATCAATCCTCTTCAATTCATTTAACTTTTTCTTGCATTGCAAAAATTCATCCATCTTCATCCAATGCATCATCAACAGAGGTAGGCTTAATTGATGATAGTAAGACAAATAAAGTTGTATCTTTTAGTGATGATCGTATCCTCAATGGATCACTTGCACTTCCAATGATTAGAGTTTTAGGATGAGATTGCTTATACTTCCATCCAAATCTTTCTTTTAACTTATACTGACTGTTTTTGACTTGATCCGATTAATTTTTTGAAGAGTTGTCATCTTCATCTAATTTGCACGTATCCTCTATTGTTATAGGTTCTTCTGGTTTGTTTGCATCTGCTTCCTCTGGTTCTAGTAAAGTTGCACTACCATCATCTTGCTTTGACTTTTCAAGGTCAAGTTGTTTGTCATCAAATTTAACATGTATGGATTCTTCCACAATTCAAGTTTTCCTATTAAACACTCTATAAGCCTTAGATCTTTTAGAGTATCAAATGAAAGTACACTTTTGAGATCTAGAGTCAAATATACAAAGGTTATCTTTAGTGTTCAACATATAGCAAGTACAACCAATTTGTTTAAAGTAGGAGATATTAGGCATTTTAACCTTTTCATAATTCATATGGTGTCTTATTCAATATAGACTTAATTAAGACTCTATTTTGAATATAACATGCAATGTTAATTGATTCAACCAAAAAGAGTTTTCCTATTAAATACTCTATGAGCCTTAGATATTTTAGAGTATCAAATGAAAGTACACTTTTGAGATCTAGAATCAAATTTACAAAGGTTATCTTTAGTGTTCAACATATAGCAAGTACAACCAATTTGTTTAAAGTAGGAGATATTAGGCTTTTTAACCTTTCCACAATTCATATGGTGTCTTATTCAATATAGACTTAATTAAGACTCTATTTTGAATATAACATGCAATGTTAATTGATTCAGCCAAAAAGTATTTTGTAACATTCATCTCATTTAACATGGTTCTTGCCATTTCTTGGAGTGATCTATTTTTTCTTTCTACAACTCCATTTTGTTGGGTGTTCAAAGATAGGAGAAGTTGCGAGAGATTCCATTATCATCATAAAAACTTTGAAATAACTTGTTTTCAAATTCTCCTCCATGATCACTTCTAATTGTTACAATATTAAGACCCTTTTCATTCATTAATTGTTTGCAAAATATGATAAACACTTTGTGGGATGCATCCCTACATCTTAAGAGTTTTACCCATGTCCACCTAGTACAATAATCTACCATAACAAAGCCATATTTATTTCCATTTAAAGAGGCGGTTTTCACCGGTACAAAGAGATCTACATGTAAGAGCTCAAAGGGCTTTGATGTAGAGAATAAGTTCTTAGAGATAAATGAATTCTTTGTTTGTTTTTCCTTTTGACAAACTTCACGCATAATTTCAATTTTGTAACTAAGCTTAGGTAGGCCTCTGACTAGTCGAAATTTATTCAGTTTTGAAATTAATCTATGGTTTTCATGACCCAGTGTTTTGTGCCAAATTAGTTTCTCTTCATTTACTAACATAAGACACTTAATCTCTTGTTTTTCTAGACTAAAAAAATTTATCTTATAAATGTTGTTTTGTCTCTAACCTGTAAAGAGTATAGATCCATCCTTCTGACTAATTGCCTTGCATGTTTTTCATTAAATATAATATCATATTTATTATCAGTAAGTGAATATTACTTAATAAAATTTTTCTTAAGACCTTTAGCAAACAAGACATCTTTTATAGAAGGGGAAATAGCATTACCAACAATACCATGACCAATGATCTTACCATGACCAATGATCTGGATCTGGCCTTTTTGCTTTTCTCTAAAAGTCACGGTGGCTTCTCTACTCAATGTTAGTTCTTGGAACATAGAATTTTCTCAAGTCATGTGTTGCGATCGTCCACTATCCAGGTACCATGATTGGTGTTTTAACTCGATTGCTTAGGACATCTGCAACATATATAATTTTGTTTTTAGGTACCCAAATTTGGCTGGATCCTGGTTTGTTAGTCTTGAAAGGTTTCTTATCTTTCTTTGTATTAAACATGGGAAAAAAATACTTTAGAGTGACGTTTTCTTAGAGAAAGTAGTACACAAGATATTAGAAGGAATAAGTTTAGGTTCACTTATGGATCCTTCAAATCCTATACTTCTTTTACCATTTCTACTAACTCCCAAAATCATATAATCATACTTGCTTCTTTCCATACCATTAGTAAGAAAATATTGAAACACTTCTTCATGCTTATCAGAGTTACTTGTCGTATTTTCAATTGATTTTGAACTATGATTACTCTTTAGAGTCATATTTTTCAGCCTTAAGTTTAGCAATATCAGTTTTTAGTGTTGCATTTTTTGTTTTAACTTCAACACTTTTATTCTTTAAAGCATTAATATCTTCAGTTAGGTTCGCATTTTCTTTCCCAATCGTTTTTAGTTTTAAAGACAATTTGTGATTCTTGTTCAAGAAATCATTTATAACAGTAATTAAATAAGATCAAGTTAAGTCAGAAAAGACCTCAGTTTCTTGATCTGTTGATTCCCTTCCAAAGTCAGAATATGTGTTGGATCTTGAGATACATTTGGTATGAGCCATCAAAGCAAAATTTTCTTCCTTTTCATCATCAGAGATTTCATCAAAATCATCCCATGTAGCCATCAGACTTTTCTTCTTGGGTCTAGAATATTTCTTCTGATGTTTCCCTTTCTCTAGATTTGAACATTATGACATGATATGTCTAGATTCATTGCATCCATAGAAGATGATTCTTTTCTTGTCAGATGTATAATCCTTTCTTCTATTAGACTTCTAGAAATACCTTTTGAAAAATTTCTTCTTTTTGTTGTGCCACTTCTAAATTTTTCTAGATATGAAAGCCAATTTCTCTTCCTCTGAGTCTCCATTATGATCATCTGAATCATCATACTCCGATTTAGAGGTTTCATTTAGAACTTTCTTCTACACGGATTTCAAAGCCGAGGTTAGTTGTTTTTTCTTGAGCTCATCCTCTGCAAGTGCCACTTGCTTGGGATACTTCTCAGTATCTTCTTCACATGATCAACAATAGTATAACTCTTCTCAAGTTTCTATAATCCTGAGAATAAAGTATGGAATTTGGAAAAAATTATTTTAATGTCTTTATCTTATTCCATCTTGAAGAACTCATACTTTTTTACTAGAAGGTCGGCCTTTGCTTATTGGTTTTGCTTGCTTCCATCATAGGTCAGTTATAAACTATCATAAAAACTCTTTGTTGTGTCATTGTTGGTGCACTTGTCAAACTCCTTAAAAGTTATTGCATTTATCATGAATGTTCTGGACTAATAATGCATCTTGTACATCTTCTTCTAATCAGCATCCATCTATTTCCTTAGAATCACAATACCATCCATATTCTTTGGAGTAGTATCTCAACACCATTAGGATCTTGTGAAATAGAGAAACTTTTCAGCATGTCCGTCTAATACTCAAAATGTTCTCCATTAAACAAAGCCTTGAGGCCGAGCTCTAATGTCAATTTAACAATTTAAGGTGCAAACACAAGAAACGGGGGGGGGGGGGGGGGGG
>JBBPBR010000006.1:22778242-22798089 GCA_037974775.1 Cicer pinnatifidum | reverse complement strand
GGGGGGGGTAGGATTGTGTTTGACTAAGTTGATAAGTTTTCATTATTTGATTAAATTGGTTTAGACTTGACGATTTAAAAAAACTAAGGAGTGCAAGAATAAAATGACAAAAGTAATTTATCTTGGTTCACCACTAACTTGACTACATCTAGTCCCTTCACTCAGAAGGATTTAATCCACTAACTCAACAACTTGATTACAAAGCACCTGACCCACCAAGTTAGTCTTCTCAAATATCCTGACAACCCTATGCTTTAGAGGAACATATACATGACATGACTCTATCAGCCAAGTCTTGTCAAAATCTAACAACCCCAGATTGTTGAACGCACACTAACACCACTTTCAGATTTGAATGTAAAAGTTTATCATTTGAGTAATTTCTTCTAAAAAGCTTATTATAACAATAACTATCATACTCTAAGAAAAATCCTTAGAAAATATTTCTCATTCGAACAAGTGTTTCTCTATTTAAACTCTAAGATGAAAAATATAATTTTGAGCTTGACTACTCTTTTCTAATTTTTCGATGATCTTCTTTTTCAGTCTTAAGTATCTATTTATAGATAAAATTAGGGCTTCAATGTAGTCTTTATTCAATTTTGAATTATATATTCAATCCTAGCTTGGTCAACAATGATCATATTCAAAAATAATTATAAAAAAATTATTTTTGATAATATGTTCTTTAGCCAATTCTTAATTTTTTGAATCCAATCCGAGCAACTCTTCTAGATTGATTGTGTTCATATTTTATTCAAATTGAGTTTGTAAATTCTTTAGATTGAGCTGGTAAACTCTTCAGATTGAGTTTGTAAATTCTTCAGATTTATAATGTTCGTATTTGTTAAGATTGCTTTCTTATTGAGTTTGTAAATTCTTCCTTATTGCTTGCTTTGATTTAGGCGGAAATATAGTGTTGGACCAGTTCTTGAACTTTCACAAGTAGGAATATGACTCAATCTGTAACACCCCGATTTTTAACAGCGCAAGTGTATTTTTTTTTAAACAAAGAAATAAAACAAAGAAACAAACAAAGAAATACTTTTGGATAAATATTTAAGTCGTAACATAACGACAAAGTCAACAAATATTTACACGCAGCGGAATATTTTTGAAATAAAAATCCAAAGTATTCAAACATCAAAATACACCGGGCTGTGAGGCCTATTAGACATAGCTCATACCCCTAGGGTATTCTCGGCAGACCTGTACAAAAGCACTGCCCCAAGAATTTTAACTTTCCCCACGTCACATCAAAAAGTGGAACATGGACCCATAAAAAAAAGTCATCAAACAGTTTAAGCATAGATACAATCTTCCAAAATAAAATAAATACAATCACAGAAGAAAGACATCTAGTCCTTATACAACCACCAAATCTGATCATGCTACCAAACTACAAAACCCGGGTGATCTCCACGCTCCCCGCAAGATCCTTCTGACACAACTTCGGTCAGGTATGACTAACTACTTTTCCATCTACATGGTACTAACCGGTAGGATGATCTTGGTTCTTATCTGAGGGCAAAGCTCAGATTTCCACAATAATTGTAAAGGTCACCAACTGAAATTAACAAATATCACATAACAAAATTCTTATATTTTCAAATGCTCAAAAGAACCTTTCGTCTTAGCATACTCCTCGAAAGGGTTTTCATATGTCCAAAAATGCATAAACAATGTTGAAAAATGAAGTTTTAACAATCTGCATTGTCGTAGCCGAATACAACTGAGAAAATGCAGGTTTTCAGTTCTAAAATGGCTCTGAATCAATCGACACTTTAAACATTAATATTATCAATTATGAACTCATAATTAACACCAAATTAATCTCCACAATTTCACACCTCAATTACATATCGAATATTCATAACATCTACTATAAGTACATTAAAACTGTAACACCCCGATTTTTAACAGCGAGAGTGTATTTTTTTTTTTCAAAACAAATTCATAAAACAAAGAAATAAATAAGGAAATACCTTTGGATAAATATTTAAGTTATAACACAACGAAAATTAAGTCAACATAATTTACAAGCAGCGGAAAAGTTTTTGAAATACGAATCCAAAGTATTTACACATCAAAAAGTGGTACATGGAACCCATCCAAAATAAAATGTCATGCTGACAATATTGGTATAGGTACAGTCTTCCAAATTAAAATAACCACATCCCAAAAGAAAGACATCTAGTCCCTATACGTCAACCTAATCTGATCATTCTACAAAAAAACTATACATCCCGAGTGATCTTCACGCGCCCCGCGAGATCCTCCTAACACAGCTCCAGTCAGGTGTGTCCAACTACGTTCCCATCCACAGGGCACTAACCGGTAGGATGGTCCTGGTTCTCATCTGAGGGCAAAGCCCAGATTTCCACAATAGTTGTAAAGGGTCACCAACCGAAATTGACAATTAACACATAACATTTAAGTTTTTAAATGCACAAAATAACCTTTCAACTTAGCATGCACCTTAAAAGGGTTTCCAAATGCTAAACATGCATATAATACTTGCCAAGTAAAAATGAAATCAAAAAAATAGGGTTTTAATCAATCAAGTAATAAATCAACTGACCAGTCAATTGATGAATCAATTGGGCAATCGATTGTCTAACTCAGAATAAAAAGTTTTTACTAAGTAAATCGATTGGGAAATCGATTTCTTAAAGGTTTTCAGTGAAACCTGTATTCTGGGTTTAAATCAATCAATTGGACAATCGATTGGGAAATCGATTTTGTGATTCACAAAACAAAGATTTTGCTCATTTAATCGATTGGGAAATCGATTTTGTGATTCACAGAACAAAGGTTTTGCTGATTTAATCGATTGGGAAATCAATTTCTTAAATGGTTTTATCAGACCTGTGTCTTGTGATTAAGTAAATCGATTGAACAATCGATCGTAATAACTAGCTGAGCCACTGTAACAAGCCAAATCGATTGGCAAATCGATTAGTTCAACATATTTTCAAGATTCAAAAAAACAAGAAACGTAATAATCGATTAGGCAGTCGATTGAGCTGGTATTACATCTTAACAAAATCGATTGGGAAATCCATTTTTCTTAGTTTTTCTAAACTACATAAACTGAATCAATCACAGTTACGCACAATTCCAAAACATAACACTTAACAATAACAACACAATCACCACGACATCTTGAGTTTCGAAATAGTGTTGCAATCAATCACACTTACACACAATTCCATAACATAACACTTAGCAATTATAGCACAATCACCACGACAACTTGAGTTCAAACACTCAATCATAATCTTGAATCAAACACGACTCGTGTGCCAAGCACCCTAATGCAATGTGTATATGCCAAAATGCATGGAATCGGAATTCCAAACCAAAACCCTCCTCAAAGGGCCGTAAATCATAATAGTACCGCCTATCACAGGCCGAAGTACTAAATTACCGAGGTGCCACCTATCATGGGTCTGCACTATTTACTAAAAAGCGTAAATCGTAAACGTACCGCCTATCACAGACCAGTACTGTTTACCGAGGTGCCACCTATCACGGGTCAACACGATTTACTAAAAAGAAACGTAAATCGTAAATGTACCGCCTATCACAGGCCGAAGTACTATTTATCGAGGTGCCACCTATCACGGGTCAGCACGATTTACCAAAAACGTAAATCGTAAATGTA
This sequence comes from Cicer pinnatifidum, assembly GCA_037974775.1. Lineage (NCBI taxonomy): Eukaryota > Viridiplantae > Streptophyta > Magnoliopsida > Fabales > Fabaceae > Cicer > Cicer pinnatifidum. Next base: position 22,794,422 of record JBBPBR010000006.1, on the reverse strand, counting down.
CCGCCTATCACAGGCCGAAGTACTATTTACCGAGGTGCCACCAATCACGGGTCAGCACGATTTACCAAAAATGAAATGCATGAGCATACTCTGACTCTATCCACGACAATCGTTAAGTAAATGCAGATATTAAAAGATTCCCCATTTTTAGTACTCCTTTAACTCTAACAATTTTCACGACAATCATCAAGTAAACAAAGATATTAAAAGATTCCCCATTTTTAATACTCGTTTAACTCTAATGACTTTCAAATTCCCCACAGAGCATACTAAAACATATTCTCAAATTCAATTCACAATTCACACCAAATCACATCAGTTCATTTTTCCACAAAATCCACACAAACACATCTCAAAATTTATAAGTATTAATTATGAACACGTCAAATACGACAAACACAAATCATCACAACCCACCACTCAAACACTTCAAATTTCATTTCCTCAAAATCATACATAAATGAGTAAAATTCATTTTCCACGAAACACTCATCAATATCACCAAAACCCAACATTAGAATTTCACCCATAAAAGTATTAAGTTCATTTTCTCCAAATCAACACTTCAACCCTAACAAAATTCTTTTCCACACAACTACAGATAAGTCCCTAAATGCAAACTAAAAGTTTGGAAGGAGCCCTTACCTTAACGTTAGCTTTAACGTGCGATTACGGTACCGCGAGTAAATCCGGTAAAATCTCCGCTTGCGACGTCGCTTCCAAAGTTAGTTCACTAGCACCGTAGCGTGGTGGTGAGCAACTTTCCCTTCTATATCTTCGAGAAACGAAGCTTAGATCTAGATGAAACGTGGAAGATTGTGTTTGACGGTTTTAAAATCCCTAACATTGTTTTTCTTCGTTTTCAAATCAACGAGGAAGTATGAAGATGAGAAATCCTTGTCCTTCTCACCCACCAAGCCTTGGGTTCCTTTTCTTGAAGCAAAAGAAAGCAAAGAAAGCAAAAGAAGAGAAGAAGGGAGAATGGGTTTTGCGGGGCAGTAGAGAGAGGAAGAAACCTTCTGTTTTCTTTCCTTTTCATTTTCCTTTCTTCTATTTTCCTCCCTTTCTATTTCTTTCCTTTTTCCTTCATTTCCTTTTCTTTCTCTCTCTCTCTCTCTCTCTCTCTCTCTATATATATATATATATATATATAACAAACCACTTTTTATTGAATCGATTGGCCTAATCGATTTAGTAAACAGGTTTGGCTCTGGGACATTAACAATCGATTGTGTCAATCGATGTAGACAGAACAAAACTTAAAGATGTGATTCATTCAATCGATTTGCCAAATCGATTGCCTGCAAAACGTGCTACTGACTTGCACATTTTAATTTCAGTAAGTATGTCAATCGATTTGTCTAATCGATGTAAACAATCAGTTCAGTCTTGGTGATTTACTCAATCGATTTGCCGAATCGATTTGTGGCAAACTGGCTCTCTGACTTGCACAATTTATTTTCTAATAGGTGTACCAATCGATTTGGAGAATCGATTGATAGCCCATTTGATTTCTTCGAGGATGTGCAAATCGATTGTGCCAATCGATTGGGTAACCCCAGACTTTATAAAACAATTCAACCCTGTTATAGAATCGATTGTACTAATCGATGTGCTCATGGATCATCAAGCTTTTGTTGATTCCTTGAGTTCCAAGCAATTATCTCGAGTATGTAGGATTGAATTTGTTGTTCCTGAAATTTTTCTCAGTTGACAACGTTAGATTTATTTCAGATTGTATGCTTGTCAATAACATCAAAAACGAACATATGTCTAACAATCTCCCCCTTTTTGATTTAAGTGACACACATGCAATTTTAACTTGAGAGAAAAAATTCAAAGGAATCGTAAGTAACAGTTTTAGTAAAGCTCCCCCTAAGTTCAATATTCAAGTGAGTAAAGATAAGGATTAGAGCATAAAACTAATAAAAATAAAGAGTTAGCACAAGTTATAATTTCTCTCCCCCTTTGTCAATTAAGGCAAAAAGTGGTGAAAGAGAAATGTTTGCTCCCCCTAAGGTTGTAGCAATCCTGGATACTGCTCTACAAAGAATCTAGAAAAGATTAGTAATAAAAAGCAGTAACACCAGTAATATTATAACTTAGTTGAAAACAATTTTGGATTAGTGTACCAAATATAAACAGATTATGGCGCGCACTAGACAATATGAAAATGAAATGCAGCAGTTAAAATGATTAACAAGCTCAAGGTTCATTAATCAATAATATAAAAACAATTACATTCATCATGTTCATTACAAAACGAAAGCAAAACAAAACAAACAAGCTAAGAAGCCTAAGGTCCTAAACGCCTAGAGATGCTGGTCCTCATTATTAGCAGGGGATGAGGCTGAGACCGCTGTATTAACCTCAGCAGGTGTCTCCTCACCATGAGTTGCAGCAACCTCTACTTGTGTTGGAGCAGGTTCTTCAGCCGCCTGTCTTCCTATTTCAGCAACATCGCTGAAGGACAACTTAATGCCCAGATGTTCCTGAATAGCTGCCACGTCTTGCGCCATCTGATTCTGATCCGCTTGAATCTTCTGAATAGCAGCTTCATTCCTTTCATGAGATGCCTCCATCTTAGCGTTGTGAACTGCTTGCGCTGCCATAAATTCAAGCAGTTTGGTGAGCACCTCCGATTCTGCTGAAACAGTTTCCGCAGCTGGTTGTTCAACACCTTGCTGGGTTTGTTCAGTAGTGGCCTGAGGTCGCTTCCAAACTCCATTGACTTTTCGCAGCTGCATTTGGTTCACGATTGATTCACCAAATGTTAGGACAGTCTTCGAAACTTCTTCACCCTTTAGAGATACCTTGAAGTGTGTAACACCCCGTTTTTCAAAGCGAGGGTGTATTTTTTTTTCAAAAGATATTAAAATAAAACAGAGAAAATAAATAAGGAAACACCTTTGGGTAAATAATTAAGTCATAATAATTTACAAGCAGCGGAATAGTTTTTCGAAACATGAGTCCAAAATATTTACACATCAAAAAGTGGTACAGTCTTCCACTTTGAAATAAACACAATTCAAATTAAAGACATATGTTCCCTCTATGTCAACCTAATCTGATCATTCTACAAAAACTATACACCCTGAGTGATCTCCACGCGCCCCGTAAGATCCTCCTAACATAGCTCCAGTCAAGCATTCCCATCTACATTCCCATCCATAGGGTACGAACAGGTAGGATTGTCCTGACTCTCATCTGAGGGCAAAACCCAGATTTCCACAATAGTTGTAAAGGGTCACCAACCGAAATTAACAGTTAACACATAACACTTAAGTTTTTAAATGCACAAAATACCTTTTCAACTTAGCATGCACCTTAAAAGGGTTTCCATATGCTAAAAATTCATAAACAAGGTTGAAAAATGAAGTTTTTAACAAAACAACACTGCTGTATTCGAATACAGCATCTTTGTACTCGAATACAAGGCTATTTCAGCATTCAGCAGCAAAACAACATGTCTGTATTCGACTACAACAGTCTGTATTCGACTACACAGCAAGTCAGTGGCAAAACAGCATGTCTGTATTCGACTACAACAGTCTGTATTCGACTACACAGCAAGTCAGTGGCAATACAGCATGTCTGTATTCGAATACAGCCTGCTGTATTCGAATACACATCAGACAACATCAGAAAAACAGCAAAATTCAGCATTTTTCAGCTTTTCAAAAGGTTTCGAAATCAATCAACACTTACCCACAAATCCAAATAATCAAACTTAGCAATTATAACGCAATCACCACGACATCTTGAGTTTCGAAACAGTTTTGAAATCAATCACACTTACACAAAACTCCAAAACAAATCACTTAGCGATTATAACACAATTACCACGACATCTTAAGTTTCGAAATGGTTTTGCAGTCAAACACGCTATCACACACTTCCCAAACATCCACACTTGGCAATTATAACACAATCACCACAACAACATTAGTTTCGAAATGGTTTTGCAATCTAACATACCATCACACAATTCCAAAACATAGTTCTTAGTACAATCAACACAATCACAATTTGAATCAAACACACTTACACATAGCTTCAAAACATAACACTTAACAAAATCAACACAATCATAATTTGAATCAAACACACTTACACATAGTTTCAAAACATAACACTTAGCAAAATCAACACAATCATAATTTGAATCAACCACGACTCGTGTGCCAAGCACCCTAATGCAATGCGTATATGCCAAAATGCATGGACTCGAAATTCCAAACCAAAACCCTCCTCAAAGGGCCGTAAATCGTAATTGTACCGCCTATCGCGGGCCGAAGTACCAATTACCGAGGTGCCACCTATCACGGGTCAGCACGATTTACTAAAAAGCGTAAATCGTAAACGTACCACCTATCACGGGTCAGTACTGTTTACCGAGGTGCCACCTATCACGGGTCAGCACGATTTACTAAAAGAAAAAGCGTAAGTCATAAGTGTACCGCCTATCACAGGCCAAAGTACTACTTACCGAGGTGCCACCTATCACGGGTCAACACAACTTACCAAAAAGTAAATCGTAAACGTACCACCTATCACGGGTCAGTACAGTTTACCAAGGTGCCACCTATCACGGGTCAGCACAATTTACCAAATGAAATGCATGAGCATACACTAACTACATTCACAACAATCGTTAAGTAAATGCAGATATTAAAAGATTCCCCATTTTTAATACTCATTTAACTTAAACGATTTTCACGCAAAACATTAAGCAAACAGGCATATTAAGAGATTCCCCATTCTTAATATACTTTTGACTTAAATGATTTCCACAACAAAACATTCAGTAAACAAGACATTAAGAGATTCCCCATTCTTAATACTCATTTACTGAAACGATTTTCAAAAACAAACATTAAGTAAACAAGACATTAAGAGATTCCCCATTCTTAATTCTCATTTAACTTAAACGATTTCCAAAACAAACATCAAGTAACCAAGACATTAAGAGATTCCCCATTCTTAACGCCCAGTTAACTTAACGATTTTCAAAACAACTATTAAGTCAACGAGACATTAAGAGATTCCCCATTCTTAATTCTCATTTAACTTAAACGATTTTCCAAAACAAACATTAAGTAACAAAGACATTAAGAGATTCCCCATTCTTAACGCCCAGTTAACTTAACGATTTTTCAAAACAAACATTAAGTGAACACACTTTACCAGGGTGTAGTCTCTCACGGACAAACACCATTTTCCAAAAACGTAAGTCGTAAACGTACCACCTATCACGGGTTTGTACTGTTTACCGAGGTGCCACCTATCACGGGTCTGCACAACTTACCAAAAACGTAAACCATAAACGTACTGCCTATCACGGGCCCATACTGTTTACCGAGGTGCCACCTATCACAGGTCTGCACAGTTTACTAAAACAAAAGTTAAGTAAACAAGACATTAAGAGATTCCCCATTCTTAATACTCGTTTAACTTAATGGTTTTCAAATTCCACACAAAACAAACTCAAACGTACTGTCACATTCAATCCATAACTCACACAAAATCATTTTTCCACACAAACCACACAGAACACATCTCAAACATGTTATCCAACTCAATCCAAATCCATCAACGATTCACACCAAATTACATCAATCAACAACCATCAAGTAAGAACACGCCAAGTACGACGACACAAATTAACACAATCCATCACTCACACACAACAAGTTTCATATACTCGAAATCATACATAAATGAGTTTAAATTCATTCTCCGCGAAACACTCATCAATATAACCAAAACCTAACTCTAAAGTTTTACCCATAAAGCCTTAGATTCCCTTTTTCCCAAATCAATACTCCAACCCTAACAAAATTCGTTTCCACACAACCACAGATAAGGCCCTAAATGCAAACTAAAAGTTTGGAAGGAGCCCTTACCTTATCGTTAGCTTTAACGTCGATTTACGGCACCGCGATCAATTCCGGTAAAAACTTTGCTCGCGACGTCGCTTCCAAAATTAGCTCACTAGCACCGTAGTGTAGTGGTGAGCAACTTTCCCTTCTATCCCTTCGCGAAACGAAGCTTAGATCTAGAAGAAACGGTGAGATTTGTGTTTGACGGTTTTGAAATCCCTAAACCGTTTTTCTTAGTTTTCGTATTAAAGAGGAAGAGTGAAGTTGAGAAATCCTTGTCCTATCACCCACTAAGCCTTGGGTTTCTATTCTTGAGTAAAAGGAATCAAAGAAAATGGAAATGGAAGAAGGAGGAAGGAAGAAAGAAGAAGAAAGCTTGAGCGCAAGGCAGGGGGGTTCTCTTCCTCTGTTTCGTTGTTTTTTTCCCTTAGCCTCCATCCTAACATATATATATATATTACTTTATATTAATAATATATATATATATATATATATATATATATATATATATATTATAATTAAAATCAAACCCACAAATATCTAACAACTCTTACACACATCACTTCACTCATATCTCAAACTATTTTCATAAAAATATCTACTCACGTCGCAACTCAAATGACCGGTACAATTTTCGGCAACCCGAGATATTTTTAACAAAATTGCCCGGTATTAAATCCTTCGTAACGTGAATAAATTATTTTCCGATAAATAATTTTAATCCAATTTCCACAAATATATTTTTGGCATTTAACTCACTTCATACCAAAAACGGGGCTAACAACCTAAGAAATTCCACACAAAATATCCTTAAATTGTATAATTTAGGATTTAAAAACTACGGGTCTTACAAAGTGGGTGAGAATCTTCGTGACGAGCTGTGGATACGGAAGTACCAACTTCCCTTGAGCAGCCTCTAGCATGTGCCTGAGAACAATCCATGCCCAGCTCATCTTGAGCTCTTTGCATAGACCCCACAGTAGCACGATATCCAGCCGTTGCACAACTGCGTGATTGCCGGAACGTGGAACCAGCATCCGGGTGAGGGAGTACATCAGCATCCGTTGCTGAACCTTCATCTGGCCTATAGGGAGTGAAACAGATTCCACGAACCCTTCGACCATAAGATCTTGCACAGCTGCTTGCCTATCCAGATACTCTTCCCATTCGTCGTCATCAGCGTCGGCTTCGGTGCTGCCATCCACTGAATTTCCAAAGTAGGGAAGTCCTGACAGAGTCGAGAACTCTTCGAAAGACATCGAGATCTTCTTCCCTTTGACTGTTGCTTTGAAACCGGTGTATGTCATCTTGAAAGTAGAGTAGAATATCCGAATAAGATTCGGATACGTGTCGAGCGAGCAGGATAAGAAGTCTTCTAAACCATGAAACCGGAGATGATTTTGAAATGAAAAACCATCACTGTCAAAGTAGCTGAAGTCCAAGATGCGAGCTTCGTGTATTTTCCGATTCACAAAAGCTTGTGGAAGTTTGAATTCCTTAGCTTGCTTAGGTGGAGGAGCAGTTGATTTCTTTGGAGTAGTCTTTTTCTGTGGAGTATTCTTTTTCTTTTTCTTGTGCGATATTTCCTTCATTGCATCAGCGAGCAATTTCTCAGTCGGAGCTTCCTTTCTCTTTTTGGGTTTACCTTGATCAGGGGCAATACCTTTACCCTTATCTTGAGCTGCAATCTTGTGTGTAGGTATTGGTACCCGTTTTGGAAGAGTGGGTGGTGGAGACGGAGTCCTCCCACTAGATGAAGAAGATGAAGGTGAAAGAGAAGGGGTTCGGGGTTGAGTTTGCTTAACACGAGCCATTTGTGAAAGAAGGATCGTGACAAGATGAAGATTGAAGAAGAAAAAGAGTGTTTGGGAGTTGAAAGCAGAGAAATTTTGAGAGATTTTGCAGAAAACTGAAGTCGCAATCGATTAGGGAAAGTGATTGGAAGTGGGTGAAAAATCGATTGTTACTGTTCCTTTTATAGAAAAAAAAATCCAGAAATCGATTGGTCCAATCGATTTGATGACCGTTACTGGGGAAGATCAACCAACAGAGCCGTTAGATCCTGCAACGGCTAGTAAAAACCGCAACGGTAACTATGTCAATCGATTACCCAAATCGATTCATGAGGTTACTCAATCGATTACCCAAATCGATTTCGTATCAACTTAACAGATTTCAAACCAGTTCAACTCAGAATCCATTCCAACAACTCACTCAGAATCGATGTCCCCAATCGATTCTTTAAACAACAACAAAAAACAAACCAACTAGCTCAATCGATTTCCCAAATCGATTTCGGGTAAGTTCAGAGAACTTTCATCTTAGTTCAGAAGATACCTGCCTCAGCATCGATTTACCAAATCGATTCTTTTAAAGAAATAAAAACCACATATATAAATCAATCGATTTCCCAAATCGATTTCGTGTTCACAGTTTTGATACAAAATAGACATATTATAGGTCATATCGATTAGGGCAATCGATTGTGTAACACATTTTCATGTGTAATCACAGGACAATCGATTTAGCCAATCGATTTGACACATAAATCAGATCTGACTAGGATCAATTATGCCTAATTTCATCCTAATGTGATGGAAGCTTTCCTTTGGCAATGCTTTGGTGAAGATGTCTGCTAGCTGTTCAGTTGTGTTGACGTATTCCAACTTGATATTCCCACACTGAAACTGATCTCGAATGAAGTGATGCCGAATCTCGATTTGCTTGGTCCTGGAACGCATAACTGGGTTCTTAGTGATACTGATCGCACTTGTGTTGTCGCACAAGATAGGAACAGTTCCTAAGTTCACACCAAAGTCTAACCAATGCTGTTTCATCCACATGATCTGAGCACAGCAACTTCCAGCTGCAATGTACTCAGCTTCTGCTGTTGACAAAGCGATACTGGTTTGCTTCTTGCTGAACCAAGATACAAGTGAATTACCCAGCAAATGACAAGTACCTGAGGTACTCTTCCTATCCAGTTTGCACCCTGCAAAATCTGAATCCGAATACCCAACCAAAGAACAAGTTGATCCCTTAGGATACCATAATCCAAGGCACCTAGTCCCAACTAAATACCTGAAAATTCTCTTAACTGCACTAAGGTGAGACTCTTTAGGATTTGATTGATACCTCGCACACAAACAAACACTGAACATGATGTCAGGCCTGCTTGCTGTGAGATAGAGCAATGATCCTATCATGCCTCTATACCTTGTAACATCCACTGGTTTACCCAACTCATCTCTATCTAAAAGGTTTCCTTGGCTCATTGGAGTATCAATGGGCTTGAAGCTATCAAAAGGAAAATTTCTTTATCAAGTCATTACAATATTTTGTTTGACTAATGAAGATACCTTGCTTGCTTTGGTTAATTTGAAATCCCAAAAAGTATGACAGTTCACCCATCATTGACATTTCAAATTGACCTTTCATTAGATTTTCAAAATTTTTGCATAGCTTATCATTTGTGGATCCAAATATTATGTCATCAACATAAACTTGGACCAGCAAGATATCTTTACCAGTAGTTTGTATGAAAAGTGTCTTGTCCACATTTCCTCTTAAAAAGTTTTGTGAAATGATAAAGTTGCTAAGTTTCTCATACCAAGCTCTAGGGGCTTGTTTCAATCCATAGAGAGCTTTTGTTAACTTGTATACATGATTTGGAAATTCTGGATTTTCAAATCTAGGTGTTTGGCTAACAAAAACTTCCTCTTGGATCTCACCATTGAGAAAGGCACTTTTCACATCCATTTGATAAAGCTTAAAGTCCATTATACAAGCATAAGCAAGGAGGATTCTAATGGCTTCTAGTCTTGCTACAGGGGCATAGGTTTCATCAAAATCTATTCCCTCCTCTTGGTTGTAACCCTTGGCCACTAACCTAGCTTTATTTCTAGTTATAACACCATTCTCATCTAGCTTGTTCCTAAACACCCACCTAGTTCCTATGATATGCTGGTTTTCTGGTTTAGGTACTAGCTGCCACACTTTGTTCCTCTCAAACTGGTTTAACTCCTCTTGCATAGCAAGAATCCACTCACTATCTAGTAAGGCTTCTTTAATGTTCTTAGGTTCAATCTGAGATACAAAGGCTGTAAGGTTGCAAAAGTGACTAAGGTTCCTCCTAGTTGCCACTCCTTTAGAGATGTCACCTATGATGTTGTCTATAGGATGGTTTCTATTGAACTTCCACTCCTTAGGTAACTCATCTATTCTAATGGGTTCAACACAGTCTCTATTTGTTTGAGGTATAGGTTCCTTTGGTTCTAAAGGTTCAGATTCTATAACATCGTCCAAAGTAGCATCAACAATAGAAGGAGTTTTGTTCAAGTTTTCTTTGAAAAGCTCATCAAATTTCACATGAACTGACTCTTCAATTGTTTTTGTTCTCTTGTTATAGACTCTATAGGCTTTGCTAGTTTGGGAATAACCTAGAAAGATACCCTCATCTGCCTTGGGATCAAACTTGCCTAGGTGTTCTTTTCCATTATTCAAAACAAAGCACTTACAACCGAACACTCGAAAATAGGATATATTAGGCTTTCTACCTTTGAACAGCTCATAAGGAGTTTTCTTAAGTATGGGCCTAATCAACACCCTATTGATAACATGTGTGGCAGTGTTAATCGCATCAGCCCAGAAATACTTGGGAGTATTTGAGTCTTTCAGCATGGTCGTAGGCAACTCTTCTAAAGACCTATTCTTTCTCTCCACTACACCATTCTGCCGAGGTGTCCTAGGGGCTGAAAACATGTGATGTATGCCATTCTCTTCACAGTAAGTATCAAAAGAATCATTTTGGAATTCACCTCCATGATCACTCTTGATGGACATAATTTTCTGACTTGTTTCATTTTGAACTAATTTTGCAAACTTTTTGAAAACAGAAAAAGTGTCACTTTTATGAGTCAGAAAATACGTCCATGTGAAACGAGAATAATCATCGATCAACACAAATCCATACAAGTTACCACCAAAACTTCTAATCTGAGATGGTCCAAACAAATCCATGTGGATAAGTTGTAAAACCCTATTGGTTTTGACCATATCTATAGGGGGAAAAGAAGACTTAACAAGCTTACTTTGCTCACAGGAGTCACACAACCTATCTTTAGAAAACTTTCTATTGGGAAGGCCTATGACTAACTGCTTGCTAACAAGTCTATTCAAATGATCAATATGAATGTGTGCAATGCGTTTATGCCATAACCATGTTTCATCAGCATTTGATAATAAGCAACAAACAGAATTAACAGGCATATCAGTTAAATCCAACATGTAGATATTATTAACTCTATTACCTACTAATTTCATGCTTTTATCATGCTTGTTTTCAATTGTGCAAGAGAGTGGTGAAAAGCTTACTTGAAAGCCATTGTCACACAGCTGACTTATACTTAGAAGGTTATGTTTCAGCCTTTCCACATATAAAACATTTTTAATTATGGCAGTTGATCTGCTGCCAATGTTACCTTCACCGCATATCTTGCCCTTGTTGTTATCGTCGTACTTTATGAAACCACCTTCTTTCAGATTAAGGGACACAAACATTGACTTGTCCCCTGTCATATGCTTTGAGCATCCACTATCAAGATACCATTGGTGTTTTGTGGATCTCAAGCATACCTGCAATAGGATTAGAATTTGCATTTAGGTCCCCAATACAAATTGGGTCCTGGGGGGTTAATTTCAACATCTTGTGTCTTGATTTTCCAAATCTGTTTACATCCTCTATTGGCAAGTCTTTTAAATTTGCAATTGTAAACAAAATGTCCTTTTCTACAACAGAAATGACAAGTGACAGCAGAGGATGCAGACTGTTTCGGGTTGACAAAGACATTATGTAAGTGACTAGACTTAGCACATTTTTGGTGATGTTTAACATTACCATAACCTATGCCAAGTTTAGTCATATTCCGATTTGCATGCTTTTTGCTATTAAAACCAAGTCCAGATTTTATATTGACACTTCTCTGGTTGCTAAGAATATCATTCAGTTTATCCTTGCTACTAGAGAGTTTCAATAAATCAGACTTCAATAATGCAACAGAATTCTCAAGATCAATGCATTTGGCAGATTTATCATGTGAGTCCTTTTTCAATTGTTCACATAAGTCCTCAATCTTTTTATAATCATTTTTCATTTGATCATGCAATTTACATTGTTGTTCAAGCATTTTCTTAGTGTTAACTAACTGCTTAACAGATTTAACATATTCAGCATGCAGTTCGTTAAATGCATCTTGCAGTTCATCAAAAGAAGGATTATATTGAGAGCTTACCTCACTTTCTGATTCAGAATCCGTTTTAGCCATGAGACACAGATTTGCTTCTTCCGTTTCAGAAGATGTGGATGAATCTTCGTTGTCATTCCACGCAATGTATGCTTTTCTGTTTTTCTGAGCTAGTTCCTTGCCTTTAGTTTTGGAATTTCTGTTCTTGTTCTGCAGCTTGTAACAATCAGCTTTTATATGACCAGGTTTGCCACATTCGTAGCATGTAACTGTTTTACCGTCATTGTTTTTCGAGCTGGATTGTTTTCTGAATTTACTGTCTTTCTTTTTCAGAAATTTCTTAAATCTTTTGACAAGTAGCCCCAGTTCAGGTTCTTCATCATCCCCACTGCTTGATTCATCTGAGCTGGTCTCATGTTCAGATTTGGACTGTTGTGTTTGGGCTTTTAACGACAATCCTTTACGTTTCCTGTCAACTTGCTCAGCTTCATTGAGTCGATGTAGTTCCATCTCATGCTCTCTCAGTTTTCCAAACAATGTAGCTATTGTCATGCTTCCTAGATCCTTAGATTCTGCAATGGCAGTGATTTTTGGCTGCCATTCCCTAGTCAAACATCTCATTATTTTACTAATTTGCTGATCATTATCAATCTCTTTGCCTAAGGCATTTAGGTTGTTGACTATGTGCGTGAATCGGGTCTGCATGTCATTTACTGATTCTTCTTTCTTCATGCTAAACAATTCGTACTCGTGCATGAGAGTATTTATCCGAGCTCTCTTTACATGTGTGGTTCCTTCATGCGTTTGCTGAAGTGTATCCCACATTTGTTTTGCTGTTTTGCAATTTGAGACTCTGAAGAATTCATCATGACTTAAGGCTGCAGTTATAATGTTCTTGGCTTTGGCGTTGTACCCAACCTTCTTTTTGTCTTCATCAGTCCAGTCACTTTTTGGCTTTAGGATTGCTGATTCACCTGTACCTGCTATGGTTGGCACAAATGGTCCATTTTCTACAGCATCTAGAATATCAATACCACTTGCTTCAAGAAAAATTAACATGCGTTGTTTCCAATACATGTATGCGGCCCCGTTAAAAGCGGGAGGCCTAGCTAATGATGCACCCTCTCCTAGGAAATCAGAGGTCATGATTTTTGATGAGAGTTACTCTAACAAAAATTGGCTCTGATACCAATTAATGGTACCAGTAACCTCTGTTAAATGAAAAGTATGCGGAAGATTACCTATTTTTTGAGATATGCGCAGCAGTTTAACAAATTGTACATTTATTAAACACATCATCAATCAAGGTCCCAAATTTACAATACTAATGAATGCACAAAGTATATGGATCACAGAATATATTGAGAGATGCACCAGGAACATTTATTATTCAAGATATTGATTCACATACAATCATGCTAGAAACAATCTTTCATGTAATGTCAAAATATGCAGAAAGATATTTAAGCAATCAATCAATATCAAACAAATACACAATGCAGAAATTAAAAAGAGATAAGGGTAAGAAAGATGGTACAGAGTGATTTATACTGGTTCAGCCGTTGTTGAACGGCCTACGTCCAGTCCCAAGATCAAATCCAATCTTGGCCTTTCCACTAGAATGTCTCAGAATCCGTTTACAGATGTTCTAGCTCCTCGCCTATCAATCTAAAACGATTCTTTCTATTTTATTCTTATCTCCCTGAATCCCAGAGTTTATCTCCCATAAACTCTTCCAAGATTACAGTCAAGTTTCTTCTTGATGAGACCTCTCAATCACAGAAGATAACCACCAGTTAAGACTGGATTTCTCAATGTTATTTGTTTACATAATTTGTTTACAGAATTTGTCTAAAACAGAAATTACACAAAATTTCTTCAGCAGTCTTCTTCTCTAAAGTTGTTTCTCCAGCAATCTTTCTCAGTCTTTGTTGATCATGAAAGATGAATCTCCATTACTGAAAAAGCAATGTTCAAAGTTATTTCACAGTGAGAAACAAAGATATCAGAAAGTTATGTGTATATTGTTGTTGTATCTGTGTTATTGTTATTATGTATGTATGTATATGTGAGAAGAAGAGAATGTAAAACAGTTTATATAGTTTCAGGAAAAACAACATATGAATCAATTTACTCAATCGATTCATTAAAGTCATAAGGCCGGCTAATCGATTTCCTCAATCGATTTCGCGAGTCTTGTTTTTCTTGAATCTTGAAACTGAACATTCTAATCGATTTACCCAATCGATTATTTTAAGTAGTTCTTCAGACTTTGATGACAATATATAATTAAATCGATTTGCAGAATCGACTTGATGTGTTTTGTTCAAACAACGAGATCAAAACCATCGATGTACTTAATCGATTCAACCATTCAGTCATCTCTGTTTCTAAAACTTTTTGTGCCAATCGATTGTGGACTTTAGTCTGAAGCACTTTTCATCAGTTGGTTTATTCAATCGATTTACCAAGTCGATTGATGCCAACATTTGTAACACAGATGTATATAAGCAGATTGTGGTAATCGATTGTGTATGTTCCAGACCTAAGTTATTTTGAAACTTGTTTTAGTGAATCGATTGGCCTAATCGATTTAGTAAACAGGTTTGGCTCTGGGACATTAACAATCGATTGTGTCAATCGATGTAGACAGAACAAAACTTAAAGATGTGATTCATTCAATCGATTTGCCAAATCGATTGCCTGCAAAACGTGCTACTGACTTGCACATTTTAATTTCAGTAAGTATGTCAATCGATTTGTCTAATCGATGTAAACAATCAGTTCAGTCTTGGTGATTTACTCAATCGATTTGCCGAATCGATTTGTGGCAAACTGGCTCTCTGACTTGCACAATTTATTTTCTAATAGGTGTACCAATCGATTTGGAGAATTGATTGATAGCCCGTTTGATTTCTTCGAGGATGTGCAAATCGATTGTGCCAATCGATTGGGTAACCCCAAACTTTATAAAACAATTCAACCCTGTTATAGAATCGATTGTACTAATCGATGTGCTCATGGATCATCAAGCTTTTGTTGATTCCTTGAGTTCCAAGCAATTATCTCGAGTATGTAGGATTGAATTTGTTGTTCCTGAAATTTTTCTCAGTTGACAATGTTAGATTTATTTCAGATTGTATGCTTGTCAATAACATCAAAAACAAACATATGTCTAACATCATTGGATTAACATTTAAGTCATTTTCGTTCTCTAGAGACTTATTCTAGTCCAATTAGGGCTTTTAAGCAATCTTGTGCATCGAATAAGTACATTTGGGTAATTGGATTATCATTTAGGTCATTTTTGTCAACCTTAGGCTTATTCTTGTTTAATTTGGGTTTTAACCAATCTTTTACCTCCAATAAGTTCATTTGTGTCATTAGATTAATAGTTAGGTTATTTTCGTC
The DNA here is from genome assembly GCA_037974775.1 of Cicer pinnatifidum. Lineage (NCBI taxonomy): Eukaryota > Viridiplantae > Streptophyta > Magnoliopsida > Fabales > Fabaceae > Cicer > Cicer pinnatifidum. Next base: position 22,778,887 of record JBBPBR010000006.1, on the reverse strand, counting down.
CTCCCTAGGCTTATTCTAGTCCAATTAGGAAATTTAATCAATCTTATGCATCCAATTGGTGTTTTTATGTCATTGGATTAATATTTAGGTCATTTTCCTCATCTTTATGCTTATGCTAGTCCATACATGGTTTTTAACCAATCTTGTGCATCCAATAGGTGTGTTTGTGTCATTGGATGATCATTTAGGTCATTTTTTTCCTCCATAGGCTTATTCATGTCCAATATGGGTTTTTAACCAATTTTGTGCATCCAATAAGTTGATTTGTGTCATTGGATTTATATTTTAGTCTTTTTAATCCTCTTTAGGCTTATTCTGGTCCAATTAGGGCTTTTAACCAATCTTGTGCATCCTATAGGTGTGTTAGTATCATTGGATTAACATTTAGGTCATTTTCGCCTCCATAGGCTTCTTCTTGTCCAATTAGAATTTTTAACCAATCTTGTTTGTCCATTAGGTGTGGTTGTGTCGTTGGATTAACATTTAGGTTGTTTTCGTCCTTTCTTAGGCTTATTCTAGTACAATTAAGGTTTTAAAGCAATCTTGTGCATCCAATACGTTCATTTGTGTCATTGGAATAACATTTAGGTCATTTTCGTCCTCCCTAGGCTTATTCAAGTCCATATAGGGGTTTTAACCAATCTT
>JBBPBR010000006.1:22702692-22778026 GCA_037974775.1 Cicer pinnatifidum | reverse complement strand
ATTTTTAACCAATCTTGTTTGTCCATTAGGTGTGGTTGTGTCGTTGGATTAACATTTAGGTTGTTTTCGTCCTTTCTTAGGCTTATTCTAGTACAATTAAGGTTTTAAAGCAATCTTGTGCATCCAATACGTTCATTTGTGTCATTGGAATAACATTTAGGTCATTTTCGTCCTCCCTAGGCTTATTCAAGTCCATATAGGGGTTTTAACCAATCTTTTATGTCATTTTTGTCCTCCGTAGGTTTATTCATGTCCAATTAGTGTTTTTAACCAATCTTGTCCATCGAATAAGTTCATTTGTGTCATTGGATTAACATTTATGTCATCTTCGTTCTCCCTAGTCTTATTCTAGGCCAATTAGGGTTTTTAACCAATCATGTGCATCCAATAAGTGTATTTATGTCATTGGATTAACATTTAGGTCATTTTCGTCCTCCCTAGGCTTATTCTTGTCCAAATAGGCTTTTTAACCAATCTTGTGTATCCAATAAGTGTGTTTGTGTCATTGGATTAACAATTAAGGTTTTTAAGCAAGCTTGTACATCCAATAAGTTCATTTGTGTCATTGGATTAACTTTTAGGTCATTTTTGCTTCCCTTTGCTTATTCTTGTCTAATTAAGGTTTTTAATCAACCTTTTGCATCCAATAAGTTCATTTGTGTCATTGGATGGACATTTAAGTCATTTTCGTCCTGTCTAGGCTTTTTGGATTAACATTTATGTCATTTTCGTCCTCCAGAGGCTTATTCTTGTCCAATTAAGGATTTTAACTATTCTTGTGCATCCAATAGGCGTGTTTGTGTCAGTGGATTAACATTTAGGTCAATTGCATCCTCCATCGGCTTATTCTAGTCCAATTAGCGCTTTTCAGCAATCTTGTGCATCCAATAAGTTCATTTGTGTCATTTGATTAACATTTAGGTAATTTTTTTTCCTTCGAAGGCTTATTATTGTTCAACTAAGGTTGTTTACGAATCTTTTTCATCCAATAGGCGTGTTTGGGTCATTGGATTAACATGTATGTCATTTCGGTCCTCCAAAGAATTATTCTAGTCCAATGTGTGTTATTGGATTAACATTTAGGTCATTTTCGTCTTCCTTAGGTTTATGCTAATCCAATTTGGGTATTTAACAAATCTTTTACATCTAATAAGTTTATTTGTGTCATTGGATTAACATTCAGGTCATTTTCATCCTCCCTATGGTTATTCGAGTCCAATTAGAGTTTTTAACCAATCTTGTGCATCCAATTGGTGTGTTTGTGTCATTGGATTAACATTTAGGTCATTTTCATCCTCCCTAGGCTTATTATTGTGAAATTAGGGTATTTAACCAACCTTGTGTATCATATAGATTTTTTTTTGTGTCATTGGATTACATTAAAGTCATTTTCATCCTCCCTAGGGTAATTCTTGTCCAATTAGGGTTTTTAACCAATCTTGTGCATCATATAACTTCATTTGCGTTACTGGATTAACATTTAGGTCATATTTGTCCTCCCTAGGCTTATTGTTGTCCAATTAGGCTCTTTAACCAATCTTGTGTATCGAATAGGTGTGTTTGTGTCATGGTATTAACATTAAAGTCATTTTCATCTTCCTTAGGCTTATTCTTGTCCAATTAGGGTTTTAAACAAATCTTGTGCATCCAATAGGTGTTTGTGTCATTGGATTAACATTTAGGTCAATTTCGTCCTTAGGAATATTCTAATCCAATAGAGTTATAAACCAATCTTGTGCATCCAATAAGTTAATTTGTGTAATTGGATTAATATTTATATCATTTTTGTCCTCCCTAGGCTTATTCTAGTCCATATAGGGTTTTTAACCAATCTTGTGCATCTAATACGTGTGTTTGTGTAATTAGATAAACATTTTGCTCATTTTCGTTTTCCCTAGGCTTATTTATGTCCAATTATGGTTTTCAACCAATCTTATGCATCCAATAGATGTGTTTTTGTCATGGGATTAACATTTTCGTAATTTTCTTCTTCCCTAAGGTTATTCTTGTCCAATTAGGGTTTTTAACTAATCTGGTGCATCCAATAAGTTCATTTGTGTCATTGGAATAACATTTAGCTCATTGTCGTCCTCCATAGGGTTATTCTAGTCTATGTAGGGTTTTTAACCAATGGTATGCATCCAATAAGTGTTTGTGGCATTGGATTAACATTTAGGTCATTTTCATCCTCCTTAGGCTTATTCTAGTCCAATTAGGGTTTTTAACCAATCTTGTGCATCCAATAATTTCATTTGTGTCATTGTACTAGTATTTAGGTCATTTTACTTCTCCCTATGCCTATTCTTCTGCAACTAGGGTTGTATACGAATCTTGTGCATCCAATAGGTGTGTTTGTGTCATTGGATTAACATTTAAGTCATTTTCGTTCTCTAGAGACTTATTCTAGTCCAATTAGGGCTTTTAAGCAATCTTGTGCATCGAATAAGTACATTTGGGTCATTGGATTATCATTTAGGTCATTTTTGTCAACCTTAGGCTTATTCTTGTTTAATTTGGGTTTTAGCCAATCTTTTACCTCCAATAAGTTCATTTGTGTCATTAGATTAATAGTTAGGTTATTTTCGTCCTCCGTAGGTTTATTCTAGTCCAATTAGGAAATTTAATCAATCTTATGCATCCAATTGGTGTTTTTATGTCATTGGATTATTATCTAGGTCATTTTCCTCATCTTTATGCTTATGCTAGTCCATACATGGTTTTTAACCAATCTTGTGCATCCAATAGGTGTGTTTGTGTCATTGGATGATCATTTAGGTCATTTTTTTCCTCCATAGGCTTATTCATGTCCAATATGGGTTTTTAACCAATTTTGTGCATCCAATAAGTTGATTTGTGTCATTGGATTTACATTTTAGTCTTTTTAATCCTCTTTAGGCTTATTCTGGTCCAATTAGGGCTTTTAACCAATCTTGTGCATCCTATAGGTGTGTTAGTATCATTGGATTAACATTTAGGTCATTTTCGCCTCCATAGGCTTCTTCTTTGCCAATTATGATTTTTAACCAATCTTGTTTGTCCATTAGGTGTGGTTGTGTCGTTGGATTAACATTTAGGTTGTTTTCGTCCTTTCTTAGGCTTATTCTAGTACAATTAAGGTTTTAAAGCAATCTTGTGCATCCAATACGTTCATTTGTGTCATTGGAATAACATTTAGGTCATTTTCGTCCTCCCTAGGCTTATTCAAGTCCATATAGGGGTTTTAACCAATCTTGTGTATCCAATAGGTGTTTGTGGCATTGGATTAACATTTAGGTCATTTTCATCCTCCTTAGGCTTATTCTAGTCCAATTAGGGTTTTTAACCAATCTTGTGCATCCAATAATTTCATTTGTGTCATTGTATTATTATTTTGGTCATTTTAGTTCTCCCTATGCTTATTCTTCTACAATTAGGGTTGTATACGAATCTTGTGCATCCAATAGGTGTGTTTGTGTCATGGTATTAACATTAAAGTTATTTTCATTTTCCTTAGGCTTATTCTTATCCAATTAGGGTTTTTAACCAATCTTCTGCATCCAATAACTTCATTTGTGTCACTAGATTAACAATTACGTCATATTCGTCCTCCCTAGGCTTAGTGTTGTCCAATTAGGCTCTTTAACCAATCTTGTGTATCGAATAGGTGTGTTTCTGTCATGGTATTAACATTAAAGTCATTTTCATCTTCCTTAGGCTTATTCTTGTCCAATTAGGGTTTTTAACCAATCTTGTGCATCCAATAGGTGTTTGTGTCATTGGATTAATATTTAGGTCATTTTCGTCTTCCCTAGGATTATTCTTGTCCAATTAGGGTTTTTAACCAATCTTTTGCTTTCAATAAATTCATTTTTGTAATTGGAATGAAATTTAGGTCATTTTCGTCCTCCTTAGGCTTATTATGGTCCAATTAGGGTTTTTAACCAATCTTGCGCCTCCAATAGGTGTTTCTGTCATTGAGTTAACATTTAGGTCATATTCGTCCTCCCTAGGATTATTCTTTTCCAACTAGGGTTTTTTTACCAATCTTGTGCATTCAATGGTTGTGTTTGTGTCAATGGATTAACATTTAGGTCATTTTCGTCGTTCCTAAGCGTATTCTAGTCCAATTATGGATTTTAACCAATCTTTTACACCTGATAAGTTCATTTGTGTCATTGGATGATCATTTAGTTCATGTCCTTCCTCCATAGGTTAATTCATGTCCAATTATGGTTTTTAACCAATCTTATGCATCCAATAACTTCATTTAAGTGACTGGATTAACATTTACGTCATTTTCGCTTCCTTAGGCTTATTCTTGTCCAATTAGGGTTTTTAACCAAAGTTTTGGATCCAATAGGTGTTTTTGTGTCATTGGATTAAACTTTTGGCCATTTTAGTTCTCCCTAGGCTTATTCTTGTGCAATTTGGGTTGTTTACGAATTTTGTGCATCCAATAGGTGTGTTTGTTTCATTGGATTAACATTTAGGTTATTTTCGACCTCCATAGGATTATTCTTGTCCAATTAGGGTATTTAACCAATCTTGTGCATCCAATAAGTTCATTTGTGTCATTGGATTACCATTTAGGTCATTTTCGTCATCCCTAAGCTTAAACTAGTCCAATTTGGGTTTTTAACGAATGTTTTACATCCAATACGTTCTTTTGTGTCATTGGAATAACATTTAGGTTATTTCCGTCCTTCAAAGGCTTATTCTAGTCCAATTCGGATTTTTAACCAATATTGTGAATACAATTGGTGTGTTTGTCTCATTGGATTAACATTTAGGTCATTTACGTCCTCCATAGGCTTATTCTTGTCCAACTAGGGTTTTTAACCGATCTTGTGTATCCAATTGGTGAGTTTTTGTCATTGGATAAACATTAAAATCATTTTTATCATCCTTAGTTGTATTCTAGCCCAATTAAAGTTTTTAAGCAATCTTGTGTATACAATAAGTTCTTTTGTGTCATTGAATTAATATTTAGGTCATTTTCGTCTTCCCTAGGCTTATTCTTGTGCAATTAGGGTTTTTAACCAATCACTTCCATCCAATAAGTTCATTTGTGTCATGGAATAACATTTAGGTCACGTCTTCCCTAGGCTTATTCTTGTCGAATTAAGGTTTTTAACCAATCTAGTGCATCTAATAGGTGTTTGTGTCATAGGAAAAATATTTAGGTCATGTTCGTGCTTTCTTAGGGTTATTCTAGTCCAATTAGAGTTTTTAACCAATCTTGTGCAACATATAACTTCATTTGTGTCACTGGATTAACATTTAGATCATTATCGCCTCCCTAGGCTTATTTTTTTCCAATTAGGGTTTTTAACCAATATTGTGTATCCAATAGGTGTGTTTGTGTCATTGGATTAACATATAGGTCATTATTTTCTTCCTCCTAATTCTTATTCTTGTTCAATTAGCATTTTTAACCAATCTTGTGGATCCAGTAGGTGTGTTTTTGACATCGGAGAATCTTTTAGGTCATTTTCGTTCTCCCTAGGCTTATTCTAGTCCATATAGGATTTTTAACAAATCCTTTGCATCCAATAGGTTTGCTTGTGTCATTCGATGAACATCTATGTCATTTTCGTCCTCCCAATGCTTATTCATGTCCAATTTGGGTTTTTAACCAATCTTGTGCATCCAATAAGTTCATTTGTGTCTTTGGATTAACATTTAGGTCATTTTAATCTTACCTATGCTTATTCTTGTCCAATTAGGGTATTTAACCATTCTTGTTCATCCAATAGATGTGTTTGTATGATTATATTATTATTTAGGTCATTTTCATTCTCCATAGGCTTTTTCTAGTCCATATAGGATTTTTAACCAATCGTGTGCATCTAATAGGTGTGTTTGTGTCGTTGGATGCATATCTAGGTCATTTTCGTCCTCCAAAGGCTTATTCATCTCCAATTTGGAATTTTAAACAAATTTTGTGCATCCAATAAGTTCATTTGTGTCATTGGAGTAATATTTAGGTCATTTTATTGTTACCTAGGCATATTCTTGTCCAATTAGGGTATTTAACCATTCTTGTTCATCCAATAGATGTATTTGTGTTATTGGATTAACATTTAAGTCATTTACCTCCTCCATAGGCTTATTCTAGTCCATATAAGGTTTTTAACCAATTGTGTGCATCCAATAGGTGTGTTTGTGTCGTTGGATGAACATCTAGGTCATTTTCGTCCTCCCAAGGCTTATTCATCTCCAATTTGGAATTCTAAACAAATTTTGTGCATCCAATAACTATATTTGTGTCATTGGATTAATATTTAGTTCATTTTAGTTCTCCCTAGGCTTATTCTCGTGCAATTAGAGTTGTTTACGATTATTGTGCATCCAATAGGTGTGTTTGTGCCATTAGATTAACATTTAAGTCAATTACGTCCTTCGTAGACTTATTCTTATCCAATTAGGGTTTTTATCCAATCTTGTGCATCGAATAAGTTCGTTTGTGTCATTGGATTAACATTTAGGTCATTTTCGTCATCCCTAGGCTTATCCTAGTCCAATTTGGGTTTTTAACTAATCTTTTACCACCAATAAGTTCATTTGTGTCATTGGAGTATCATTTAGGTCATTTTCGTCCTCCCTAGGCTTATTCTAGTCCAATTAGGTTTCTAAACCAATCTTGTGCGTCCAAATGGTATGTTTGTGTCATTGGATTAACATTTTGGTCATTTTTGTCCTCCCTAGGTTTATTCTTGTCTAATTAGGGTTTTTAACAAATCTTGTGCATCCAATACGTGTGTTTGTGTCATTGGATTAACATTAAAGTCACTTTCATCCTCCATAGGCTTATTCTAGTCCAATCTTGTGCATCCCATAAGTTCATTTGTTTCATTGAATTAACATTCAGGTCATTTTTATCCTACCTATGCTTATTCTAGTTCATATTGGGTTTTTAACCAATCTTGTGCATCCAATAGGCGTGTTTGTTTCATTTGATAAACATTTAGGTCATTTTCAACCTCGGTAGGCATATTCAAGTTCAATTAGGGTTTTTAACCAATCTTACTCATGCAATAAGTTCATTTATGTTATTTGATTAACATTTAAGTCATTTTCGTCAAGCCTTGGCTTATTCTTGTCCAATTAGGGTTTTTTCTAACCAATCTTGTGCATCCAATAGGAGTGTTTGTGTCATTGGATTAACATTTAGGTCATTTTCCCCATCGCTAGGCTTATTCTAGTCCAATTTGGGTTTTTAACCAATCTTAATAAGATCATTTGAGTCATTGGATTAACGTTAAAGTCATTTTCGTCCTTCGTTAGGCTTATTCTAGTCCAATTAGCGTGTTTAACCAATCTTGGGCATCAAGTAAGCTCATTTATGTCATTGGATTAACATTTAGTTCATTTTCGTCTTTCCTTAGGCTTATTCTAGTCCAAATTAGGGTTTTTAACCAATCTTGGGCATCCAGTAAGTTCATTTGTGTTAGTGAGTTAACATTTTGGTGATTTTTATCCTCCCTATACTTATTCTAGTTCATATAAGGTTTTTATGTAATCTTATGCATCCAATAGGCGTATTTGTTTCATTTGTTAAACATTTAGGTCATTTTCAACCTCCATAGGCTTATTCATGTCCAATTACGGTTTTTAACCAATGTTATGTATCCAATAACTTCATTTAAGTAACTGGATTAACATTTGTGTCATTCGATTAACATTTAGGTCATTTTCGCCTCCTAATGTTAATCCAATGACACTAAAAGACCTATTGCATACAAAATATTGGTTAAAAACCTTAATTGGACAAGAATAAGCCCAGGGAGGTCAAAAATGACCTAAATGTTAATCCAATGACACAAATGAAGTTATTGGAAGCACAAGATTGGTTAGAAAGAATAAGCCTTACGAGAACGAAAATGACCTAAATATAAATCCAATGACAAAAATGAAATTTTTGGATGCACAAGATTGGTTAAAAACGTAATTGGACATAAATAAGCCTATGGAGGATGAAAATGACCTAAATGTTCATCCAATGACACAAACACACCTAGTTGATACACAAGATAGGTTAAAATCCCTATATGGACTAGAATAAGCGTAGGGAGGACGAAAATGACCTAAATATTAATCCAATGACACAACTGAACTTACTGGACGCACAAGATTGGTTAAAAACCATACTTGGTTAAAAACCCTAATTGTTCTAGAATAAGCCTTAGGAAGGACGAAAATAAGATAAATATTAATGCAATGACTCAAATGACCTAAATGTTTATGCAATGACAAAAACACCTACTGGATGCACAAGATTGGTTAAAAACCTTAATTGGACAAGAATAAGCCTTGGGACGAAGAAAATGACCTAAATGTTAATCCATTGACACAATTGAACTTATTGGATGGAAGTGAATGCTTAAAACCAATAATTGGACTAGAATATGCCTAAGGATGATAAAAATGATTTTAATCTTAATCCCATGACAAAAACACACCAATAGTATTCAAAAGATTGGTTAAAAACTCTAATTGGACAAGAATAAGGTTATGGAGGACGAAAATGACCTAAATGTTAATCCAATGACACAAACACACCAATTTGATTCACAAGATTGGTTAAAAATCCTAATTGGATTAGAATTAGCCAAGGAAGGACGAAAATAACCTAAATGTTAATCGAATGACACATATAAACTTATTGGATGTAAAAGATATGTTAAAAACCCAAATTGGACTAGAATAAGCCTAGGGATGACAAAAATAACATAAATTGTAATCGAATGACACGAATGAACTTATTGGATGCACAAGACTGGTTAAAAACCATAATTGGACTAAATTAAGCCTAAGGAGGACGAAAATGACCTAAATGCTAATCCAATGACACAAATGTACTTATTGGATGCACAAGATTGGTTATAAACCCTAATTAGACTAGAATAAGCCTAAAGAACGACGAAAATGACCTAATTGTTAATCCAATAACAAAAACACGTATTAGATGCACAAGATTGGTTAAAAACCTTAATTGGACAAGAATAATCCTAAGGAGGACCAAAATGACTTAAATGTTAATCAAATGAAAAAACACCCCTATTGGATGCACAAGATTCGTAAACACCCCTAATTGCACAAGAATAAGCCTAGGGAGAACTAAATTGACCTAAATGTTTATCCAATGACACATATGAACTTATTGGATGCACAAGATTGGTTAAAACCCTAATTAAACAAGAATAAGCCTAGGTAGGATAAAAATGACCTAAATGCTAATCCAATGACACAAATGAACTTGTTGGATGCACAAGATTGTATAAAAAATCCAAATTAGACATTAATAAGCCTTGGGAGGACGAAAATGACCTAAATGTTCATCCAATGACACAAACACACCTATTGGATGCACACGATTGGTTATACACCCTGTATGGACTAGAATAAGCCTAACGAAGACGAAAATGAGCTATATGTTAATCCATTGACACAAATGAACTTATTGGATGCACAAGTTTCAATAAAAACCATAATTGGACTAGAATAAGCCTAGAGATGACAAAAATGATCTATATGTTACTCCAATGACACAAACACAACTATTGGATGCAAAAGATTGGTTAAAAACCCTAATTGGACCAGAATAAGCCTAGGGAAGAAGAAAATGACCTAAATGTTAATCCAATGACCTAAACACACCTATTGCATCCACAACATTGGTTAAAAATTCAACAAGAATAAGCCTAGAGAGGCAAAAATGACCAAAATGTTAATCCAGTGATTTAAATGAAGATATTGAATGCATAAGATTGGTTAAAAACCGTAATTGGACATGAATAAGCCTACGGAGGATGAAAATGAGCTAAGTGTTCATCCAATGACACAAACACACCTCTTGGATACACAAGGTTGGTTAAAAACCCTATATGGATTAGAATAAGCCTAGGGAGGATGAAAATCGCCTAAATGTCAATCCAATGACACCAATGCACTTATTGGATGCCCAAGATTGGTGAAAAACCCTAATTGGACTACAATAACCCTAAGGAAGGACGAAAACGACCTTAATGTTAACCCAATGACTCAAATGAATTTATTGGATGCACAAGATTGGTTAAAAATCCTAATTGGACTAGAATAATCCTAAGGAAAGACGAAAATGACCTATGTGTTTATCCAATGACCCAAACACCTATTGGATGCACAAGTTTGGTTAAAAACCTTAATTGGACAAGAATAAGCCTAGGGAGGACGAAAATGACCTAAATGTTAATCCATTGACACAAATGAACTTATTGTACATGAATTAAAGTCATTTTCATCATCCTTAGTCTTATTCTAGTCCATTTAAGGTTTTTAAGCAATCTTGTGCATTCAATAAGTTCATTTAAGTCATTGGATTAACCTTTAAGCCATTTTCATCTTCCCTAGGCTTATTCTAGTTCAATTAGGGTTTTTAACAAATCTTTTGCATCCAATAAGTTCATTTGTGTCATTGGATTAATATTTATGTCATTTTCAACCTCCTTAGGCTTATTCTTGTCCAATTGGAGTTTTTAACAGATCATATGTATCCATTAGGTGTATGTGTCATTGGATTAACATTTAGGTCGTTTTCTTATTCCTTGTGTCATTGGATAAATATTTAGGTCATTTTTGTCCTCTAAATGCTTATTCTTGTCCAATTAGGGTTTTTAACCAATCTTGTTTATCCAATAGGTGTGTTTGTGTCATTGGATTAACATTTAGGTCATTTTCATCCCCTTTAGGCTTACTCAAGTTCATTTTCATCCTTCTTAGGCTTTTTCAAGTCCAATTAGGGTTTTTCAGCAATCTTGTGCATCCAATAAGTGCATATGTGTCATTGGATTAACATTTAGGTCATTTTCTTCCTCTGTAGGTTTATTCTAGTCCAACTAGGGTTTTTAACCAATCTTGTGCATCGAATAAGTTCATTTGTGTCATTGGATTAACATTTAGGTCATTTTCGTCCACCCTAGGCTTATTCATGTCCAATTGGGGTTTTTAACCAATCTTGTGCAGTCAATGGGTGTGTTTGTGTCATTGGATTAACCTTTAAGTCTATTTCATCTTCCTTAAGCTTATACCAATTAGAGTTTCTAAGTAATCTTGTGCATCCATAAGTTCATTTGTGTCATTGGATTAAGATTTAGGTTATTTTTGTCTTCCTTAGGCTTATTCTTGTACAATTAAGGTTTTTAAACAATTTTGTGCATCCAATAGGTGTGTTTGTGTCATTGGATTAACATTTTGGTCATTTTCGTTCTCCAAAAGATTATTTTGGTTCAATTAGGGTTGTTATCCAATCTTGTGGATCCAATAGGTTTGTTTAGTCATTGGATTAACATTTAGGTCATTTTCAACAATCTTGTGCACCCAATAAGTACATTTGTGTCATTGGATTATCATTTAGATCATTTTCATCTTCTCTAGGCTTATTCTTGTCCAAATAGGGTTTTTAAACAATCTAGTGCATCCAATAGGTTTGTTTGTGTCATTTGTATTAACATTTAGGTCATTTTCATCCTCCTTATGCTAATTCTAGTCCAATTAGGGTTTTTATGCAATCTTGTGCATCCCATAAGTTCATTTGTGTCACTAGATTAACATTTAGGTCATTTTAGTCCTTTGTAGGCTTATTCTTGTGCCATTAAGGTTGTTTACGAATCTTATGCATTCGTTAGGTGTATTTTTGTCATTGGATTAACATTTAAGTCATTTTCGTCCTCCATAGGCTAAGTTTAATCCATTTAATGTTTTTAACCAATCTTGTGCATCTAGTAAGTTCATTTGTGTGATTGAATTAACATTTAGGTCATTTTCGTCATCCCTAGGCTTATTCTAGTCCAATTTGGGTTTTTACCAAATATTTTACATCCAATAAGTTCATTTGTAACATTGGATTAACATTTAGGTCATTTTCATCCTTCCTAAGCCTATTCTAGTCCAATTAGGATTTTTAACCAATCTTGTGTGTAAAAGTGGTGTGTTTGTGTCAGTGGATTAACATTAAAGTAATTTTGATCCTTATTCTTTTCCAATTAAGGTTTTTTACCAATCTTCTGCATCCCATAAGTTGATTTGTGTCATTGGATTAACATCTAGGTCATTTTCGTCTTCCCTAGGCTTATTTTTGTCCTAGTAGGGTTTTTAACCAATCTTTTGCATCCAATAAGTTCATTTGTGTCATTGGATTAACATTTAGTTCAATCTTGTCCTCCCTATGCTTATTCTTGTTCAATTAGGGTTTTTAACAAATCTTGTGTATCCAAAAGGTGTGTTTGTGTCATTGGATTAACATTTAAGTCTTTTTCATCCTCCTAAGGCTTAATCCAATTAAAGTTTTTAAGCAATCTTGTGTATCCAATAAATTCATTTGTGTCATTGGATTAATATTTATGTCATTTTCGTCTTCCTTAGGCTTATTCTTGTCCAATTGGTGTGTTTGTGTCATTGAATTAACATTTTGGTCTTTTTCATCCTCCGTAGGCTTATTCAAGTGTAATTAGGGTTTTTAAGCAATGTTGTGCCTCCAATAAGTTCATTTCCATTCTACCTATTGTTATTCTAGTACATTTATAGTTTTCCACGAAACTTTTGCACCCAATATGTTTGTTTATATCCTTGGATTAACATTAAGGTCATTTTCATCATCTATAGGTTTATTCTAGTCCATCAATAGTTTTTATACAATCTTGTGCTTTCAATTAGTTCGTTTGTTTCATTGGATTCACATTTAGGTCCGTTTTGTCCTCCCTCGTGTTATTCTACTCTATTTAGGGTTTTTAACAAATCTTGCGCACCCAATAAGTTCATTTGTTTCATTGGATTAACATTTAGGTCATTTTCCTCCTGCCTCAGGTTATTCTAGTCCATTTAGGGTTTTTAACCAATCGTGTGCATTGTATTAGTGTGTTTGTGTCATTGGAATACAATTTAGCTTATTTTCGTCCTCCCTAGGCTTATTCTAGTCCATTTAGGGTTTTTAACCAATGTTGTGTCATTGGATTAACATTTGACTCATTTTTATCCTCGCTCGGCTTATTTTAATATAACTGAATACTTGGCCAACGTAGTTTGTTATATATGTTTCCTAGTTTCATTGAATTAACATATATGTAATTTTTGTCCTCTATTGGCTTATTTTAATCCATCTGCGTTCTTAGATAATGTAGTACGTCCAATATGTGTGTTTGTATCGTTAGATAAATAATTAGGTCATTTTTCTTCATATCTTGGCTTATTTTAATCAAATTGTGTTCCTAGCCAATGTAGTTCGTCAATAAATATCGTTAGATTAACATTTGGGTCATTTTTAATCTCCATTAACTTATTCTAATCCATTCACGTTCTTTGCCAATGTAGTTGTTCCAATTAATGTGTTAATGCCATTATCTTAACATTTGTGTCGTTTTCTTCATCCCTCAACTTAATTTAATCCATTTTCATTTTAAGCCAATGTTTTTCGTCCAATAATTACGTTTGTGGTATTGGATTAACATTTAGCTTATTTTTTGACATTACTTGTCTTTTTTTAATCAAATAGTGTTCTTAACAGATATAGTTCGTCTAATATGTGCATTTGTGTCATTCAATTGACATTTATGTCATTTTCAACCTCCCTGGGCTAATTGTAGTCCATTTGGGTTCGTAACCAATGCAATTTATCCAATAATTGAGTGTGTGTCATTAGGTTAACATTTAAGTCATTTTCGTCGTCCCTTGACTTATTTTAATCTTTTTTCGTTATTAGCGAATCTAGTTCATCAAATAAGTGCATTAGTACAATTAGATTAACATTTAGGTCATTTTCATCCTCCCTCAACTTATTCTAATCTATTGGTGATATTAGACAATGTAGTTCGTCCAATATGTATTTTTGTGACATTGGATTGATATTTTGGTTATTTTCAACTTCCCTTGAATTATTCTAATCAATTTGTGGTCTTAGCCATTGAGTGTGTTGTGTCATTGGATAAACATTTAGGTCTTCTTCACCGTTGCTCGGCTCCATTTAATACATTCTCTTTCTTTGCCATTGTAGTTCATCAAATAAGTGTTTTTGTGTAATTCGATTAACATTTATGTCATTTTTTTTCATCCCTTATCTTATTTTGATCAAATTGTGTTCTTAGCCAATCTAGTTTGTCCAATAATTGTGATTGTGTGTTTGGATAAAATTAGCTCATTTTCAACCTCCCTTGACTTATTCTTTTCCATTTGCTAATTAAGCCAATGTAGTAGGTCCAACAAGTGTGTTTCAGTCATTATATTAACATTAACATCATTTTCGTCCACGCTCAACTTCTTCTAATCAGTTTGGGTTCGTAACCAATGATTTTCATTCAATAAGTACCATTGTGTCACTAGATTAGCATTTAGGTTCTTTTTCGTTATACCTCGGCATATAGGTGTGTTTGATTCATTGTATTAACATATAGTTAATTTTTGTCCTCTCTTGGCTTACTTTAATCGATTTGCATTATTAGACAATGTAGTTCGTCCATTATGTGCGCTTGTATCATTGGATTAAGATTTAGGTCATTTTTCTTTATCCCTTGGCTAGTTTAACCAAATTATGGTCCTAGCCAATCCAGTTCGTCCAATAAGTGTGTTTGTGTAATTGAATTAACATTTAGGTCATTTTCAATCTCCCTTGGCTTATTATAATCCATTATCTCAACTTAATTTAATTCATTTGTGTTCTAAGCCAATGTAGTCCGTCCAATCAGTATGTTTCGGTCATTGTATTAACATTTACGTCATTTTTTATCATCCCTTGTCTTATATTAGCCAATGTAGTTCATCCAATAAGTGTGTTAGTGTAATTGGATTAACATTTAGGTCATTTTTGTTGTACATCGGCTCATTTTTATCCATTTTCTTTCATAGCCAACCTAGTGCAACATTTAATTGTGTTTGTGTCATTAGACTCAAATTTAGGCCATTTTTCATCATCACTTATCATATACTAATCAAATTACGTTCTTAGCCAATGTAGTTCGTCCAATAAAAGCAATTGTGCCATTGGATTAAATTTAGGTCATTTTCAACCTCTATTGACTTTTTCTCTTCCATTTGTTTACTTAATCAATTTAGTTCGTCCAATAAGTGTGTTTGTGTCATTGTATTAACATCAAGTTCATTTTCGTCCTTCCTTAGGAGTATTCTAGTCCAATTAGGGTTTTTAACCAAACTTGGGCATCCAGTAAGTTCATTTGTGTCATTGGATTAACAATTAGGTCATTTTCGTCCTCTCTAAACTTATTCTAGTCCATAGAGGGTTTTTAACGAATCTTGTTTATCCAATAGGTGTGTTTATGTCATTGGATGAACATTTAGGTCATTTTCGTCCCCATAGGCTTATTCATGTCCAATTATGGTTTTTAACGAATCTTGTGCATCCAATAAGTTCATTTGTGTCGTTGGATTTAAATTTAGGTCATTTACGTCCTCCTTAGGCTTATTCTTGTCCTATTAAGGTTTCTAAACAATCTTGTGCATCCAATAAATACATATGTTTCATTCGATTAACAATTAGATCTTTTTCGTCCACCTAAGGCATATTCTTGTCCAATTTGGGTTTTTAACGAATCTTGTGTATGCAATAGGTCTGTTTGTGTCATTGGATTAACATTAAAGTCATTTTTGTGTGATTCCAATAAAGGTTTTAAAGCAATCATGTGCATCCAATAAATTCATTTGTGTCATTAGACTAACATTTAGGGCATTTTTATCTTCCCTAGGCCTTTTGTTGTCCAATTAGGGTTTTTAACCAATCTTTTGCATCCAATAAGTTCATTTGTATCATTGGTTTACCATTTAGGTCATTTTCTTCCTTCCTATGGTTATTCTAGTTTAATTTGGATTTTTAACCAATCTAGTGCATCCAATTAGTGTGTTTGTGTCGTTGGATTAACATTTAGGTCATTTTTGTCCTCCATAGTCTTTTGTATCCAATAAGTTCATTTGGGTCATTGGATTAACATTTAGGTAATTTTCGTCCTTCCTTAGAATTATTCTAGTCCTATTAGAGTTTTTAACCAATCTTGTGCATCAAATAAGTTCATTTATGTCATTGGATCAACATTTAGGTCATTTTCATCCTTCCTTAGGCTTATTCTAGATCAATTACGGTTTTTGACCTATCTTGGGCATCCAGTAAGTTCACTTGTGTCATTGGATTAATATTTAGGTCATTTTCGTCCTCCCTAGGCTTATTGTAGTCCATATAGGGTTTTTAACTAACCTTATGTATTCAATAAGTGTGTTCATGTCATTGGATGAAAATTTGGGTCATTTTCGTTCTCCAAAGGCTTATTCATGTCCAATCAAGGTTTTTAACCAGTCTTGTGCATCGAATTATTTAACTTGTGTCACTGGATTAATAATTAGGTCATTTTCGCCTCCCTAAGCTTATTCTTGTCCAATTAGGGTTTTTAACCAATCTTGTGGATCCAATAGGTGTGTTTGTGTCATTGGAATAACATTTAGCTCATTTTCGTCCTCCCTAGGCTTATTCGGGTATTTATTATTATTATGATTTTGCACCCTAATTTTTGCCTAGGTCGCCCTTTCGGGTTTTCAACCTAGCGGGTCTTCATTTAGATGTAATACTTCTTGAAGCATCAATGTTGCAAGTAGTAATAAGTCTTCTTGATCCATATTGGTGTGGATTAGAGCCACACTTGAATGTATTTTTTATGGTATTGGGGGTTCATATAGTTGGGAGTTCATTTATCTTGCCAGTCCTTTTAGATATGTGAAATATTCTTGAATGCTAATTCTTTGTTTTGAAGCTCTGAAGTTCATATATTCTTCTTTAAAGATCTTTGAAATAATTGTCCTTGACATGAGGCAATCAACATTTCTCTTGAATTGAATTCAATCAGTCAACACATATCATTACTCTTGATAAGAGGTTTTTGTTTGAGTGGGTCACACTGCCTTTATTCTATATAATAAGAAATAAAAGGGGTGCCCCAGTTATAGGTTGATACTCATGGAGGGTATTCTATAGTTACGAGTTAATGTTTGGCACGAGAATTTTCCATATACTTTTCTTATACATTTGATAGTCGTGAATTTTGTTCTTGTGAGTGACTGTTCTTCATCGTGACTTACTTTGAATATTGAAGATAGAGTAGCTACAGTCAGCTAGTTGATTATATTATTGAGGGACATGATGGAAAATGACTTCAATATTAGACATTTGTCTAATATGTATATACAAAATGATCATCTTCTTATTCCAATTTTTCCATTCTTGAATTAGTTGATTGAGGATTACATTCAAGCCTCATGTACGTTCAACATCTTCATTTTCAATTTGTAGGCGGCTAGAATATCCATGACACAAACTTGAAATTCCCCACATGATTGACATATTCGAAACATATTCAGACAATGATTAAGATAAAACCACTTGTCTAAGGGGATTAACGTGACATTAATCTTATGCCCCAACATATCGAAGTCCATCCAAATAGTGGATTTTTGTATCGGTCTCACATTCCGTGGAATTTATAGCATGATTGAAATTATGTATGAGATTTTAGAAAACTTTATCATGAATGAACTACTTCCAAATATATTTGGTATATGGTTTAATGAAGAGAAAGAAAAATAATGTTTGGTAAGAGGTTGTGAAATATATGATGAGTGAGAATGGAAAAGGAAACAATACAAAATGCATTTATTGACATTCAAAATATTGAGGCACATCAATATGATCTATGTGTTAGGATCAAATTAAATAACATTAACAATCATGGGGACACTTGTCCCTTGTATATATATGGGAGAACATAGTCAATAACTTCAAAGTTGTGTTTAGTCAAGGTTTTTTCTTCAATAGTCATAAAAAATTCATACAAGGTTTACCATTTTTTAGATTGATGACATCAAATAATAATCGGTAGTGATGAAAGTTCAACATAGACGACCCAACTTCTAGAGATTTACTTGTGACGAAAGCCAATGAAGTATGTTCATGACTCAGAAGTAGGGGGTGTATGATTAATATGAATCTAATTAGTATCAGGTTCAAATCTTGTGGACAAGTGGCTTTAGATAGAGTATAACCAAAGAGTAGACTAAAAGGTGATAATTGTTAGACTTATGAAATCAAATGGGTAACAAATGAGTTTTTCGTGATAGTTTTTTTTTCATGAAGGATCCCCATGATTTCTAGTATCGGGAGTTTTCAAGATTTCCAATCTTTTAGCCATATGAATCTTCAATTGATTTAGATCATCTTTGTATGTTTCAATTCATCCATGATTTTAACTCGGGAACATGTCCGATAAGGGTGTCACAATATTTTTTCTTTTTGCTTTTTTTTTTTGTCTTTTGTCTTTTATTTTTTTGTTGAAGGAAAATATTATGAGAATGTAAAAAAAATGAATGAAATAATTATGCATTTAACTGAAACATTTTACTAACTCCTAATATGCAATATTTTTTCTAAAAAAATGAGAAAAAAGAAAAATATGTTGTAAAATGAAGTAAAGGATGAAACATACATGATTATGTCCTACATGGTTCTTTTCTTATTTACATGCATGATTATGTCCTACATGGTTCTTTTCTTATTTGATGATTTTTTATTGTGAACCTTTACTATGGGTGGCTCTATAGTTCTAAATTGGCTCCTAGAGCACATAACTCAATTCTAAAATATTAAACCAATTAATAGGTAAACTATTAAAATGGCAATATTCTAGAAAAGGTCAACTCTAGGTGAGACTTTCATGACAACCAAACAGGATGTACATCCAGAAGATTAACATTACACAATCTCTAACTTATCTTAGGTTTGCACTCAGCCCGGGTATAGAGCCCACTCATAAGTGTGTGAGTTGTGTTAGGGTAATGTATAAAAAATAAATAAGATAAAAAAAATCATCACAATAAAAATAAATTGACCAAACACATATAATTATATTAACAAAATAAAAAATAAAAAAATAAAACAATAGGGGTAATATAAATAAAATAATAAAATAATTATATATAATTAATTAGATTGGGCTTGACTCTAAAAAATCCCCAGCAGAGTCGCCAGCTGTCGCGTCCGGTTTGTCCGCGAAAAAGGAGTCGCCACCAATTTTATTTTTATTAAAGGAAAAATTGGATAAAACCTAAAATAATATTTTTGAACCAAAAATTTGGATTCGGAAGTCGATTACGAGTAAGGAAGTATTATCACCCTACACCGTCCGTTAAAACGGTTACCCTATAATTAATTATATACAAACTATTTATTTATTTATTTATTTTTACCCCAAAAAGAATAATAAAAAATTAAATTATTTACATTAATGAAAGAAGAAAAAATATTTTTTTTTTATTAATTTGGTTTGACAAGGGGAATACCTTGCTCCTACGTATCCCCAAGTGCAATAGGGAAATCAAAACACACGTAGTTCTTGGGTAGAAAATATTTGGTGTGTTGACCGATTTTATTATTATTTTTATTTATATACGTGTTAAAAAAATAAAAGTGTAATAATAATAATAATAATAATAATAATAATAAATATAATAGTAATAATAATAATATTTGTCTGTTTTAACGGAAAAAGAAATTAATTTTTTTTTAGAAAAAAGATTTTCTTAATGTGGCGGTTTGTGAAAGAGACAAAGGGACACGACGGTGAAATAATCTGTTAAATAATTTGCTCGTACGTTGTCGGATCTGTTGCGACACAAAGGCCACCAATGATGAAAGTAAATAATATGGTGTAGCGAGCGAGGATGAATTTCATCCGGCGGCAACAACCATTAATTTTAATCTTAAGGGTAAAATCATTTAACCGTTATAAATTTTTTATTTGATAAAGACGTATTATGAATTTTTTTTATTAAATTACAATATGATAAAATTTGTTTTCTTGATCTATAGACATCAACTAGTTATATTCTTTATTATTTTATATTACAAAGAAGACAATTTTCAAGATTAAACGATTTAAAAAATGAAATGAAAGCTTAACATATGAGTTTATTTTTTATAAACAAAAAAAATAGAAAGAGAAAAAATAAATATATAAAACAAGATGTAAAAACAAAAAAACTAATAAGCAGACTAGAGAAAAGAATAAGAAAATGGTACCTTACTAGACTGATTACTTCAAGATCGGATTCTCTCCTTCTCCTTTGCTAACTAATCTCTCTATTTTTTTTGTGTGCTCTCAGTTTGTGTTTCCCATTCTTCCCCTATTGTGCTCTTGTGGCAGCCTATTTATAGATTTTTTGGTGTAGATTACAAAAGACAAAAGAATAATTGTCAATTGATTACTATTAATCTATTTTTTGGTTTCTTTTCTTTTAATTGACCACAATTATACCGATTCTTATTGCCATTGATTCATTTCTTCGGTTTTCTTTTCTATTCAATTGATCACCATTATTCTGATTTTTATGACCATCAATCAATTTCTTTTTGTTTTTTGTTTTCATTTATTTTGATCATCATTGCATCGATTTTTATGTCAATTAATTCATTTCTTTTCAATTTCCTTTATTTTTATTTCTTATTATTACTTTTTTTAATTTTAGAAAAGAGTTATATATTTATTATTATTGTCATTATTATGATTATTTCCTTTTTTAATAAAAAGTAAAAAAATAATAAAAATCGGACAAAATTAGGTGTCAACAGCTGCCCTTCTTTACTTAGAATTTACTTGAGAATCAAAGTAAAGATAACAACTCTAATTTTGTCCGAAAAACAACTTTTGGAAGAATGCGAGTCGTTTTCCCGACTTTAACATGCGGGTCGTTTTCTCGGCTTCGGATGCGAGTCGTTTTCCCAGTTTCAACATGTGGGTCGTTTTCTCGGCTTCGGGTGCGAGTCGTTTTCCCAGTTTCAACATTTTGGTCATTTTTATCATTCCTAAGCTTATTCTAGTCCAATTAGGGTTTTTAACCAATCTTTTACATCCAATAATTTCATTTTTGTCATTGGATTAACATTTAGGTCATTTTCGTCTTCACTTGTCATTTTCTAGTCCAATTACAATTTTTAAGTAATCTTGTCCATCCAATAAGTGTGTTTGTGTCATTAGATTAAAATTTAGGTCATTTTCGTCCTCCTAGGCTTATGATTGTCCTATTAGGGTTTTTAAGCAATCTTGTGCATCCAATAATTGTGTTTCTGTCATTGGATAAATGTTTAGGTCATTTTTGTCCTCCCAATGTTTATTCTTGTCCAATTAGAGTTTTAAACCAATCTTATTTATCCAATAGGTGTGTTTGTGTCATTGGATTAACATTTTGGTCATTTTCATCCTCCTTAGGCTTACTCAAGTTAATTTTCATCCTCCTTAGACTTATTGAAGTCAAATTAGGGTTTTTCAGCAATCTTGTGCATCCAATTAGTTCATATGTGTCATTGGATTAACATTTAGGTCATTTTCGTCTTCCCTAGGCTTATTCTTGACCAATTAGAGTTTTTTATTAATCTTTTGCATCCAATAAGTTTATTTGTGCCATTGGATTAACATTTAGGTCATTTTCTTCCTCCATAGGGTTATTCTAGTCTAATTAGGGTTTTGAACCAATCTTGTGCAGTTAATGGGTGTGTTTGTGACATTGGATTAACCTTTAAGTCTTTTTCATCATCCTTCAGCTTAATCCAATTAGAGTTTCTAAGTAATCTTGTGCATCCATAAGTTCATTTGTATCGTTGGATTAAGATTTAGGTTATTTTTGTCTTCCATAGGCTTATTCTTGTACAATTAGGGTTTTTAACCAATTTTGTGCATGCAATAGGTGTGTTTGTTTCATTGGATTAAGATTTAGGTAATTTTTGTCCTCCCTAGGCTTATACTTGTACAATTAGGGTTCTTAACAAATATTGTGCATCCATTAGGTGTGTTTGTATCACTAGAATAACATTTCAGTCATTTTCGTCATCCCTAGGCTTATTCTTGTCCAATTAGGGTTTTTAACCAATCTTGTGTATCAAATAGGTGTGTTTTTGTCATTGGATTAACATTTGGTCATTTTCATCCTCCGAAAGCTAATTTTTGTTCAATTAGGGTTGTTATCCAATCTTGTGGATCCAATAGGTTTGTTTGTGTCATTGGATTAACATTTAGGTCATTTTCGTCCTCCCTCGGCTTTTTGTTGTCCAATTAAGGTTTCTAACCTCTCTTGTGCAGCCTACAGGTGTTTTTGTGTAATTGGATTAACATTTAAGTCTTTTTCTTCTGCGTTAAGCTTAATCCAATTAGGGTATTTAACAAATTTTGTGCATCAAATAGGTATGTTTGTATCACTAGATTAACATTTGGGTCATTTTCGTCATCGATTAGGGTTTTTAAACAATCTTGTGTATCCAATAGATGTGTTTGTGTCATTGGATTGACATTTAGGTCATTTTCATCCTCCCAATGCATATTCTTGTCCATATAGGGTTGTTACCCAATCTTGTGGATCCAATAGGTGTCTTTCTCTCATTGGATTAACATTTATGTCATTTTCGTTCTCCCTAGGTTTATGCTTGTCCAATTATAGTTTTTAACCAATCTTTTGCATTCAATAAGTGTGTTTGTGACATTGGATTAACATTTAGGTCATTTTCATCCTTTGTAGGCATATTCAAGTCCAATTAGAGTTTTTAACCTATCTTGTGCATCAATTACGTTCATTTGTGTAATTCGATTATCATATAGCTCATTTTCGTCCTCTTTAGGCTTATTCTAGTCCATATAGGGTTTTTAACCAATCGTTTGCATCCAATAGGTGTGTTTGTTTCATTGGATGAACATTTAGATCATTCTTGTCCTCCCAAGGCTTATTCATGTCTTCTGTTGGTTTTTAAACAATCTTGTCCACCAATAAGTTCATTTGTGTCATTGGATTAATATTGAGGTCATTTTCATCTTCCCTAGGCTTATTCTTGTCCGATTAGCGTTTTTAAACAATCTTGTGCATCCAATAGGTTTGTTTGTGTCATTGGATTAACATTTAGGTCATTTTCATCCTTTTTAGGCTAATTCTAGTCCAATTAGGGTTTTTAAGCAATCTTGTGCATCCCAAAAGTTCGTTTGTGTCAATTGATTAACATTTAGGTCATTTTAGTCCTCCCTAGGCTTATTCTTGTGAAATTAAGGTTGTTTACGAATCTTATGCATTCGATAGGTGTGTTTTTGTCAATGGATTAACAATTAAGTCATTTTCGTCCTCCATAGGCTAAGTTTATTCCATTTAGGGTTTTTAACCAATCTTGTGCATCTAGTAAGTTCATTTGTGTGATTGGATTAACATTTAGGTCACTTCCGTCATCCCTATGCTTATTGTAGTCCAATTTGGGTTTTTACGAAATCTTTTACATCCAATAAGTTCATTTGTTTCATTGGATTAACATTTAGGTCATTTTCATCCTTATTAGGCCTGTTCTAGTCCAATTAGGATTTTTAACCAATCTTGTGCATCCAATTGGTGTGTTTGTGTCATTGGACTAACATTTAGCTCATTTTCGTCCTACATAGGCTTATTGTTGTCCAATTAGGGTTTTTATAAAATCTTGTGTATCAAATTGGTGTGTTTGTGTCATTGGATTAACATTAAAGTCATTTTGATCCTCCTTAGACTTATTTCATTCCCATTAAGGTTTTTTAGCAATCTTCTGCATCCCATAAGTTCATTTGTGTCATTGGATTAACATTAAGGTCATTTTCATCCTTTTTAGGCTAATTCTAGTCCAATTAGGGTTTTTAAGCAATCTTGTGCATCCCAAAAGTTCGTTTGTGTCAATTGATTAACATTTAGGTCATTTTAGTCCCCCCTAGGCTTATTCTTATGAAATTAAGGTTGTTTACGAATCTTATGCATTCGATAGGTGTGTTTTTGTCAATGGATTAACATTTAAGTCATTTTCATCCTCCATAGGCTAAGTTTATTCCATTTAGGGTTTTTAACCAATCTTGTGCATCTAGTAAGTTCATTTGTGTGATTGGATTAACATTTAGGTCACTTCCGTCATCCCTATGCTTATTGTAGTCCAATTTGGGTTTTTACGAAATCTTTTACATCCAATAAGTTCATTTGTTTCATTGGATTAACATTTACGTCATTTTCATCCTTATTAGGCCTATTCTAGTCCAATTAGGATTTTTAACCAATCTTGTGCATCCAATTGGTGTGTTTGTGTCATTGGACTCACATTTAGCTCATTTTCGTCCTACATAGGCTTATTGTTGTCCAATTAGGGTTTTTATAAAATCTTGTTTATCAAATTGGTGTGTTTGTGTCATTGGATTAACATTAAAGTCATTTTGATCCTCCTTAGACTTATTTCATTCCCATTAAGGTTTTTTAGCAATCTTTTGCATCCCATAAGTTCATTTGTATCATTGGATTAACATTTAGGTCATTTTCGTCTTCCTTAGGCTTATTTTTGTCCTATTAGGGTTTTTAACCAATCTTCTGCATCCAATAAGTTCATTTGTGTCATTGGATTAACATTTAGGTAAATTTTGTTCTCCGTTTGCTTATTCTTGTTCAATTAGGGTTTTTAACCAATCATGTGCATCCAAAAAGTGTGTGTGTGTTATTGGATTAACATTTAAGTCTTTCTCATCATCCTTAGGCTTAATCCAATTAGAGTTTTTAAGCAATCTTGTGCATCCAATAAATTCATTAGTGTCATTGGATTAAGATTTATGTCATTTTTGTGTCCCTGTGGCTTATTCTTGTCCAATTTGGGTTTTTAACCAATCTTGTGCATCCAATTGGTGTGTTTGTGTCATTGAATTAACATTTAGGTCATTTTCGTCCTCCCTAGGATTATTCTTGTCCAATTACAATTTTTAACCAATCATGAGATTCAATAGGTGTGTTTGTGTCATTGGATTAACATTTTGGTCATTTTCGTCCTCCTTAGGCTTATTCAAGTCAAATTAGGGTTTTTGAGCAATGTTGTGCATCCAATAAGTTCATTTCCATCCTACCTATTGTTATTCTAGTACATTTAGATTTTCAACGAATCTTTTGCACCCAATATGTTTGTCTATATCATTGGATTAACATTAAGGTCATTTTCATTCTCCAAAGGGTTATTCTAGTCCATCAACAATTTTTAAACAATCTTGTGCACCCAATAAGTTCGTTTGTATCATTGGATTTTTAACCAATCCTGTGCATTGTATAAGTGTGTTTGTGTCATTGGAATAACATTTAGGTCGTTTTTGTCCTCCCTAGGGTAATTCTAGTCCATTTAGGGTTTTAACCAATGTTGTGTCATTGGGTTAACATTTGACTCATTTTTATCCTCCCTAGGGTTATTCTAGTGCATTTAGGATTTTAAACCAATCTTGTTCCCATTATGTCATTCGATAAACATTTAGGTCATGTTTCATTATAACTCGACTTATTTTAATGTAACTTATTTCTTAGCCAATATACTTCATCATATAATTGTGTTTGTTTCATTAAATTATCATATAGTTTGTTTTCGTCATCCATTGGATTATTCTAATTTATTTGTGTTCTTAGAAAATGTAGTTCGTCCAATATGTGTGTTTATATCATTTGATTAACATTTTGGTCATTTGTCTTCATCCTTTGGCTTATTTTAATCAAATTGTGTTGCTAGCCAATGTAGTTCGTCCAATAAGTGTGTTTGTGTCATTGAATTAACATTAAAGTCATTTTCAATATCCATTGGCTTCTTCTTATCCAATTATGTTCTAAGCCAATGTAGTTCGTTCAATAAGTACATTTGTGTCATTCGATTAACATTTATGTCATTTTTCGTCATCCCTTGTCTTATTTAAATCAAATAGTGTTCTTAACCAATATAGTTCGTCCAATAAGTGCATTTTTGTCATTCAATTTACATTTTTGTCATTTTCAACCTCCTTGAGCTTATTTTAATCCATTAGGATTCCTAACCAATGCAGTTTCTCCAATAAGTGCGTTTGTTTTATTGGATTAATATGTAGGTCATTTTCCTCGCCCCTTAGCTTATTTTATTCAATTATCGTTCTTAGGCAATCTAGTTCATCAAATAAGTGTGTTTATGTAATTGGATTAACATTTAGGTAATTTTCCACTTCCCTTAGGTTAATCTAATCCATTTGCATTGTTAGCCAATGTAGTTTGTCCCATAAGTACGTTGGTTTAATTAGATTAACATTTAGGTCGTTTTCATCCTCCCTAAATTTATTATAATCCATTTGTGTTCCCAGCAAATGTAGTTCGTCCAATCTGTACGTTTGTATCATTGGATTAATATTGAGATTATTTTAAACCTACCTTGAATTATTCAAATCCATTTGCAATCTTAGGCAATGTTTTTTGTTAAATAAGTGTGTTTGTGTCGATGAATTGACATTTTGTTCATATTTCGTCATCCTGTATGTTATTTTAATCAAATTACGTTCTTAGCCAATGTAATTCGTCCAATAACTATCATTGCGTCGTTTGTTTAAATTTATGTCATTTTTTCCTCCCTGGATTTATTCTCTTCTATTTGCTTACTTAGCCAATGCAATCCATCCAATAAGGGTGATTGTATCATTGGATTAACATTAAGGTCTTTTTCCTCGTCCATCAATTTCTTCTAATCAGTTTGGGTTCTAAGCTAATGTTTTATGATCAATAAGTGTCGTTGTGTCATTGGATTAACGTTTTGGTCATTTTTCATTTTACCTCGGCTTATTTTAATATAATTGAATACTTAGCCAATGTAGTTTGTTATATAAGTTTACTAGTTTCATTGAATTAACATATATGTAATTTTCGTCCTCTATTGGCTTATTTTAATCCATTTGTGTTCTTAGATAATGTAGTTTGTCCAATATGTGTGTTTGTATCGTTAGATTAACAATTAGGTCATTTTTCTTCATCCCTTGGCTTATTTTAATCAAATTGTGTTAATAATTGTGTTTCGTCAATAAATGTGTGTTAATAAATTCTTCATCTCTTAGCTTATTCTTCATCTCCTAGCCAATGTAGTTCGTCAATAAATGTGTTTGTGCCAATGAATTAACATTTGGGTCATTTTTAATCTCCATTAACTTATTCTAATCCATTTACGTTCTTTGCCAATGCAGTTCTTCCGATTAATGTGTTGGTGCTATTATCTTAACATTTATGTCTTTTTCTTCATCCCTCAACTTAATTTAATCCATTTTAATTTTAAGCCAATGTTTTTCGTCCAATAAGTACGTTTGTGGCATTGGATTAGCATTTAGCTCATTTTTCGACATTACTTGTCTTTTTTTATTCAAATAGCGTTCTTAACAGATATAGTTCGTCTAATAAGTGCATTTGTGTCATTCAATTAACATTTATATCATTTTCAACCTTCCTGGGCTAATTCTACTCCATTTGGTTCGTAACCAATGCAGTTTATCCAATAATTGAGTGTGTGTCATTAAGTTAACATTTAAGTCATTTTTGTCGTCCCTTGACTTATTTTAATCTTTTTTCGTTATTAGCCAATCTAGTTCATCAGATAAGTGCATTTGTACAATTAGATTAACATTTAGGTTATTTTCATCCTCCCTCAACTTATTCAAATCTATTGATGATATTAGACAATGTAGTTCGTCCAATATGTATTTTTGTGACATTGGATTAATATTTTGGTTATTTTCAACTTCCCTTGAATTATTCTAATCAATTTGGGTTCTTAGCCAATGCAATTTCATCAATAAGTGTGTTGTGTCATTGGATTAACATTTAGGTCTTCTTCACTGTTGCTCGGATCCATTTAATACATTCTCATTCTTTGCCATTATAGTTCATCAAATAAGTGTTTTTGTGTAATTCGACTAACATTTATTTCATTTTTTGTCATTCGTTATCTTATTTTGATCAAATTGCGTTCTTAGCCAATCTAGTGTGTCCAATAATTGTGATTGTGTGTTTGGATAAAATTAGCTCATTTTCAACCTCCCTTGACTTATTCTTTTCCATTTGCTAATTAAGCCAATGTAGTAGGTCCAACAAGTGTGTTTCAGTCATTATATTAACATTGACGTCATTTTCGTCCACCCTCAACCTCTTCTAATCAGTTTGGGTTCGTAACCAATGATTTTCATTCAATAAGTACCATTGTGTCACTGGATTAGCATCTAGGTTCTTTTTTGTTATACCTCTGCATATAGGTGTGTTTGATTCATTGCATTAACATATAGTTAATTTTTGTCCTCTCTTGGCTTACTCTAATCCATTTGTATTATTAGACAATGTAGTTCGTCCAATATGTGCATTTGTATCATTGGATTAAGATTTAGGTGATTTTTCTTTATCCCATGGCTTAGTTTAACCAAATTGTGTTCCTAGCTAATGCAGTTCGTCCAATAAGTGTATTTGTGTAATTGAATTAACATTTAGGTCGTTTTCAATCTCTCTTGGTTTAT
Organism: Cicer pinnatifidum; assembly: GCA_037974775.1. NCBI lineage: Eukaryota > Viridiplantae > Streptophyta > Magnoliopsida > Fabales > Fabaceae > Cicer > Cicer pinnatifidum. The sequence goes on along the minus strand of JBBPBR010000006.1, from coordinate 22,749,683 downwards.
TATAATCCATTATCTCAACTTAATTTAATCCATTTGTGTTCTAAGCCAATGTAGTTCGTCCAATCAGTATGTTTCGGTCATTGGATTAACATTTACGTCATTTTTTATCATCCCTTGTCTTATATTAGCCAATGTAGTTCGTCCAATATGTACATTTGTGTCATTGGATTAATATTTAGTTTATTTTCAACCTCCCTTGAATTATTTTAATCCACTTGCGTTCTTAGCCAATGCAATTTCTCCAATAAGTGTGTTTGTGTAATTGGATTAACATTTAGGTCATTTTCGTTGTACATCGGCTCATTTTTATCCATTTTCTTTCATAGCGAACCTAGTACAACATTTAATTGTGTTTGTCATTGGACTCACATTTAGGCCATTTTTCATCATCACTTATCTTATACTAATCAAATTCCGTTCTTAGCCAATGTAGTTCGTCCAATAAAAGAAATTGTGTCATTGAATTAAATTTAGGTCATTTTCAACCTCCATTGACTTTTTCTCTTCCATTTGCTTACTTAGTCAAAATAGTTCGTCCAATAAGTGTGTTTGTGTCGTTGTATTAACATTAAGTTCATTTTCGTCTTCCCCTAACTTCGTCTAATTTGTTTGGGTTATTAGCCAATGTTTTTCGTCCAATAAAGGCCATTGTGTTATTGGATTTACATTTAGGTTATACCTCGATTTACTTTAATGTAATTGCATACTTAGCCAATGTAGTTCGTCGTATAAGTATGTTTGTTTCATTAGATTAACATATAGTTAGATTTCGTCATCCCTTATCTTATTCTAGTCCATTTGTGTTATTAGATAATGTATTTCACCCAATGTGTGCGTTTGTATCGTTGGATTAAGATTTAAGTCATTTTTCTTCATCCCTTCGCTTATTTTAATCAAATGGTATTCCTAGACGATGTACTTCTTCCAATAATTGTGTATGTGTCATTGAATTATCATTTAAGTCATTGTCAATCTTCCATGGCTTATTTCAATCCATTTTCGTTCATTGCCATTGTAGTTCTTCCTATTAGTGCGTTTGTATCATTATCTTAACATTTATGTCGTTTTCGTCATCCCTCAACTTAATTTAATCCATTTTCATTCTAAGTCAATGTAGTTCGTCCAATAAGTACATTTGTGTCATTGGATTAACATTTAGGTCGTTTTTTGTCATCCTTGGTCTTATATTAATCAGATAGTGTTCTTAACCAATATAATTCGTCCAATAAGTGCATTTGTGTCATTCGATTAGCATTTATGTCGTTTTCAACCTTTCTAGACTTATTATAATCCATTTATATTCCAAACCAATGCAGATTGTCCAATAAGTGCTTATATGCCATTAGATTAACATTTAGGTCATTTTCGTTGTCCCTCAGCTTATTTGAATCCATTTTCATTCTTAATCAATCTAGTTCATCAAATAAGTGTGTTTGTGTCATTGGATTAACATTTAGCTAATTTTCCACCACCTTTGGGTTAATCTAATCCCTTTGTGTTATTAGCCAATGTAGTTTGTCAAATAAGTACGTTGTGTAATTGGATTAACATTTAGGTCATTTTTAACCCCCTCTCAACTTATTCTAATCCATTTTTGTTCTTAGCCAATGTGCTTCGTCCAATATGCACGTTTGTCTCATTGGATTAATATTTAGGTAATTTCTAACCTTCGTTGGCTTATTCTAATTCATTTGTGTTCATATCAAATGTAGTTCGTCATATAAGTATGTTTGCGTTCTTAGCCAATGTAGTTCGTCCAATATGTTCATTTGTGTTAGTGGATAAATATTAATGTTATTTTCAACCTCCCTTTAATAATTCTTATCCATTTCCATTAATAATTCTATTCCATTTTTGGACTTAGAAAATCTAGTTCATGCAATAAGTGTGTTTGTGTCCTTGGATTTAGATTTAGGTCATTTTCGTCCTCCCTCAATTTATTCTAATCCATTTATTTTCTTAGCTAATGTAGTTCATCCTATAAGTGCAATTTTTTCATGGGATTAACATTTAGGTGATTTTCAACCTCGCATGACTTATTATAATCCATTTGCTTTCAAATAGGGTTCTTAGCCAATATAGTTCGTCCAATAAGTGCGTTTGTGCCATTGGAATAACATTTTTCATTTTCAACCTCCCTTCGTTTATTCTAATCCATTTGAGTTCCTAACCAATGTAGTTTGTCCAATAAGTTCAATTGGGTCATGGATTAATAAATAGATCATTCTCGTCATCCCTAGGCTTATTTTAATTTGTTTTCTTTCTTAGCCAATCTAGTTCATCAAATAAGTGTGTTTGTTTCATAGGAATAACACTGGTTGATTTCCCATCTTCCTTTTGAGTTCTTAGCCAATGTAGTTCAAGCAATATGTACGTTTGTGTTAGTGGGTAAATATTTAGGTTATTTTCAACCTCCCTTTAATTAATCTAATTCATTTGCGTTAATAGCCAGTGTATTTTGTTGAATAAATATGATTTGCTTTATTTTCAACCTCCCTAGAAAATTTGCGTTAAAGTTTCGGTCATTTTCGCCATCTTTCAGGTTATTCTATTCCAATTTTTGTTTTATAAAATGTAGTTCTTACAATAAGTGTGTTTGTGTCATAGGATTTAGATTTAGATAATTTTTGTCCTCCCTCCATTTATTCTAATTCATCGGTTGTCTTAGCTAATGTAGTTCGTTCTATAAAGGCAATTGTGTCATGGGTTTAATATTTAGGTCATTTTCAACCTCACTTGGCTTACTCTATTCCATTTGCTTCCTAAGCCAACGTAGTTTGCCCCATAAGTGTGTTTGTGTTATTGGATTAACATTTAGGTCATTTTCGCTATTTTAATCCATTTTCTTTCTTAACCAATCTAGTTCATCAAATAAGTCCGTTTGTGTCTTTGGATTAACATTTAGGTTATTTTTTGTCATTCCGTGTCTTATGTTAATCAAATTGTGTTCTTAACCAATGTAGTTTGTCTAAATAGTGCGATTGTGTAATTGGATTAACATTTTGGTCATTTTCAACCTCCCTTACTTTATTCTCTTCCATTTGCTTTTTTTAGCAAATGTTATTCGTCCAATAAGCGTATTTGTGTCATTGGATTAACATTTAGGTCATTTTCGTCGTCGCTCAACTTTTCTATATTGTTTGGGTTCTTAGCTAATATAGTATGTCCAATTTGTTTGTTTCATTTGATTAACAAATAGGTAATTTTTGTCTTCCCTTCGCATATTCTCCAACATTTGCCTTCTTACTAATGTAGTTCTTCTAATCAATGTGTTTATGTCATTGGTTTAACATTTATGTAATTTTCCATCTCCATTAGGTTATTCTAATCCACTTACATTATTAGCCAATGTAGTTCGACCAACAAGTGCGTTTCTGTAATTTGATTAACATTTAGGTTATTTTCAATCTCCCTTGGCATTTGTATCATTGGATTAACATTTATATCATTGTTAACCTCTCTTTGCTCTTACTAATCCAATTGCGTTCTAAGCCAATGCAGTACATCCAATAAGTGTGTTTGTCTCTTTAAATTAACATTAAGGTCATTTTCATCCTCTCTTAGCTTATTCTAATCCATTTCCATTCATATCCAACCTAGTTCATCTAATAATTATGTTTGTGTCAATTAATTAACAATTAGGTCATTTTCGTCATCCCTTAACTTCTTTTAATCTGTATAGGTTCTTAACCAATGTATTTCGTCCACTAGTTCATTTTCCGTCATCTTTCAGCTTACATTAATAAAATTGCATTCTTAGCCAATGTAGTTCGTCATATAAGTATGTTTGTTTCATCGGATAAATATATAGGTAATTTTCTATATCCCTCGACTTATTTTAAACAAATTGCTTTCTTAACCAATGTAGTTTCTCCAATAAGTCTGTTTCTGTCATTGGATTAACATTTAGGTCATTTTCAATCTCCCTTGGCATATTCTTATCCATTTACGTTTTTTGCCAATAAAGATTGTCCAATAAGTGCATTTGGATCATTTGCTTAACATTTATGTCATTAGCGACATCGCTCGGTTTTTTTCCACCATTTTGGTTCTAAGCCAATGTAGTTCATCCAATAAGTGTGTTTGTGTCATTGGTATAACATTTAGGTAATTTTCTTCATGCCTAACCTCATTCTAATCTAGTTACGTTCTTACCGGATGTAATTCTTCCAATAACGGTGTTTTTGTCATTGGATTAACATTTATGTCATTATCAACCTCTCTTGCTTATTCTAATCCATTTGCGTTCTTAGGCAATGCGGTTTTTCCAATAAAAACGTTTCTTCATTGGATTAATATTGAAGTCATTTTCTTCGTTTCTCGGCTTACTTAAATCCATTTTTGTTGTTAGCCAATCAAGTTTGTTAAAAATGTGTGTTTGTGTCATTGGATTACCACTAGGTCGTTTCCACCTCCCATGGATTAATCTAATCCATTTGCACTCTTAGCCAATGTAGTTCGTCCAATAAGTGTGGTTATGTAAATGGATTAACATTTAGGTTATTTTCATCCTCCCTCAACTTATTCTAATCCATTTGTGTTCTTAGCCAATGCAGTTCATCCAATACATGTGTTTGTGTCATTGAATTAACATTTAGGTTATTTCAAGCTCCCCTGACTTATTCTAATACATTTCCATTCTTACCAATTGTAGTCCGTCCATTAAGCGTGTTTGTCTCATTGGATTAACATTAAAGTTATTTGTCGTCATCCCGCAACTTATTTTTATCAAATTGCATTTTTAGCTAATGTAGTTTGTCCAATAAGTGCGTCTGTGTAATTGCATTAACATTTAGATTATTTTCAACCTCCATTGGTTTATTCTAATCCATTTTCATAACTTTCCCAATGTTATCATTATGTTCATCCATCTGCTTATTTATTTCGGTTCTTAGCCAATAGAGTTCTTCTAATAAATGTGTTTGTGTGATTAGCTTAACTTTTGGGTAATTTTCATCATCCCCCATCTTATTCTAATCCATATGTGTTCTTACTGAATGTAGTTTATCCAACAAGTGTGTTTGTGTCATTGGATAAACATTTCAATCATTTTCGTAGTCCCTCGGATTATTTTATGCCATTTTCATTCGTATCCATTCTAGTTCATCAAAGAAGTGTGTTTGTATCATTCGTACAATAAGTGTGCTTGTGTCATTGAATTAACATTTAATTCATTTTCAATATTGATCCGCTGTCGCACACGGGTCAAATACAATTGATAAAATGTAAATAGAGGTAATAACTCAAATTGTTTCACAAGGACTTATGGTATAATAATATTAACCAAATTGAAAATTGAAATTAAAAAGGGGTTTTTAGAATTTTTTATTTAACAGATGAGCAAAACGATTAATCCACTTATTTGAGTTTCAGACCTATCACAGATTCTATCAATGAGTTTAATTTCTAATTTATGATTCTATTCTTATTTGACTATAGAATTCATCAAACAAGCATAATCAATCCTATGTGAATTTAATTTCTTTGATTGGATTAAGCATCACAATCATCAAAATATTACAATTAATGATCAAGCGTCGCAAAATTATAATTCAATTAAATTAGAAACCGAAACCAAATTCTATCAAATAAATTTAACCAATCCTATTGAAATTCAATTTAAGCAATCAAAATATCAATATAATCAAATAAACCAGAATAGAACCATGAATAGAAATAGACAGTGTAACCTGAATCTCAAGGTGTTGATGAAACTCTGAACTCGTGGATTAATCTTATAAAATTAGCCTTCCATGAAATTAAAATAACACTATTTATTTCTTGTAGCAATTTGAATCCTAAATTTTTCGTCCTTAGAAAAGAAACAAAACTGTCAATATATAGTACTTGATATTGGACTTTAGGGTTTAGGGTTTAAAAACTAGTGGCCCACTAATTAAAATTATTACAAAAATTCATATTACGAAATTTGCAATTTCGGCCCAGTAAAGTTCGGAATTGGTCTTTCCTTCCAAAACAAAATTTGTAGCTCAAATTGTTATCTTTTCAACGCCTACTTATATGTGTCAATCCGATATCCAGAGCTCAAGTTATGACCTACACAGCGAGAAAGAGTCAAAATGTAAATAATAAAATTAAAATACAAATAATAAAATTATAATTCAAATTCCACCTAATGTTTAGAAACAAGCTAAAAATATTAATCTAAGCTATAAAGAGCTTTTAAAATACCAAACTAAAAACCTAAAAACATGTGTCCAAATGTTATGATCAAATATCCATTGGCTTCTTCTATTCCAATTATGTTCTTTGCCATTGTAGTTCTTCCAATTAGTGCATTTGTGTCATTATCTTAACTTTTATGTCATTTTCTTCATCCCGCAACTTAATTAAATCCATTTGCGATCCAAGCCAATGTAGTTCGTACAATAAATACATTTGTGTCATTGGATTAACATTTAGGTCATTTTTTGTCATCCCTTGTCTAATTTTAATCAAATAGCGTTCATAGCCAATATAGTTCGTCCAATAAGTTCATTTGTGACCTTTGATTAAAATCTATGTCATATTAAGCCTCCCTTGGTGTACTCGAATCCATTTGCATTCTTAACCAATGCAATTTGTCCAATATGTGCATTTGTGTCATTGGATTTACATTTTGGTCATTTTCTTCATCCCTCGGCTTATTTTAATCAATTTTTGTTCTTAGCTAATGAAGTTCGTCCAACAAGTGTGTTTGTATCATTGGATTAACATTTAGGTCATTTCGAATCACCCTTGGCTTATTTTTATCCATTTTCGTTCTTTGCAAATGTAGTTCATAAAATTAGTGCATTTGTGTCATTGGCTTAACATTTATGTCATTATGGTCATCCCTTAGTTTATTTTAAACCATTTGCGTTTTAAGCCAATGTAGTTCATCCATTATGTTCGTTTGTGTCATTGGCTTAGCATTTAGGTAATTTTCGTAATCCCGCAACTCATTCAAATCCATTTACATACTTATCGAATGTAGTTTGTCCAATAAGTATGATTGTGTCAAGGGATTAATATTTTGGTAATTTTCCACCTCCCTTGGGTTAATCTAACACATTTGCGTGCTAAGCCAATGTAGTTCGTCCAATATGTACGTTTGTGTCATAGGATTAAAATTTAGATCATTTTTTGTCATTTGTTATTTTAATCAAATTACAATTTCATCTGATGTAGTTCGTCCAATAATTGCATTTGTGTCGTTGGATTAACATTTATGGTCATTATCAACCTCTCTTGGCTTATTCTAATCCAATTGTGTTCTTAGCTAATGCAGTTTTTCCAATAAGTACGTTTATGTCATTCAATTGTTATTTATGTCATTTTCAACCTCTATTGGCTTATAGTTCGTCCAATAAGTCTATTTGTTTCTTTGGATTAAGATTTTGGTCATTTTCAACCTTTCTTGGTTTATTCTAATCCATTTCTGTTCATAGCCAATCTAGTTATTGTAATAATTCCGTTTGTGTCAATGGATTAACATTTAGGTCATTTGCGTCCTCCCTCAACTTCTTCTAATCCATTTGGGTTCTTAGCCAATGTAGGTCGTCCAATAATTGCCTTTGTGTTATTTCATTAACGTTTAGGTCATTTTTTGTCATTCCTTAGCTTATTTTAATAAAATTGCATTCTTAGCCATTGTTGTGTGTTATATATTTGTGTAATTGGATTAACATATAGGTAATTTTTGTCATCCCTCTGCTTATTTTAAACAGATTGCTCTATTAGCCAATATAGTATGTCCAATAAGTGTGTTTGCGTCATTGGATTAACATTTAGTTCATTTTAATCTTTGTTGGCATATTCTTATCTATTTCCAGTCTTTTTCCAATATAGTTTGTCCAATTAGTGTTTTTGGGTCATTTGCTTAAAAATAATGTCATTGTCGTCATCACTAGGTTTATTTTAAACCATTTTGGTTCTAAACCAATGTAGTTTATCCAATAAGTATTTTAAGTCATTGGCTTAGCATTTAGGTAATTTTCGTCTTCTCTCAACTCATTTTAATCCATTTTTGTTATTAACAAATGTAGTTCGTCAAATAAGTACGATTGTGTCATTGGATTAAAATTTAGGTAATTTTCGACCTCCTTTGGGTTAATCTTATCCATTTATGTCCTTAGCCAATGTAGTTTGTCCAATATGTACATTTGTGTCATTAGATAAATATTTAGGTCACTTCTTATCATCCCTTATCTTATTTTAATCAAATTGCAATCCTATCTGATGTAATTCGTCCAATAAGTGCTTTTGTGTCATTGGATTAACATCCATGTCATTATCAACATCTTTTGGCTTATTCTACTCCATTTGCGTTCTTAGCCAATCCAGTATTCTCAATAAGTGCGTATGTATTAACATTTATTTGAACCTCTCATTCCTCATCTTATTTTAAGCCATTATTGTTCTTAGTCAATCTAGTTCATTAAAAACTTGTGTTTGTGTCATTGGATTACCACTAGTTCATTTTGACCTGCCTACGGTTAATCTAATCCATTTGCACTCTTAGTGAATTTAGGTCGTCCAATAAGTGTGTTTGTGACATGGGATTAACATTTAAGTCATTTTCATCCGCCATTAACTTATTTTAATCCATTTGCGTTCTTAGGCAATACAGTTTTCCGATAAGTGTGTTTGTGTCATGGGATTAACATTTACATCATTTTTCGTCATCCCTTGTCTTATTTTAATCAAATTTCATCCACCATTAACATTTAGGTTATTTCCAATCTCTCCTTACTTATTCTAATACGTTTGGGGTCTCAACAAATGTAGTTAGTCCATTAAGAGCGTTTGTGTCATTGGATTAACATTAAGGTCGTTTTTCGTCATCCCATAGCTTATTGTAATCAAATTGCATTCTTAGCTAAGTGATCCGATGTGGCACACGAGTCAAATACAATTGATAAAATATAAATAGAGGTAATAACTAGAATCGTTTCGCAAGGAATTCTGATATAATAGTAATAATTGAATCGAAAGTTGAAATTAAAAAGGGGTTTTTTTAGATTTTTATTTAACAGATGAGAAAAACAATTAATCCACTTATTCAAGTTTCAAACATATCACATAATCTATTAATGAGTTTAATTTCTAATTCATGATTCTATTCTTATTTGAATTCGGTTTATTTAATTGGATTAAGCATCACAATCATAAAAATATTACAATTAACAATCAAGCGTCGCAAAATTGTAATTCAATTAAATTAGAAACCGAAACCAAATTCTGTCAAATAAATTTAATTGATCCTATTGAAATTCAATTTAAGTAAATAAAATATCAATATAATCAAATAAATGAGAATAGAATCGTGAATCGAAATTGATAGTGTAACTTGAATCTCAAGGTGTTGATGAAACTCTAAACTTGTTGATGAACCTTGTAAATTTAGCCTTCCATGAAATAAAAAAAAAATAAAAAATTATTTCTTGTAGCAATCGGAATCCTAATTTTTTCTCCATAGAAAAGAAACAAAACTACCAATATATGGTACTTGATATTGGGCTTTAGGGTTTAGGGTTTAAAAACAAGTGACCCGCTAATTAAAATTATTACAAAAGTCCACATTACGAATCTTCAATTTAGGCACAATAAAGTTCGGCATTGGGCTTTTATTCCAACACAAAATTTGTAGCTCTGATTTTTAACTTTCCAACGCCTACTCATATGCGCCAATTCAATATTGAGAGCTCAAGTTATGACCTACAGAGCGAGAAGAGTCAAAATACAAATAATAAAATTAAAATGCAAATAATAAAATTATAATTCAAATTCGACCCAAAGTTTAGAAACAAGCTAAAAATATTAAACTAAGCTATAAAGATCTTTTAAAATACCAAACTAAAATCTAGAAACATGTTCCCAAATGATACGATCATATTCCCTACACTTAAACTTTTGTACTCCGAGCAAAGAAATGTATGCGATTCCAAATATTCTTATGAATGCAAAGTAGTGAAAGAGAAAGAAAAAAAAATATTTCTAGCTTAAGGCAATCCTGAATAGTTTTTATATCACAACCAAGGAAAACAAGAGGAGAATTTAACTAAAGAATATATCATAAGTGATAGAGTCCTATCAGGATATAAAATTATCACAAAGTGTTTGGACTACTATTTACACTCAAAGTACATCATGAAAGCTAGCACTACCATAGGCTTGACAAGCCTCTATAATCTATATTTGAAATGCATGCACATAATGATCAAAAGGTCTTTATTCAGGTTGTAACGTGGCCAAGGTAAGGGTGAGATAATCCTAAAGAGATTAAGGCTGAAACTCTAAGAGGATAAAGGAGTAATGATTAAGAGGAAAAAACATCATTGACTTTTATTTTCACAATCTTTGCTCACAATACAACCATTTTTCCTCATAATATTTTTTCTTTATTTTTTTTCTTTATTTTTTTTCCATAACCCTCAAATTTAAACAAACAAGTTGAGTACTCCTACACTTATCTAAGGAGAGACTCCTTTATCCCCCAAAATTGGGTCAATTCATTATTTTTTACTTTTAGGCTTGTAATGATATAACAAGAAACAAATGCCTAGATCATTTCAATATATGCATGCGGACAAGAGTCAATTCAAGTTCTTTCCAAACCATTATCAAGAAAATATTGAAATACTTATTCATGCTTATCAGAGTTACATGTGGTATTTTCAATTGAGTTGAACTATAATTACTTTTTAGAGTTAGATTTTCAGCCTTAGGTTGAACAATATCATATTTAAGATTTTCATTCTCTATTTTAAGTTTAGTAATATCAGTTTTCATAGTTGCATTTTCTATTTTATGTACAATAATATCGGTTTTCAGAGTTGCATTTTCTATTTTAAGTTTAGTAATACCAATTTTCAAAGTTGCATTTTCTGTTTTAAATTCAACACTTTGATTCTTTAAAGTATTAACTTTTTCATTTATATTTGTATTTTCTTTCCTAATTGTTTAAAGTTTTAAAGACAATTTTTTACACTTATTTAAAAATTCATTTAAAGCGGTAATTAACTATGATCGAGTAAATTCATAAAATACCTCAATTTCTTCATTTGTTGTTTTATGTGATGATTTATGATTGATGATAGTGATGCTATAAAATTATGATGAGTTTATGTGATGAGATATGATTAATGATAGTGATGTTGTGAATTTGTGATGAGAATGTTGAAGTAACCTCATAGTTGGTGAAATAATTGAGATTCCAATTTGTGTTTGAGATGACGGTCTTAATGGAGATAGGCCAACGAGGGGAGAAAATAAATATTGAGAATTTGTGAAGTGGGGATTATTTTGTCATCTATAGGTAGGGTTTGACAAACCTAGTGATTTCGAGGAAGTACAACTGAATGAGCCAGATAATGGTGGTTTGTTGTTGAGCCTTAAGGCAAGACTATTAGACCTTGGAGGTATTTGGGTGGCGAATTGCTAGCTGACTTGGAGGTAGCACTCGAAATGTCGAAAGCTACCATGCAACACATGTTTACCTTGATTGTCGCATGTATGTGTCTCGGGTTGAGTTGAGAAGATCTATGAGGACAGGGACAATTTAAATTGTACATCCACCAGGATGGTGGCATAGTATCAAGCCTCCTTACCAAGTACTTCAAAGTTAGAATGGTATCACATTAAGAAGTAGAGTCTAAGCTCATGCATAGCATTGCATTTCTTTGTGATTGTTTTATTGTGATTGATGTGTTTCAAAAGCAATATTAATTACTCTTAGATGATTTGATGCACATCATAATGAGATGATTATTTTACTTGATTGACTTTGATGTTATAATATGGTACCGTTTGCTTAAATATTTTGATATATCGTAATGTGATTATGATATGGTCTATTATAATTGTTGTGTGGTCTAATATGATACCATTTGATAAATCATGACAATTCCTAAAAATACTTATATATAATATATATGAAAATATTGGGGTGTTACAATACTTACCCCCTTAAAAATAATTTCATTCTCGAAACAAAGAGGAAAAGGAAATGGACAAGCTACATACATGTATTGACACATTACTTAAAAAATCAAATAAAATTCTTTATACTCCGTGTCATTAAAGTTCCTTGATTAACAACAACTCTACTAAAATATAAAAACTTGAGTTATATAAATGTTACTTGTTAAATGTGACACCATAAACCCTAAAATAATATATATTATAATTTATATCAAATTTCTATAAAATTTACAGCGGATAAATAAAAATATGTTTTTTGTGACACCCTAAACCCCAAAATAATATATATAATAATTCATATAATATTCCTATAAAATTTGCAGCGGATAAATAAAATTTATTTCCAACAAAATAAAAAAATTTATTTTTAATTTAGGATATCACATTTCACAAAAATAAAATAGAACAATTTAAACTTAATTATTTTTTTATTAAAATAGTGCAATCTAGATGAGCTTGATTTAAGTATAATTACTTGATTGAATTCTAAAAACTAACTAGTACTTCTAAGGTTTTCATACAAAAATTCATTTCAAGTTAAATAAAAAAATATAAATTACAACCCTTATTCTCGGTATCACCTATCAGAGCAGGGTTCCTCCCAAAATTGAACTTCAAGACTCATTGACCTATAACAACTGCGATTTCGCAAACGCAGGGCCAAGCTAGTCAAACACAAACAACGAAGGAATTGAGTTTTGAAATCATGTTAATAGTATAATATAAATAAGAAGAACACGCAGTTAATCATAAATAAAATGTATCATTACACAAACATTCTTCAAGGAAAAACATAACACTACAAAGTCAAAACCACTCAAGGAAAATCAATAAATTTCACTATAACATCAAATCATCTAAGAAAATTATTATCGCTTTTGAAACACACCAATCACAACAAAACAATATTATGAGGCTTATACATATTATGCATGAGCTTATACACTACTTCACAATGTGGTACCATTTTCACTCTGAAGTACTTGGTTAGGAGGCTTGATGCTATGCCACCATCTCGGTGGACAGACAATTCAAATTGGCTATGTCATCATAGATCCCCTCAATTCAACCCGAGACACATATATGTGACAGTCGAGGTAAATGTGTGTTGCGTGGTAGCTCCCGACATTGGAGTGCTACCTCCAAGTCACCTAGGAATTCCCCATCCGAATACCTCCAAGTTCTAACAATCTTTCCTTAAGGCTCAACAGCAGACCGCCATGATCAGGTTCATTCAGTTGTACTTCCCTGGAATCACAAGGCTTGTCAGGCTCTACCTATATGATGACAAAATAATCTCCACTTCACAAATTCTCAATATATTTTCTCTCCTCATTAGCTTAGACTACTCCATTAAGAGCATCATTTTTAGGAATCATCACTATCTCATCAATCATGGGGTACTTCAATATTCTCATCACAATTTTATAACATCATTAATCATACATAATCATGATCATCATATAAACTCATCACAATTTCATAACATCACTATCATCAATCAAACATCATCATTATCATCACATAAACATATGTCATACAATTCATCCATCTTTTATTATCACATCACACAAATTCGTCTAATCAAACATATGCACATAATTTCATTCAACATCCAATATCACAACAATATCAAATATCAAATACCACACAATTATTTAAAATTAAATCAATCAACATTTCTATTTAACATTTTAATCTCACACTCCCAATATTTTCACCTTAATTAATTTATCTCTCAAAGGGCTACTGTTGTACAGAGTGAGCCCCATATGAATTGTTTGGAAATACAGTTTTCACGTTCATCTCACAATATATTATGCTCATGAATTCAAACTCTCTCTCACCCCTTACCGTATTTAGACGGTTTCTAAAACACATAAATCAATGGAAATTTTCAACAGCAACTGTAGATCGACAATGTACAGCGAGTGAATCCGAATAAACTACGAGTTCACAAAATTATTGAGACTTGACTGATAAATTATGTTGAGCTTAAAAATAAATCTCAAATAATTAATAATAATTTTAGGAACGAAAATTAAGTCAAAACGACGAGAAAAACTGCAGAAAAAGTCTAACGATTCGTTAGAGCGTCGGAAGGGTCAGACGTCAACTTCACTGGAAAATACAAATGAGTAGTGTTTCTTGAAGGTTTCGACGAGAGGAATCCAAAAATGATACCAGGTTTTTGAGACAACAAATATGGCAATCAGAATCAACCATAAACAGCTCGCCCAAGGAAAGAAATGCAACTATTTCTGATTAAAAGGAGCCACAATCATTAAAATTAATGCCAAAAATGGGTTCAATGGCCGATATTGTGTGGGATAGAGGTTGAGATCATTTCAAAACAGCAAGGAATTGTTGGGAGTGAATTTGAGAGAAAACGGGTTTCAGCGATTTGCACTACTAGAAAAACAGCATTTAGCGTCGGCCAAAAACCCACACTAATAGGCAAAAAGCCGACACTAACGTTGATTTAGCATCGGTGTCGGGCCTAGGCTAAAACAGTCGAAGCTAATACGTAGCGTCGGCCAAATACCATCCGACGCTATAGTAGCGTCGGCCTAACATACTCTAAAGTCGACGCTATCAACATTATAGACCATTCGACGCTTGTTATATCCATTAATGGTTGGAGTTAACAAAATACATAGCGTCGGCCAAAGCCGACACTACAGTCAAATATTTTTTATAATATTGCGTCGGTCTGGCCGACGCTAATGGGACAACAATAGTCAACAAAACAATTAGGGTCGGATGTTCCAAATGGCACAATTAAAAAGTTCAATGTTTATGCTAATGCAATATGAAACTATTCAAAACTAAATTTGACAATGGTTTTTTTAATTTAAAAAAATAGATTGTCACAACAAACAACTTTTTTAGGGGGAAATAGTGCATTATTGTTGCTATATACCTAATAGAGGCAGGGAAATAGTGCATTATTGTTGCTATATACCTAATAGAGGCAGTTGCAGTTTGTATAAAATTAACTCAATAAAAAATTAACTTGTATCTGTGATATTCAGCATAGTCAAAGTCATATTCAATTGTCTAAATTGATGAAGAAACAAAACAATCATATTTTATGAATTTGTTTTGAATTCAAAGTAAAAAAATATAAGAAACATGCATACCCTTAAACCAGCCATAGTTGTTCCATAGTTTTTGTATAGTAGGTTGGAGAAATCATCAATTATGTTTTTGTCTATGCGATATAGTCTATAGATCAATGATGCATTCAATACAAAATTGGTCAACACCAATAAAACATTTAAAAACAAATCATAAACACATTACCAAAAACATTATTGACAAAAAACTAAACAATATCTCACCTTTAATATTTTGTCCACATGCTTTTGCAATACCACAACTTAGTAGATACAAAATATCATCTAAATCTGCCAAACAATAACATAATTACAATCATAAACTATATGAAATTTTCAATTATGAAATTAATACATAAATTGTCGCTAATTAAAAGACTCACCAAAAAGAAGACAATCATATTTTTGTCTCTGAGCTTGTCTGAATTAGTTCTCATACTCCATTTCAACCAGAAAATCTTAAAATGAATTAAAAAAATTGATACAAAAGTACCCTTTTATGGAAACAGGGCCAAAAGAAACATAAGAGTTCAAAAGCTTCCTTTAATTATTATAACTTAGCAACCAAAAGAAAAAATAAATAAATACGGACCCTTTAGACCATGGGTACGCCATCCTCAGCAACCTGGGATATTTAATAAGAATATCATTCTACCATCCAAGACATTGACATCCAAAATGAACCAACTATCTAGCTTTGGCCTTGCAAGCTTCAAAAGAGCAACTCTTTTAAAGATATGTGGTGGGATCTTTGAATGCCTCTGCACCATAAAAGAAAAAAGGTATAAATATATGTGAAGTCACAAAAGAAGAAAAAAGTAGAATTGGGTTCAAGTGAGATTACAAATTCTTTAGAATTCTGATATGAACATCTTGGGCTAAATTAAAATTTTTTGCACTAGCATAAAAGTAAACAATGGTTAATTGCAAAATTCAATTACAAATATATGTACAAGAGCAATTATTTAATGAAACCACCTCAATTACAAGAGAACATTCTCCGCATTATAAACATATTTCCATGGAAAAGCCAACATCAATATTTCAAAATAAATACTATAACAGAAACATGATTACTTTCAGCAAATAACAATTACTAAGTGAATTTAAATTACCTGCAACTAGAAATAGATGTACAAATGTAATCCGCGTGCATCAGTTACACGAGAACATTGTGATGCAATACATGTGCCAAAAACCACAATGGAAGTGTTGTGTTATACCCTTACTACTAATATATAATAACTGTCTAAAATACCCTTACTACTAATATATAATAAAATTAGTCTAATATCAAGAAAATCCTCTCGTTCAACCCACGAACTTATCCTCATGCCATTTACAGAAGCGTTCCAGAGCGTCCCTCATCCATGCATGCCAGAGGCTTTCGAGTGCCTCAAATACAGCCAGCCAACTCCTATTTCTAGTATTTTGCTCAGGCCACAACTCAAGTTTCTCCTTGACAAACAAAGCGAACATTGCTGCTTTACACCACCCTTCTGGACTAAACTAATCTTGGTGGGTCTTACTCCTAAACTCATAGCATCTAAGACAATCCTGACACCCAATAGCCACAAGTTTCAGCCATCAGTTTGCAAGTATCCATCCATCCAAATCACAAGCTCAATATAGAAATGTAGCAATTAAAATAACTAAATCAGAGTATAACTTTCAACTTTCAAGGGACAGCCGAACAAGAGTGAAAGAATCAAAAGCATCATGCCTTCTTTCATCACAATATCAGTCGAGAAGGAATACCATTGTCTAGCTGTTTGAGTTCAAGGAGTAGACACTTTGCAATATACAATAGATAGTGTGCATCAGTCCGTGCATAAAGTACCATTTCTGCTGAGAAAGGGCGTTGTCTCCAGTCTTCACGCTACAATCAAGCATATAAAAGACACATCAAATATAGTCATAAAGTGAAAAGATATTACAAACCCAGAATAAACATTGTCTTCTTGTTGTTGTTCTTATTATTATATCTAGCATTTCCCTCTTCAGTTCAATAAATAGTATAACTTGATTGTTCAAGTATAGTCTCTTTTTTTAATACTTCTAACGTTTGAACTTTGCTATTTATTACATGAATAAATGAATAGCTTAGGCATTACATTTTACTTAATATATCCATACCACATAGTTATTGTTAAATGCTTAAGAGCTACCACTAAAACATTGTTGATGACAACCAATGAATTCTTTCAATGCAGGAAATGAAGCATATTGGGTCAAACCTGTAATAATTTATTTGTTATCACACCACAGTAAGTTTCTAGCAAATAAGCAAGTGATTTCTGTGGTTTTGATAGCACCTCACATGCCTGCAGAACATAAACACAGATAAAAAAGAAGTTGTAAGTCAATGATAAAAGGAAGAGTGATCCACTCATTATCATGTATGAGGAGAAATTTAATTAGTATGGTATGGCATCTGATACAGGCAACATGATAGCAAATGAATAGCTTACCTTTGAAGTATCAAATAGATTAACAATGTATATATGGAAATCCCTCTGTAGCCCCATGGAACACCTATCCACAAATTTTCATTGAAAAGAAAACTGAAGCAAAAACACTTGGATAACGTAAAATAGACTAATAAGTAATTAAAATAATATCTATGATAAATGTTATGCTTTAATTTAATCCCAAATATGTGTAGTCTAGATATATATAAAAAAAAACTAAATTATTCTAACTTTATATATATATATAAAAAAAAAAATTATTCTAACTTTATATATCATAAAAGAAATTAGCCTTAAAAAGAGCAACTTATTGAAATTGGAACCATCACCCCTCCCCTTCCCTGTCCCAACAGAAACATGACACTGATAACTTAATACTTTACAAATTGAAGGGTTAGCAAAAACTGGGCGAAGAATTTCCATCAAATCATGCAGGGCAATAGTGTCAATCAAATAATCTTCCTGTTGTGTAGAAATCTAATATGCCTTCTTTCGATACTTTTGAATCTTAAATATATCAGTGTTGGTGTGTTGAGCTATTACTTCTATGTGGTTGCTCAATTGTTTTAAAAAATAAAGTCATCACATTTCTAGTAGATAATCTTGATTAAATGAATGAATTGAGGGAGCAAATTGGGCCATGGCTACTAAGAGTTTTTCATTTTCACAGCTATTTAATGGTGAAATTTCACACCTAACAACACCATAATACAAATTTGTATGCATGATAATAGACATATATGTAAACCCTGCCCCTGATCAGTAAGCCCAATCAAAGTATCAAACGCTTTCCTTTTACACACACAAACACAAACACACATATATATATATATATATATTGTTTTATAAGGAGTTCAAACTTTTCTTTTGGGGTCAAAATTCTTCAAAATACTGCCATAAATTAGTGAGGCTATTTTATCAAGTCTCTATATTACTTTTACTGCTATTACTAACAAAAAGCACCTTCCGCTAGCACACATAAGAGATTGATTTCACTTGTATCCCATTTTCATGAGCATTGTTAGATAATGTTATTATATATTAGTAGTAAGGGTATTTTAAACAGTTATTATATATTAGTAGTAAAGGTATTTTAGATATTTCTATTCCTTTATATATATACTCATTGTAACCCTATTAACTCAAGTTTGGTTCATTCTATGTTATGAAACCCTAAAGTGGTTGTCTCTTGGTTGTCTATCTTCTTCCTCTTTTCATTGTTAACATGGTATCTAGAGCCTATTTCGATCATCCTTGAAGGACTCCGCCTCTATTCCGCTGCCGAGTTCCCAACAGTTTGGGATCTATTGTAAAGAAAAGAGAAGAGTAACCCTATTCCCGATTTTGTTAAATCAGTGTCATAAAAACATCGATTGCGCATTCGTTACCCGTTGGATCGGGCTGATTTTTGGACAGTAGGTTCGCAACATTCAGGTCTTCGTCTTCAACGGTCAGATCGGCGAAACGATGTCTGGAGGGGTAGAAATCGTGCTCACACAGAAGCAGGTTATCCCTAATTTATTTTGTCTCAGTGATTGTGTTTGTCGTATTTTCCTGTCATTATTTGTTATGGCTGGTGCTAAGGATGATTCTCTTCAAGCACATTGGAAAACAAATTGTCTGAAATTCGGGAGAGCACATAAGAAGAATTTTAGGGGACTATCGTCCAATGTTGTTGCTTCTGTTCCTCCTACCATTGACTCTAGTTCTGATTTTGGTTTGGTTCACATGATTTCAATTGTTGTGGTTCTTTGCTGATTTGGTTGGTAATTTAATTGTTCGTCTCTCCTATCTCTTTGGTTGCTTTCTTCTGTGTTGTCGCTCTCTTTGTTGCTTCTTTTGTTTTATTGCTCCTCTCTCTGTTGCTTCTTCTGCTTGATTGTTCCTCTCTCTTGTGATTTGTTTTGTTGCTTCTCTCCATATTGATTGTTCTCTTTGGTTGCTTCTCTCTAAATCAACACTCTTTTGTTATTGGTTGCTTATCTCTTTGGTTAGTTTGGTTTGATGTTGTTTAGTTTGGTTTGATTTAGTTTTGTTGGTTTGATTTGGTTTCGGTTTGATTTTTTGTTGGCTTGGTTCTTCTCTTGATTGTAACTATTTGATATGATTTCTTGTTGGTTTGGTTTCTCTCTTTATTGTGATTGTTTGGTATAGCTAATGATCCTCTCTTTGGCTTATGCTTCTTCTGTCGTTGCTTCTCTCTTTGCTGGTTCTTCTCTTTGATTGTTGCTTCTTCTTTGGTTCTTCTCTTTGTTGGTTCTTATGGCTATCCAACCACCTCCTGCGATTGTTGATCTTCCTCGTTACCCCTCTCGTCAACTTTGTCTGAGCCCTCTTCCTATAAAGAGGTTGTTCTTGATCCTCTTTGGCAGCAGGCTATGGCAAAAGAACTATATGCATTGGACAAAATCAATATTTGGGAATTAGTATCTCTTCCTCCTGGAAAATGTGTTATTGGGTCTCGTTGGGTATACAAGATCAAAACTAAGTTTGATGGGTCAGTTGAGTGCTACAAAGCACGTCTTGTTGCTAAGGGTTTCTCTCAACACTATGGTACGAATCATGAAGAAACTTTTGCTCCTGTAGCCAACATAATCAGTATTCGTACTCTTCTTCTTTATAGATTGCTGATTTGCTCACAAAGATGCATTCCATTAAAAGTTTTCATTTTTTAGTTGACAAACTCTCGATGCTCCATGTTAATGCATCGTGAGTTTGAAGGGAGATGTTAGATAATGTTATTATATATTAGTAGTAAGGGTATTTTAGACAGTTATTATATATTAGTAGTAAGGGTAATTTAGATATTTCTATTCCTTTATATATATACTCATTGTAACCCTATTAACTCAAGTTTGGTTCATTCTATGTTATGAAACCCTAAAGTGGTTGTCTCTTGGTTGTCTATCTTCTTTCTCTTTTCATTGTTAACAAGCATTGTGTTTATGACACTTTTGTTGATTGAATTATTTAACACTAGCGAAGCTAAAACACTACAATTTCTCTAAGTGTACATGCATTCACATATGTATTGCATCCCAACATTAACGAACAATCCTTTCTATATGAGACCAAAATTTCCTTCAGCTTAGTTCCTTTGTTGTCTTATTTGTTGCAGAATTCCGTTGTGTGTAATGATTATCTATGCCCTTTAAATTACTTCAGGTTATTGAGCACTCAGGAGTACTTGATGCACCTGGTTTGACGTATAATAATACACTGGCTGTTGTAACCACTGCAGTAGGCCAAATGGTAAAGTTTTTATACTAGTTTTTGACTTTTATGCACCGTTTCTGCATCATTGTGAGTCATCCAAGTGAATATTCTCAGAATTAATGTTCATATATTGTTTTTATGCTTCTTTGGCTTGCAAATTAGATATTGCAATCCACTTCCATACTGATATATTGATATCCATTCCTCCATACTAATAAATTGATATCCACACAACATTTTGTAAATTGATATGTCATGATTTTTTTCTTTCTTTTTTGCTTGGTGAGACTAGGAGGTCTAGTTATAGCTGAGGCATAGTTTTAAGAATGATCTATGATTAGAAGAAGCCTGAAACTAGCATTTTATTATGATTTTCTTTTGAACTGTCATTTAGATTATCTAGATTTTCTATCAAATATTCTTCTTGAAACTTCTCAAACAGGAAAATAAATTTGTGTTTACATGTACTATAGGGTTGTTGATCTAATAACAGTTTTTTTTCTTTTTAGTTATATACGATATTCTTCTTCTGTTTGCATTTCCCATGTTAATCTCAACTCACTTAAATGATAAGAATATGATAAACATATTTTTTAACTTGTTGATTAGCAGCTATCACTACTAGAAATTAGCATTTTACCTGCGGAAGCGGATTTAAGCTAAAAATCCGCAGGAACACACGTTACCTGCGAATTTATTGGCGGATCCATATCCCCACGTAAAACCTTCGTGGATAATTATTTCTTGAGGATTTTGAATCCGCAGGTACACTACCTGCGGATTTTTCCGCAGGAAAAGTGAATAAATTTTGCAACAATCATTGAATAAAGTTAAGGCATTTTCATACAAATATATGTGGTATTATTCTTACAAATTTTTGTCGCGTGAAAATCCCATGGTAACTTCGCATCAAAATTATTTTTGAAATTTCCACTGTAAATTAATTTTTCTGATTTTTTATTTATATAAAAATTTCAAGTAAAAATATATAAAAACATTATTATAAATATATTTTTTAAATATTTAATATTAGTCTTTAATTGAAATACTATTGCAATACTCTCAAATAAAATTTATATTATGTTAACAAATCAAAACTAAATATTAATTAAAGAATGGTCCAAGTATTGTGATACTTCTAAACAAGCTTTATATCATGTTGCAAATCATAACTAAGTATTAAGTAAAGCATGATTAAAAAAAAACTAAGTATAATCAAATATATGATACAACCAAATTAACAAAATAAAAAACAAATACTACTCGATGACGACCAATATCATCATCCCCATTATCTTCATTAACTTGGACGAAAAGAAGATCCAAAAATTCCTAAATTGCATGAGAAAGGTGAAATTTTTGTTGGTCTCGACCATCTCTTTTTCTTGTCATTGCAATTGTTGCTTGATCAACAACTTTTCTTTTTCGTGTTCCCGTCTTTGCTAAAATAATTCAAGGGTTGAATATGGTTTTGATCGCAATAAAATTGGAATTGTAATTACAGTATCACCAGTTCTCTTGTCAACCTCTCTCTGCTTCAAAAGAAATTGGACAAGTTGTTGTGTCACAATGAAGATATTAATATTAGAAACTTTCTCATGTAGCCATATATATCAAAAGCAGCAAAATCCTCAATCTAAATGTTGTTCTTAAGTTAATCAATCTCATTGAACCTAGATTTCTATTTTAGAATAAAGCCAAATATACAACAAGACACCACAATCCAAAATAGTTTCACCACCACTATCATATATGTAAGGTATAAAAATTGGTTAACTTCTGTTAGGAGACAATCAGACATTCATGCATACAAATATATGGATTTAAGAAGACAACAGTTTAAATTAGTTTACCCCAGGTTTGTATTTGGCAGATATGGAAGCCAGTTTATTGAAAAGCTGCATTAATTGAACAAGGCTATCCTTCTCATATCGCAAAACATATAGCACGACCAAACGTAGTCGGTCCATATCTGATATGCTTTCATTGTTTAGTAGATTTGTCACTTCTTGCAAAAGAGTACACATAGAGACAAAAGTTATTACTTACAACCAAAACTTAATTTAACTTTATCATTTTTAAACTGTTACCCTTCCATATAACAACAATTAGCAGGAATAAATAGAATTGCATTTTTATGTGAGGAATGAGGATAAAAATAAGATTGCTTCACATAACAAATAGTTTATTGTTTTTAACAAGGATTAATAGTGAAGTGAAACTAACTGTGGATATTATTAAAGAATTGTTTATTCTTATACTTTGTTGTAGTTCCTTGTCCTAAATTCGTATATTGTTGGAAATTCAAATGCGAGTAAGAAGTTCAACATTAAAAGGAAAGGGCAAAGTGAGAACAGAGTGACTATGATAACTCATATAACCCATGAAAGTACTAATTTCATAGTGAACAATATAGAGCTTATGAAGACAAAATAAAATTACTACAAGGATACCATATTTTTTAAATTAATATCAGCACCAAGGTGAAAATATCACTGTATATTAGTTTTCTATTTTCCCAGAACTACCCCCAAGAAATGCTACAAGTGTCATGTGCACCCGAAAAATAAGTCACAGTAAACATTGCACAGTTGAAACTATATATGGGGTAGCACAACGACAATTAATTAATATGGCTGACTTTCTAAACGGAGTAGCAAAACATTGAATATCAAAGATGAACATAATCAATTTGTTCTCTTTAAATTTTTCTCCTAAGTTGAAAATTTAAATGCATTGCCAGTTTCTATTTGGATATTTTGTTGCATTGTTCAGCTTTAATACATATCCCTTGCGTCAATAAAAACGAATGAAGATAAAACTTTTCATCAAGCAGAAGACTGAGGAACTCTGCTATGACTGGTGCTCACTTTTCATCCATTAATTTTCCATGGTTTTAATATTACTTGATGAAAGCAATACATAAACAGAAGCTTCTTACTAACAAAAGTCTCTCTACTAACTAAAGTATTGTGACTTAATAGTTAAGACATCAAGAAATAAGAAAAGTGAAATGCAAAAGAAACACAATACAAAATGAAAAAAAATCACTCTAACCACACTTAGTTTTGGCCACACATATCAATAAAAAAATGTCATCACTAATTATATCTTAAAAAAACTGTTAAAATCAAACCTGTGATATTCAATGCATGCAAGCCTCCTCCAATTTTAATCCCCCAGCCCTCTTTCTAGCATAAATTAAAAGATCAAGCTAAGTTCATCACTAATAGCAACACATAATTTATTCAAGTGTGATCTTATACTAAAAATAATGAAAATAAAATACGCCCTATAAACGTATAAGCACATACAAATATAGCATATACAATATTGTGCTATATACTTTGAATATTTCAGCTTTTTCAACAGTTTAGTAATTCCATTTGTCAACTATATTCTTAAGAAATATAACCTAGAAGCCCTAAGCATGTTTCAAACAAAACCAACCTCCTTTTTGGTAAGCAGCATGTAGCAATGGCGGCAATGTCAGAACTCTTTGGCTCCTTCAACTTGACAATAGAAATCACATAAAAACACCGTATCTGCAACTAAAGCAATTTGCACATTAAAAATGTTCAAAAAACAACACACAAAAACACTGAATCAGAAGAAAAAACCTAAATAGGAAGAAAATCAAAATCCTAACTCACTGTAGTTCACGAAAATCATTTTTGTCCTCCTTCACGAGAAATCTGAACGACGCTGAAGGTCGAGGTAGAATCGAGGCTCATTCACGAGAAATCTGAACGGCGCTGAAGGTCGAGAATGTCATGAAGCTCAAACGCGGGAGTGACGAAGACGAAGAATGTTGTGACGATGTGATGTTAGGGATGGTTCCAATTAGTTATCAAGCTGGAAGTTAGGCTGGAAGTTAGAGATTAGCATTAAGAGTTAGTTACTGAATTTCTGTTATTAGCATTAAGAATTAGTTAGAGACTAGCATTAAGAATTAGTTACTGAATTTCTGTTATTAGTAAGTAGTTAGGAGGTTATTGAGAATTCAACGTTAGGAGGTTGTTGAGAAGTTATATAAGAGGTTATTTGGAATGTAAGTAATCCTCATTCATGATCATTAGCTTATATTATCCCATTGTACTTCCTTCTATCAATTAATATTAGACACCCGAATTCCTTTCATTCAATTAGGAATTCCTGGATTTATTCATCTTAATCTTCGGAATTATTTCCCTAGATTCTTAATTCTTCTTCTTCCCTTTCCCACTCAAACAACCCTAACAATTGGTATCTAGAGCTAAATTTTTTTTGGGGCGATGGCGGATGCAACACGTTCTCAGCTTGCTACTCGGGATTTAGAGGAAAGGTTGGAGAACAGAATTTCAGAAAAACTTGAGGCACGATTGGCGGAGTTAGCTGGATCTTTGCAGAAAACCTTGGGTGATTCGATGAAGCTAACAATGGAGGAGCTACTGCAGAAGAATATTGGTGAAGAAACTCCATTTTCGAATAACAGGAATTTTCAGCAAGGTAGAAATCAGCAACCGCAGCAGTTTACAGGTGATCGTTCTTTTTCTGCTTCTTATACATGGCAAACTAGGCTATCAAGAATAGAATTTCCAAGATTTAATGGTGATTCTGTTAATGAATGGGTTTATCAGTGTGAGACTTTCTTCTTAATCGACAATACTCCTGAAGAGGTTAAGGTCAGGTTAGCAATAATGCATCTTGAAGGGAAAACGTTGAAATGGCATCATGCCTTTACAAAGACATTACGAGCTAACATTATGCCTAATTGGGGAGAGTATGTCCAAATCGTATTAGATAGATTTGGAGAAGTGTGCAGTGATCCTATGGCCGAGTTGATGCAGTTAAGGCAAAAATGATCCATAACTGATTACCATGAAAAGTTTGATGCAATCATCACTTGATTGCAATTACCTGAGGATTATACCTTGAGCTGTTTTTTAGGAGGACTGCAAAATGATGTGCAGATGATGGTCAGAATGTTCCAACCACAATCAGTTAGAAAAGCCTTTACTTTGGCTAAACTGTATGAGTCAGCTTCAATGCAAGGATCACAGTTTGGACCACCCAAACTTAGACCTCAGCCTCTTAACAGATCATTATTAGGACCTAAGCCTCAGGTAACACCACTAAATGATGCAGTCAAACCTAAGCCAAAATTTAGCAAGAACTTGACTCCAGCATTTATGGTTGAAAGAAGGGCCAAAGGTTTATGCTATTTCTGTGATGAGCCATTCTCTGCAGAACATAGCTTGACTCACAAGAAATTACAGTTACACCTCATGGAAATTGATGATGAGCATGAAGGGGATGAGAACCAAGAAGTCAGTCAAGTAGAGACTGTAACTAATTAGTGTATCCAATTTCAGAACTATGAGAGTAACTGGTAGATACAACAAGAAACCCATTCACATCCATATTGATAGTGGAAGCACTCATAACTTCCTAGATGTGCGGATGGCTACAAACATTGGTTGCAAAATTGAATCACTTAAGCCATTAATTGTAACTGTGGCAGATGGCAATAAGGTACATATTTCTTCATGTGTAAGGAATTTCAAGTGGACACTACAACATACTACCTTCACTTCTGATGTGATGTTACTACCATTGGGATGTTGTGATGTAGTATTGGGTATTGAATGGCTAGTGACATTGGGAGATATCACTTGGAATTTCGACAAGCTAACCATGGAGTTTTCAGTGCAAGGGTGGAGGCATGTACTTAGGGGTTCTGCTCAAACTGGATTAAAGTCCATTAAGTCTTAGTAGCTGGAGAAAAATTTGGATAGAGGTGTTCATCTGTCTATGATTCATGTAGGTCACGATAAAGGCCATTTACTTCAGTCATTGACTACTCATGCTGACACAACCACAGTACCAAGAGAAATTGAGACTATCTTGGAATCCTACAAAGACCTATTTGTGGAACCTACTCAGCTACCCCCAACAAGAGAAGGCCATGACCATAAAATTCCCTTGATCAATTCTGCTGATCCAGTAAATAAGAGGCCCTACAGGTATGCAAAACAACAAAAAGATATCATTGATAACATTGTGCAGGATATGCTAGGGTCGGGCATCATTCAAAATAGCACAAGCCCTTATGCTAGTCCTGTAGTATTGGTAGGAAAGAAAGATGGCACATGGAGATTGTGTGCCGATTATAGAGATTTGAATAAGGCAACTGTCTAGGATCGATTTCCTATTCCTCTGGTTGAGGATTTGATGGATGAGTTGCATGGCTCTATCATTTTTTCAAAAATTAATCTAAGAGCTGGTTATCACCAAGTACGAATGGATCCAATAGATATCCATAAGATTGCCTTCAGGACTCACAGTGGACATTTTGAATACTTGGTAATGCCCTTTGGATTGACAAATGCGCTTGCAACTTTTCAAAGCTTGATGAATTCAGTATTCAAAGAATTCCTGAGGAAATTTTTGCTGGTATTTTTTGATGATATATTGGTCTATAGTGGATCATTAGAGGAGCACATTGTTCATTTGGACAAGGTTTTGGCAATCATGAGGAAGAATGACTTATATGCCAAGCAGTCCAAATGTTTCTTTGGGGTACCTAAGGTTGAATACTTAGGTCACTTCATTTCAGCTGAAGGGGTTTCAACGGATCCTGCTAAGGTTACTGCAGTGCAGAAGTGGCCATTACCAACAAACCTTAAGCAATTAAGGGGTTTCTTGGGGTTAGCAGGCTACTATAGAAGATTTGTTAAAGGATATGGCACAGTGGCTCGACCTCTCACTGATATGTTAAAGAAGGACAAGTTTGTGTGGACAGAGGCAGCAAAAACTGCTTTTCAGCAACTAAAGGATTTACTCACCAGTGCACCAGTCTTAGCTTTGCCAGACTTCACTCAAACTTTTGTTATTGAAGTGGATGCCTCAGGGTATGGTATAGGCGCAGTATTGATGCAGAATCAACACCCTATAGCCTTTATTAGTCGAATGCTCAATCAACAGCAACAAGCCTACTCTACTTATGAAAAAGAACTACTGGTAGTAGTGTTTGCAGTCCAGAAATGGAGACATTACTTGCTCAATAAGCAATTCACTATTCGAACTGACCATAGGAGTCTTAAGTACATGTTGGATCAAAGACTCGCGACTGAATTTCAATAAAAATGGTTGGTTAAGCTCATGGAGTTTGATTTCCAGATTGATCATAAGCAAGGCAAGCACAATGTGGCTGCAGATGCTCTTTCTAGGGTAAAAGGCATAACTTTCCAAGCATTGGGTCTCCACACACTACAATCTGATTTGTATGCTAGAATTCACCACACTTGGGCTAATGATATCAATTTGCAGCCTATTATCCAAAGCTTGCATATTAACAAATGCGTTCACAAGCATTACACTTGGACTAAGGCTGAGCTCAGGAGGAAGGGCAGATTGGTAGTGGGCAGGGATTTGCAGCTCAGGCAAGACCTACTTAAGTGGTTCCATGAAGCTGCACCTAGTGGTCATTCAGGTCGAAATGCTACCTTACAGATAATCAAGCCTGTTGTGTACTAGAAAGGGCTGAATAAGGATGTGAAGGCATTTGTTCAACAATGTGTTACTTGTCAACAATGTAAGTATGAGACTGTGGCTTCCCCAGGCCTGCTGCAGCCTCTACTTTTACCTGGTCATGTATGGCAACATATCACTATGGATTTTATCGAGGGTCTACCTAAATCCAATGGGAAACAGGTCATTTTTGTGGTAGTCGATAGACTTAGTAAGGCTGCACACTTCAATTCCCTTGCTCATCCATACACTGCTGCAACCGTGGCTCAATCCTTCTTAGATAACGTCTTCAAATTGCATGGCTTCCCTGAATCTATCACCAGTGATAGGGACTCAGTTTTTATAAGTAACTTTTGGCAAGAACTCATGGCTTTTCAAGGAGTGCAGCTACAATTATCAACAGCATACCATCCACAAACTGATGGTCAGACAGAGGTGGTCAACAGATGCCTGGAAACATACTTAAGATGCATGTGCAATGATGCACCTCAGCAATGGCACAAGTGGTTACCATTGGCTGAATGGTGGTATAATACTACTTATCACTCTTCAATTCAGGCCACTCCTTATGAGATAGTCTATAGTCAGTCTGCCCCAAATTATTTACCTTATTTGCCTGGAGAGTCCAAGTTGCAATTGGTGGATAGAACTCTAGCAAAAAGAGAGGAAATGATCAAGGTTCTTAAGTTCCATCTGCGTAGAGCTCAAGAGAGAATGAAACAATTGGCTGACAAACACAGGACTGATAGGCAATTCGCTGTTGGTGATTTGGTTTATGTGAAACTACAATCTTACAAACAGATATCAGTGGCAAACAGAGCAAATGTGAAGTTGGCACCAAATTTTTTTGGCCCATTTCCTATTATTCAAAAAATTGGGGTTGTAGCTTATCAATTGGGTTTACCAAACCATTCTCAAATCCATGATGTGTCCATGTCTCGCAATTGAAGAGGCATATTGGCAAATCAATTGCTTCAACTGTTGTTCCGGATTTAGTGCAGCTAGTAACTGCTCCAAAGGAACCTGAACTGATCTTAGATAGAGCTACAGTCAAGCGTAATGGTCAAGCAGTCACCAAAGTGCTAGTTAAATGGAAACATCAACTTGTTGAAGATGCTTCATGGGAGTTTTATTATGATCTACGCAAAAGGTTTCCCAATTTTCATTCTTGAGGTCAAGAATGCTTTGAAGGAGGAGGTAATGTTAGGGATGATTCCAATTAGTTATCAAGCTGGAAGTTAGGCTGGAAGTTAGAGATTAGCATTAAGAATTAGTTACTGAATTTCTGTTATTAGCATTAAGAATTAGTTAGAGATTAGCATTAAGAATTAGTTACTGAATTTATGTTATTAGTAAGTAGTTAGGAGGTTGTTGAGAATTCAACGTTAGGAGGTTGTTGAGAAGTTATATAAGATGTTATTTGGAATGTAAGTAATCCTCATTCATGATCATTAGCTTATATTATCCCATTGTACTTCCTTCTATCAATTAATATTAGACACTCGAATTCCTTTCATTCAATTAGGAATTCCTGGATTTATTCATCTTAATCTTCGGAATTATTTCCCTAGATTCTTAATTCTTCTTCTTCCCTTTCCCACTCAAACAACCTTAACATGTGACAAGGGTGGCTATGGTTGAGATGCAATGGCGGCAAGGTTGAGGTTTGGTGGCGGCGAGGTTGAGAAAATGGTTCTGTGATTAGGTTTGGTGGTGGCGAGGTTGAGAAAATGGTTATGTGATTAGGTTTGGTGGCTATGACTTGGTTCTGTGATTAACTTGAACATATAAGATTATATTTTTTTTTACATTTTTTTTGTTTTAAAAAATTAAATAATTTTAAAAGGCACTAATAAAATTAAACAACTTTACTCTTCTATTGTCAGGACATAATAATTTTTTTTTTAATTCATACATTCAAAAATTAATATTTTTTATTATTATTAAATTAAATTATTAATAATTAAATAAATATCATTTATTAACGTGTTTGATTATATTTCAAATTTATTACTATAAAATTTGTATGTTTCATTGTTTGAAATTAATTTAAATAAAGTTAAATACAGAACATTTAATTTAATATAAGTGAAAAATCACAAAATATACGTTGCATTGATAAAAAAGAGTAAAAATATTCATAGTATAACACATTTGATAGTGTTATAGAATTTCGAGACAAATCTTGTACACAATCAAAACAGAATTTTTCCTATAAATAAAGACGGGTTTGAGCGGATAAGCGGGTGCAGATTACATTGTCATCCCTAACTATGTAATTTGTCTTACTTTTTAATTTGTTTAAATATCAACTCCACTTTATTTATATAAAATTAAAACATATGAAGGGCATTTGCTGCAGAATTTGCTGCGGAAGTTTCCTGCGGAAAAATACCGCAGATAAATCCTTTGGAAAAAGTTGGACTTTGCTGCAAACACCAATTCATACGTAAATCCGCAGCAAAATTAAAATGTACCTATCGTTCTACCTGTGGAAACTGATACCGCAGATAAATGCCTAAAATAAATCGAAACCGCATGAAAATCCTTGTGTATTATCTGCAAATATATTTCCGCATGAAAAACGCTAAATTCTAGTAGTGTATCCTTTATTTTTGTTAGAGAAATTGATGTCCTTTTCATGTGGATTTTCTATTAGATTGTTCTTTATATGTATATATTGTGAGTGTGTTCATTTGTAATATTTTTTTTATGCATGTAATTTTTTTTACCCTACACTTACTTTGTTATTAACAATTATTGTTAGATGATTTCTAAGGGACGACAAGGAAGAGAAGCACAAAATATTGTTGCAGGAGAAATTTTCTATTTATGCCTCAAATTTTCTATAAAAACACTTATGAAAATATTTATGCCTCAAATTTTCTATTTTTTTGCAGGAGAAATTTGAAAACAAAATGATTGAATTATCGTCTCAATCAAAGATATGTCATCTGATAATTGATATATGGGTGGATGTAGTTGGGAGAAAGAAAGGGAGAATATTTGGTCTTGGATCTATACCCAAAACATTGAATCCAAATCAGCTATCAATGCGTTGTGATTCAGAGGTTAATGCTTTGAGAAGTCAAGTTCATGCTTTGAAAAATTGTTGCAAAAACAGGAACAAGAAAAGTTGTTGATGAAGCAACGACGGCAATGACAAGAAAAAGAGATGGTCGAGACTAACAAAAATTTAACTTTTATAATGCAACATTTAGGATTTGTTGGATCTTCTTCTCGTCCAAGTTCATGGGATGATGAAATTGGTAGTGATCATTAAGTAGTATTTGTTTTTATTTTGTTGAATTGGTTGTATCATGTACTTGATTATACTTATTCTTTATTTGGATCATGCTTTAATTAATACTTAGTTTTGATTTATGAACATGATATAAATTTTGTTTAAATTATCACAATGGTTAGATCATGCTTTAATTAATATTTAATTTTGATTTAAAAATATGATATAAATTTTGTTTTAGAGTATTGCAATAGTATTTCAATTAAAGACTAATATTAAATATTTAAAAAATATATTTATAATAATTTCATATATTTTTAGTTGACATTTTAATATAATTAAAAAATCAGAAAAAAAAAATATGGAAATTGGAAATTTAAGCATGTGGATTCCTTTTGAAAATGATTTTGATACGAAATTATCTGCGAATTTTCATGCGAAACGAATTATTAGATATACCTGCAGATTTTCACGCGAACTATATTTGTAGGAACATTACTGCAGATTTTTCTGCATGAAATGTTGTAAGCAAAGGCCTAAAAGTTGTTTAATATTTGTTGCGGATTAGATTTACGTTTCCTACGGATTTATTCGTAGATAATGTACCTGCGGATAATGAAATCCTCAAGTAACAATTATATACGAAGATTTTACGTGGGGATATGGTTCCGCCAGAAAATCTGCAGGTAACATGCATTCCTGTGGAATTTTTGCTTAAATCCGCAGGAAAATCCAGAAAAAATGCAGATTTCTAGTAGTGATAGTTGTTGAGAAAAAATTCCAAATTAATATTTTGATGATAACTAAACAAACGTTAAGTAAGATTATAATTATGATTCTAAGTATTTTGGTATTTAACATGTATATTTGAGTGTGTTAATCAAGACAGGTACCAAGCATTTCATAAACATAACATATTAAAAAGAAATCGACAAATTCAAAGAAACGAAGAACGTTTTTGACAGAATTATGTAAAACGAAGAATGTTCACCACAATTCAAAATTGCCAGAATGATAAGATTATTAAAAGAAAGATTAGATCTAAGATTCACAATCCATTCCAAAATTTCATCAGAAATATACCAGGATCAAACTCAGTATAAGAATCACTTCAAAAAGACAAAGGCAAAAGATATGTCTCATGCTTCGAGTTCAAGATCATTCTCCAAACAAAACAAGCATAAAATACAAAAAGCTGACAGACTGGACAAGCCACCTCAACTGTACTCATTAGCAGTCTGCACACGTGACACAAATCATAGGATCACTTTAGACAAATGGCAAAATAAGATCAAGCTCAACACACTTCAAAGTAGAACGAAAATTGTTCTCGGTTTTCAAGAACAATCTTGCTTTAAGCGAATCACATTCTTACTTTAATACGGATCTTATCCACTTACTGTCACATGATAGCTAGACTATTCTCAACGGCCAAATGAGCTATCATAAGCTCCCTTGAAGTCTCTAAAAGAGGTCTCAAAATGAAGGATATATCAAAGCTTCAAGTGCAAAGCAATACATCACTCATACAATCATATTCAAATACTCTTTTGCTTGTCAATCATTTTCAAGTTTCAGTTATGCTCTTAACTTGATATAAGAATAATTGTTATTGAGTTTTAAATTCTATAATTTATTCTCAAACACAAGTTGAGAATACTCAAATTCTACCAATTTCTTAAATCATCACTTTGTAAACTCAAGACTATATTGTTAATAGTTTGAGTAGTTTGTAAAATCATTCTATGTGTAAAAGGTAATGTGTATAAATCCTTTCTGAAGTTTGAAAGGTAACTTGTGAAAATCCTTTATATGTAGAAAGGTTGTACTTTGTAACAAATTAAGATATATCTATAAAAGCTGTGTGAAAATCAAGAACGATCTTGTTTTGAGCATTTAGTGGAAAATCTCACAATTGTAAGGATTGGACGTAACCTGTGTTGGGTGAACTAGGATATATCCTTGTGTGATGTTTCTTTGCTTATCTCTATTTACTTTTTATCTGTCAATCGCATTGTATATAGATAAGTTAAATTGGGTGTTTTTTCACTAAACAAGAACGTTCTCCATTTTCTGTTTTCATAACCAAGACCAATCTTGAGTTAAATCTTTTAAATTTTAACAGAGAATTTTTAAAAGGTGAATTTACAATTCAAACCCCCCTTTCCTTGTAAATTGACATTGTTGCTTCAATAGTAAATTTGTTTTCTCATCCAAACCGATTTAAAAAATTGTAAACCAATCAAAAACATAAAAATCACATTAAATCAAATATTATTGGATTTTTTTTTAAGCTGCTCAAATTGGATCAAATTTTTGATTATTTTCCAAAACAGAACCAAACCGAACCAAATCACGTAAACAGAACTAAACCGAACCAAATCACATAAATATAACTAAACTTTCCTCTCTTCCTTGATCTCTTCAAATTGACTAGTTCTTTATAGTTTAAAGTGAACTTATATATAAATTGATTTATAATCAAACTTAAATGTTTTGATAAATAATATATTTTTAATATATCACATGATATAATTTTTCAAAATGCTCAACACAATTCAAACTCCTTTTTTTATATTTTTCTAAAACCTTCACTAATTAGTTTAATTTAATCCTTTTCAAATATTGTTTAACTAGAAAAGTAATGCATTATAAAAATCAAGGTGTTACATCATGTAGTCAACCATATACTAGTGCTTAAAAGTAAAATAAACTCTAACAATGATCGACGACGTTTTTTGAAAGTTTAACGATATTTATGTCCTTCACGGGTAAGACAATACTCAATCGATGCCAATTCGATATAAATAAATAAAAACTAAATGTGTCATTTAAAGCTCAACTTATTATTAACATGAATTATGTCATTGTATTAATCGTAAAGACAAAACGAGTCATTAATTTATACTTCAAATGAAGATTGTTGATCTAGTAAAATATCAAACAACTATTAATCACTAATTCACAATGAATCACTATCTACTTGGTCCACCTTAGAATTTACCCTATTATATCTTTTCTTTTTCCTTTTTGTCAAGTATAACAACTTTTTCTTCAATCTCGTTTTTTTCTTGGCTTGCATCAACTCATACACTACCGAATATCCACCATTATATGAACTATATTGAAGCTTGAAAAACATAAAATATATTTGAATAAAAAAGATATAAGTTTAATTTACATGCATTGATAATGTAAAATATCTTACAGCATATTACATTCACTCTTATATATTTACTGCCAATTTTAAGAAAATAAAACACTACTAAAACTACATTATTGTCCTTATTAATTTTATCATTGACTC
The DNA here is from genome assembly GCA_037974775.1 of Cicer pinnatifidum. Taxonomy (NCBI): domain Eukaryota; kingdom Viridiplantae; phylum Streptophyta; class Magnoliopsida; order Fabales; family Fabaceae; genus Cicer; species Cicer pinnatifidum. The sequence continues at coordinate 22,714,850 of JBBPBR010000006.1, read as the reverse complement.
ATTAATTAGGGACACCAAAGTAATTCTCATGTTTAACCACTTAAAACTGTGTTTATCTATTAACTGTAAGAGTCTAATTACTTCCCTCTTAAGTGAAATTTTATATAACCATATTATTTAAAAGAAAACTTTTCTCCAAAATTGAGAGCAAAAGATTTGTCTAGACAAAAAAAATTACAAAAATGTCTTTTCATTTTCATTCAAGAACGAATAAGAATTGGTTATTTAATGTCACATTTTATGTTTGTTGATTATATATTGGATTCTTATTTTTTTCGATGCATAATTTCCGCTCTTATGACAGTGATTTATTCAAGAATCCCGATTTGGTGATTTACTAATGACGGCGATTTACTAATAATGGTGATTTATTCAAGAATTCCGGTTTGGTGGTGATTGGTTCTCTATCATTCTTCTCAATGTTTTTGTTCTTATTCTATGTATGTTTTTTGACAAGTGCCGGTGACACTCACTACTCATCTTCTATTGTTTGCATCTTGGATATAAATTTTTTTTATTTTCCTTCCATTGTTTATAGGTACTATTTACTCATCTACTCTTTTGGTGTAAATTCTTTCTTTTTCCTTCCATTGCAAACATTTTATTTTAATGTTTTTGCTCTCTTCTCCATCATAACTATTGATTTACAATGGAAAAACTATCATTTATAATTTATGTTTTTTTACTTCTTTGTAGCTTATTGTCATATTTCGTTTTTGATCTTTATTGCTTTTGCAGCTTTCTTTTCTCAAGCTTTGGATTATAAAGTATTTATCAAGTTCATTGCTAATGTATTTTTGTTTGAAATTTATTATGCAAAACAAATAAAATAATTGAAGAGGAATGAGTTGTTTCGTGATTACACAAACATAAGAAATATTGAAGATTGTGAATCTAGCTCCACATTTGGTATGTTGTTGGAGACTACTCCAATATTTTATGTCATCTTTCTCTCCTTCATCACCTTTGTGTGTGTGTTTTTTCTAAAGGAGAAAATAGATATTTACATAGAGATCTTTGTGATGCACAAGTATGTTTATTGTTATATGTTTCCCTTTTTCATAATATTGTAAAATCAAAAAGTGGATAATTGTCATAGTATTGTGTAGTTATAATTATATTTGGGGACATATCCAATTAAGCATATTGTAGAACTATTTGTATCTATTAACCAGAAATGTTGATTACATAAAACATAGGTGTGGGAAATAATAATTTTTTATTTATATTTGGCGCAAATAATAGTAGATGCAAATGCAGTAAATTGTATTTGAGGTTTTACTAAAAGAGAAAAGTCATAGAAGTCCAACAAGTGTGTAAACATTATTCAAATATACGCAAGTGTCGTGGTCTAAAGACTAGACAAACAAGACTAAAGTTGTTGAATTAACAATGGTTTCTGCTATTGTCATTGGATGCATTTTATATCATCAATCATGAAATTTTACCAAATCTTGAGTCATATCCATCTAATATTTGTTGAGACAAAATCCCAAATAAATATTTTGATGATAAATAAATGATAATTAAATTTATAATTATGATTATGTGCATATTGATATTTGATATGTTTGCTTGAGTGTGTTAATCAAGATAGGTATCAAGAAGAAAAAAAATATCATAATAAAGAAGAAAAAAATCAACCAAGAACCTTCTTGAGGAAAACGTAGAATGTTCTCCACAAGTTCCAGAATTTCAATAAGTATTCAGATCAAGTTCATAACTTGCAGATTTTTTTTAGTATGTTCTCCAACATATGCACGAACATAATTCAGTATGAAGATCATTCCAAGATGCAAGGCAAAGACTGTAATTCACTTGTCATTAAAAAGAATCATTCTCTAAAGTTCAAACAAAGCAAGAAACATAAATAATAACAAGTTTGGACAGAACGATAAATGCAATCTTTGAATCTATACATGAGTTGCAAAATATGAATAAATAATTCACACATATGTCAGGATTAAATCAAAACTCAATTATGACAAAAGCAAGAACGAATAACGTTCTTGATTTTCAAAATGCAAGGCTGTCCAAAACCAAGAACACTCTTGCTTTACGATTGATCTTATCCGCTTGCTGAGAATTTTAATAACGACACTCATATCGGTAAGGCATCACTCCATCCACTTTCCTACTTGAATTATATGTGATATAAATGTACTATGATGTTGTGTATTGGTTTTGTTTGTGTGTTATCTTTAAAATGAATATTAATAATGGATTTGTTTAACATGTTCAAATTGTGAAAAATGTATGTTATATGATACGTTGTTATAATGGTTGTGCTTGATATGTTGTGGTTATTCAAGGTGATTACTTTGTGTCTAAACTAGTTTGGTTTAGGACAAAGTTGAATGATTTTGGACGCTCTAGTTGAGTGATCTATATTGTTACTAACAAAAGTGTCTACATTCATGCATTCATAGTTGTGTGGTGCGTCCATAATTGGTTGGAGCCCAAAGTTGTGTGGTGCGTCCATAATTGGTTGGAGCCCACAAATCCTTGCAGGGATTTTGAGTTAGTGGTGTTGCTTAGAAGAACCCATGAAGCCCTTGCGGGGGAGGTGATATTTCAGAATCATGCATTGACATATAGTCTAACAAATAGATTGTGCATTTTGGTTGATTTGTATCTTTGGTGCGTTGTGATTTTTAACTGTTAAATGAAATATATGATTTATTTATATTTTTGCTATAACAATTATATATGTGTGCATATTTGCTCTGTGTTTGTTATTTGGGGATGACCCTTACATTTGAAAAGATATCACATATAGTTTTACTTGAGTGAATAATGTCATGGTCAACCCAATAGGAGAAATGCGAGGAAGTACAATAGCATGCAGTTGAAGGCTCTTAGATACTTTTGTGTCAGGGTTAGACTTGTTGGGTGAGTTTTCCACAAGTCCAAAGTTCATGACCAACTAGGATTTATGTTTGGGAAGTAAAACATCAAGAGTTTTGGCTCTAGGAGTTTCTTTTGTTTAACATATTAAATTTACTTTTAGTAATTGAAAATACTTTGATTCATTATTTTTGAAAATATAACTAAAAATGTTATTATTTGATGTTAAGGTAAATGAGTGTTTGAGATAATCATAAATAAATAAAAACGAATTTGTATTTTTATGTTTAGAATTTCGTTAGTTAATGTCTCAAAAAAGCGGGATGTTACATTACCTGCATTTGTTTCACCTCAAAAATCAAGCTCTTCCATTTTTGGAATTAGTCAATTTTTGGTCTTTCAAGAATCTGATTCAACTATACCTCGCCACTTCACCTCTATCAGTCCTCTTCCACAAATTAACACATCTTTTGCTACTTTGTCAACATTTTGTACCTTTATTGCACCCTCTCAAGCTACCCTTGATCAACCTCCTCTAAAAAAATCAAAGGTGGTGATAGATGGCTCAAAGACTAACAAGGAAATCTTCAATACTCTTTAGAACATCCTAGCTAGAATGACACATTAGGACAAAGAACAGGCTATTCTGAGAGATTGGATGACAAACCAGCTTACTCCAAAGGTTGGTATTGAGCCACCCATTCTGAATCCACCTCCAATTTTTCCACCAATTCCACAACCATCGTTCTCTTCATCCTCGAAGGGTTCTTCTCCATCATTGTCATTCTAGATTTGTTGCTACTCTTGTTCCCTTTTTGCTATGACAAAGGGGAAGAAGTTTAATTTAGCTTAATTTAGTTTTTTAATCATTAGCTATATCACAAGACTTTTCTGTATAACTACTTATGTAATATTTTGTTGTTATGTACGAACTGATGATTATGGTTTTAAATCAATGCTATTATGTATGACTTTATGATTATTGTCCTTTGTTAATGAAGTTATCTTTGAACCATTGAGCACAAACTTGTGATTATTGTTCATAAATATATTGGTTCAAAAAGAATAGCACATATTGAGGGAGAGCTTTTAACTTAAAACGTTCTACATGATCATTAAAAGAATCAAAATTAAAATCTCAATTAACGTGTTTGTCATCATCAAAAAGGAGGAGATTGTTGAGACAAAATCCCAAATAAATGTTTTGATGATAAACAAATGGTAATTAAGATTATAATTATGATTATGTGCATATTGGTATTTGATATATTTGTTTGAGTGTGTTAATCAAGATAGGTATCAAGAAAATGAAAAACATAATAAAGAAGAAACCAAATCAACCAAGAACGTTCTTGAGGAAAACGCAAAACGTTCTCCACAAGTTCCAAAATTTCAATAAGTATTCATATCAAGTTCAGAACTTGCAAATTTTGTTTTAGTATGTTCTCCAACATATGCACGAACAAAGTTCAGTATGAAGACCATTCCAAGATGGGAGGCAAAGATTTTAATTCACTTATCATTAAAAAGAATCATTGTCCAAAGTTCAAGCAAAGCAAGAAACATAAATAATGACAAGTTTGGATAGAATGATAAATGCAATCTTTGAATCTGTACATGAGTTGCAAAATATGAATAAACAATTCACACATATGTCAGGAATAAATCAAAACTCAATTATCACAAAAGCAAGAACGAAGAACGTTCTTGATTTTCGAAATGCAAGGCTGCCCAAAACCAAGAACATTCTTGCTTTATGATTGATCTTATCCACTCACTGACATATGATAGTTGGACAACTCCCAACGGTCAAATGAGCTATCATAAGCTCTCTTGAAGCCTATAAAAGAGACATCAAGATGAAGGGAAGATCAGAACTCAAGAAAGCAAGAAATACTTCATTTTCCAATCACATTCGAAATTCGTTGAGATTGTTAGAAACATCTTTCAGTTCAGTTCTCAGTTGGCTTGATGTTTCAATCATTGCTGAGTTCCAAAATTAGAATCCATTCTCAAATAAGAGTTGAGCATAACCTGATTTTGATATACTTTAAATCATTACTTTGTGTACTCAAGACTATTATGTTAAAATAGCTTGAGAAACTTTTGTAAAAATCCTTTTATGTGTCTAAAAGGTTGTGTGTAAATCCTTTCTAAAGATTGAGAGGTAGAGCTGTGGAAATCCTTTCTAAGTTGAAAGGTAGTAAGTTGTAAAAATATCAAGATTTATCTGCAAAAGTTGTGTGAAAATCAAGGACATTCTTGCTTTAAACACTTGTGGAAAATCTCACTTTTGTGAGGACTGAACGTAACCCATATTAAGTGAACCAGGATATATATGTGTGTTATATCTCTTTCCTTATCTCTTTACTTTTAGTCTTTCAATTGTTGAATTAAATAGATAAGCTGAAAGTGTCATTTTCAACTAACATAAAACGTTCTCTGTTTCTTGTTTCAAAACCAATAACGTTATGCATTTTCTGTTTTTGAAACCAAAATCAATCTTGAGTTAATTTTTTTAGAAAATTTTAAATAGATAAAATTACAATTCAAACCTCATTTATTGTAAATTGTTACTTCAATATTTGCTCCATTGTTATTCACTTTTCAAATAAGACTTTAGTTAAAATGATATTATGAACATAAATCATGATATATTATATTATAGGCTTTAGTTAAATTGATATATGTTATATATTAGTGTTTATTTTCATAATCTATCATATAGTATGTAAGTATAGAAGTACACCTAAGAGGGGGGTGAATTAGGTGTTAGTAAATTTTAGTGTTTTTAGTGATATGGTAGTTGAATTTTCTGAGTTTAATAAAGTGTCTACTAATAATAAAGTGCAATAAATAAATGAACACTTTAGATTTATCCTGGTTCCCCTTATAACCAAGGGTACGTCCAGTCCTCTTGCACACCACAAGAGATCGATCCACTAATTGTCAGAAAATGTACAACTCCCACCCTGGGATTCTTGCTACAAACTTCTAACAACACTTCTAAGATAGCACACCACTATCTTAGATGAAGCTACTTTTAGGAAAGTACTACTTTCCTTTACAAGTGATACAATATGGTTTGAATAAGAATAAGGAGAGATATATTGATAAACAATCCAATAACAATTCAAGTACTTGAGAACCTTATTGAATGATATGAAAATGAAATGCAAGTACTTTGTAAAAAATCATAATTTTGTTCAAAGTTGTTCAAGGTATTGATTCAAGGATTGTGTATACTTTGATATGAAGTTATGGGGTATTTATACTCCATAAACATCTCTTCAGATTCGTGGCTATTGATCCAAGAGGTTTGATGAAAAAATACAATGTTCTAGAGCCATTCCAGATCTGAAAATTTGTATTGTTTCTAGTTGTATTCGAATACATGATATGTATATTCGAATACGCCTCTTTGTAACGTTCAAAAATATTCAAAATTTACATCTTGTATTCGAATACACATTGGTGTAGTCGAATACAGATTAGTGAAAATTTGCCACTGACTTACTTTGTATTCGACTACAGATAGGTGTAGTCGAATACACATATAAAGATATTGGCCACTGACTTGAAGTGTATTCGACTACACATAGTCGTAGTCGAATACAACCTTTAGATTTTTGCTTCTGACTTGAATTGTATTCGAATACAAGATGCTGTATTCAAATAAACTTATGTATTTTGTCAAAAATATGATTTTAAATACTTTGTTAATGTTGTTTTGACTTTTGACAATACTTTAAATGCATGTGTAACTATGACTTGTTCTCATGTAATTGAAATATTGGTTTGTATCATATACCTTTACATTTTATCAACTATTGTTTGGTTTGGAAGCTTATTATGAAGATATTTGATCTTCTTTTTGATCTTGTTGCATTGACAATAATTGGTGATCTTTGTCTTCATCAAAAACATGTAGTTTACATAGTAGAAAAGATTGCAGGAGAGTTAAAGTTATCAATTCAATTTCAGTCATTATGTTACAAAGAGTTTAAGGCATCAAGTTCCAATACAAAATGAAATAATCAATTACTTTGCACATTTTTAATCTCACTTCAACCAACATTCTTATATTTTCTAACATATCCTTGCAAGGAACCCGTCAAGTGATCCGGTTTTGAGGTGATGGTTTAGAAGAGTTTCAATACTAATAAAAAAACATATAGGAAAAATATTAACATTAATTATAAATTTACAAAGTAATAAATTAATTTAATATGTGGAATAAATGTTCAATATTAAAAAATACGAAATAAATATAAAAAGTATTAAAATAATGTAGGACAAATATCAAATTCAATTGTCAATGCTTAAATATAAATTAAAAATCACAAGACAAAAAATTATCATTTATAAATATTAAAAAAAACACGAATTAAATATTTATAATTGATGCATAAAAGTAATACTAAACAAATATTTTTAGCGATAAATGAAAATATGATATAAATAAAAAACATGAAACAAATAATTATTATGGATAAATGGAACACCCCAATTTTTAACAGTGCGGATGTATTTTTTTTTTTAAACAAAGAAATAAAACAAAGAAAATACTTTTAGATACATATTTTAGTCGTAACATAACGACAAAGTTAACAAATATTTACAAGCAGCAGAATAGTTTTTAAAATAAAAATCCAAAATATTCAAACATCAAAATACACTAGGGCTATGAGGCCTATCGAACATAGCTCATACCCCTGGGGTATTCTCGGCAGACCTGTACAAAAGCACTGCCCCAAGAATTTTAACTTCCCCCCACGTCACATCAAAAAGTGGTACATGGACCCATCAAAATAAAAGTCAAGCTGACAATATTAGTATAGGTACAATCTTCCAATATACGGTAAATACCTCAACAAAAGAAAGACCTCTAGCCCCTATACAACCGTCTAATCTGATCATGCTATAAACACTATACAACCCGAGTGATCTCCACGCGCCCCACAAGATCCTCCTGACACAGCTTCGGTCAGGTATGTCTAACTACATGCCCGTCTCCAAAGTACTAACCGGAAGGACGATCCTGGTTCTCGTCTGAGGGCAAAACCCAGATTTCCACAATAATTGTAAAGGTCACCAACCAAAATTAACAAATATCACATAGCAAAATTCTTATATTTTCAAATGCTCAAAAGAACCTTTCGTCTTAGCATACTCCTCGTAAGGGTTTTCATATGTCCAAAAATGCATAAACAAGGTTGGAAAATGAAGTTTTGACAAACTGCATTGTCGTAGCCGAATACAACAGAGAAAATGCATATTTTCAGTTCTAAAATAGCTATGAATCATTCAACACTTCAAATATTAATATTATCAATTATGAACACTTAATTAACACCAAAACTTAATCAACCCAACTTCACACCTCAAAGCAATTACGACAAATCACAACAACAACCGAATATGTATATACAATCATCATTGTATAACAAACATAACTCGCATGCCAAACACTCTAATGCAATGCGTATATGCCAAAATGCATGATTCCAGAATTCCAAACCAAAGCCCTCCTCGAGGGGCGTAAATCATAATTGTACAGCCTCTCACAGACCAGTACTAATTACCAAGGTGCAATCTCTCACTGATCAACACGATTTACTAGCGTGCAGTCTCTCACAGACCAATACGACATACAAGAGTGCATATTTTCAGTTCTAAAATAGCTATGAATCATTCAACACTTCAAATATTAATATTATCAATTATGAACACTTAATTAACACCAAAACTTAATCAACCCAACTTCACACCTCAAAGCAATTACGACAAATCACAACAACAACCGAATATGTATATACAATCATCATTGTATAACAAACATAACTCGCATGCCAAACACTCTAATGCAATGCGTATATGCCAAAATGCATGATTCCAGAATTCCAAACCAAAGCCCTCCTCGAGGGGCGTAAATCATAATTGTACAGCCTCTCACAGACCAGTACTAATTACCAAGGTCCAATCTCTCACTGATCAACACGATTTACTAGCGTGCAGTCTCTCACAGACCAATACGACATACAAGAGTGCAGTCGCTCACATACCAGCACAATTTTCTAGAGTGCAATCGCTCACAGATCAGCACATTCTAGAGTGCAATCTCTCACAGATCAGCAGGACGCGACAATCCCCGCAAGGATAAGATGAACCAACAATTCACATGGCATCATCCCGTGGTCCATCACGGTCACCACTATCACCATGGCCCCATCGTGGTCACCATGTACTATGAAATGCATGAGCATACTCTAACTCTTTTCACCATAATCATTAATTAAATGCAGTTATTAAAAGATTCCCCATTTTTAATACTCATTTAACACTAATGATTTTTCAAACACAACACAGAACATACTCAAACATATTTATTCACTCCAATTAAAATTTCCACAACCACACATAAATCACATCTCCAAAAATTCATAATAATCGTTATGAACACATAAATTACACCAACCGTAAATCACCACAACCCACACCTCAAACACACATCAAACATTCATAATATCAATTATGAACACATAATCAAATTAAATTCAATTCTCCCCAAATTCAACATAAATCACTCATATTAATCTCAAAAATTTTCAAACATTAATCACCAAATTTAATCTCCACAAATTTCAACCATAAATCACTATATTCAATCTCCAAAATTTTCAACCATAAATCACCACAACAACATTAATATATCAGAGTTCTCCCCACCGCTAACTCGGTGCCAACGGTCTCGATTCCTTTTCGAGACTCAAGGAGCTAACTACATAAACATAAATATTTATAACAATTTGTTCACAATAAAATTAATCCAACAACAACGAAATTCCCAAAATTAAATCTTTCTCACACACCAAAGTTTTAAAACCAAATAATCTATATTATTTACTTAAAACTAAATAAAACAAATATCGTCAAAATTTCTCATACACACACTCGACTATTAAAGCACCAAAATTTTTGAGTTAATAAAATACTCTAAACTTTTTTTCTTTTTAAACTCAATCAAAGAGTAATTAAAAGAGTAACATTTTAAACTCTAACCATTTTCAATTTCAATCTATCTTTTTGCTCAAACTCTTTAACTTAGTTAAAATTTGAACTTTTTCACAATTTAAACAACGCTAATTTTTTTGTAAAATTTCAATTTTAGTTCAAACTCATTTATTTGAAAATAACTCATTGCGTAACTCAAACTCATCAAATTTAATTATCGTCAATTCACACCAACAACAATCAATTTTGGACATCTCAGACAACATTTTGTTTTAAGAAGCAAAATATTTATTAAAAAAAAGAACCAAAATAATTTATCTCCATGCCCTGATTCACAAATCAATTTTGTTTGAGCACACTACCTTCTATAATACTAACTCCAAGTGCTCGAGATTATTTCATTCATAATCTCTATCATAGTGCTCTTCATTTTGAAATCGGTGTTTTTCAAGAAACTAAGATATTTCTGAAGTTTTTAATACATAAAACAACACAATACACAAAATTGTAGTTTTTAGTTATTCATGCCCCTTTTTCTTTAATAAAAAAAACCAACAAAATGGAACAAACCCAATAACGCACTGATTCGGCTAATATGGGCTAGGTCAGTCATATCCCACAACAAACTGATAGTTAATTCAACAACAATTTCAAAATGCCACTGTCGCCATGCAAAAGCAAGACCCCAAAATAAATCAACAACACAACAAAGTGTAATAATCAACAACAATCAAGTAGATACGAAAAGAAATCTGTACCAATCTTGGATATATAAAAATCCACAATTGCATAATCACAAAATCCCCAATTTTGGAAATATAAAAACTCTAACCATGAATTCCCAACACATACATGTTCCTCATAGTCCCAATTTCATAACCACTCAACAATTAAAAAAACTAACAATGGATATTATGAGATTCAATCACTAGAAAATACACCTCAAAATAAACTAAATTCAATTTCAACTAAATCACACATAAACGAATTAAATTTATTTTTCACAAAATCACACCTCAAATACATCAAATTTCTTCGACAAAAGATTCACCGTAATTAAATAAAATTATTCATCGACGAATAATTTTAATCGGGTCTCTAAAAAAATATTTTTGGCATTTAACTCACAAAATGCCACAAAATTGGCTAAAAAGCCTAAGAAATTCATCACAAATTTTCCCAAAATACATAAATTAGAATTTAAAATTAAGGGTCTTACAATAAATATAATAACATACAGGACAAAAATTTGTCACTAATATATAAAAAAGTATGAGACAAATATTTAGCACAGATAAATATTAAAGATATATAAAAAATATTAATTACAATATTATTGATCAAATATATTTTTCTTGAAAATTTACAAAACTAAAATACTACAACTTATTAATATTTTCAGTTTTATTTAAACATTATCAATTCAAATAAATTAGATTATTTTATTTTTAACTTAAAAAATAAATTAGTTTTTTAATTGATTTTTTTGTAAATATATATACATATATATTAATTCAAAAAGTATTTGGAGGAGCTCTGATCCATCTAGAGTTAAACGTAAGGTAGCTGAGAAAAATAAAATGAAAAAAAAAAAAAAAAACTAGTTATGCACTTCTACTTCGTGACGAAAACGACGTCGCTTCTTCCTTCATTTTTTCATTTATTTGTAATTAATTGTTTATATTTAATCTCAACTATTTAATGCATTTGAGAGTTCTAATTTAATAACAAATGGTGAAGTGCGCCTAAACAAAAGGAAAAAAAAAACCCCAACGTTGTGGAAAAAATTATATTTGGAAATTCCAGTTCCCATTTTGGTTTCCGATTCCCGATTGAGACAACAACGTTTGACGGAGGAAGTAAGAGTTTAAAATCGAAAATTGAAAGTAAACGCTGATTTTCGATCAATTCAAAACGATGTCGTCGCCGGACATTGTGTCAATTTTGGAGAACTCGAAGGAACTCGATCGGTTTAGGAAAGATCTGGAGGATGTTCTTTCGGAAATCAACAAGCTTCACAAGAAGCTTCAAACCAGTTTGTCACTTTCTCCATCTCTTATTATTCCTTAATTTTCTTAATTTTTTGTTTCTTATGAAAATAATGCTGCATATTAATCGTTTCCCCCCTTCTATAAGGATCATCATTGTAATGAACTTGCATAATTAGTTAATAGTATTTCTTAATTTTAATTGATTAGCTGAACTTTTTATTTTGAGTACGTTTGATGATTTTTTTTTTTTTTTTTTTTTTTTTTTTTTTTTTTTTTTTTTTTTTTTTTTTTTTTTTTTTTTTTTTT
>JBBPBR010000006.1:22600685-22702540 GCA_037974775.1 Cicer pinnatifidum | reverse complement strand
TTTTTTTATCTTTTGATATAATTTTTATGTACCTCTTAGGTTGGCTGATTTTTAAATGATGCTTGGTTAATTTTTCACTGAACTCACATTCAGTTGTTAAAGTTAAAAGATTTGGTGTAACCAAATTCATTTAGACTTCAAATTTAATGGCAATGTGTTATGCTCATGAGTCATTAGTTTCTGTACAAGGTTTCAAACAGCGGTTGCTTCACCATTATTGGAACTGTGGAAAATCCTAGTCAAATATGATTAATCACAATTGTGCTTTGGTTGTAGAAGGATAAAAAATCTTGAAGTCGCAGCCACAATCGTGGTATCAGATTGTTTTCTAAATGCTGCTTGTGAAAAGTGGACAGCTTTAGTCCAATTTAGAGTTCAACAATTACGAATTTTCCTTGTTTTTGTAGTTGTTTGTGGAAGTTTATTATTCGTGTATACTAGTAACATGAAGAAAACCTGCTTATCATTTTATTTTCATTTACTGTTGAGAAAGGTTAGTTAACAGACACATAACTCAAATATAATAGGATTATGCAATCTGTTGAAATAATGAAGAGATATATATAGAAAAGGAAAGCATATTGTTGTTAAAAGGCAATGTTTTTTCCTTTTATCTGGTTGAAGAATAAAATCATAAACTGCTACTTTTGGGTCTTCCGTAATCTATATTTCTTTGATATGCACTTTTCTCTTGCATTTATAGTGTTTGCAGGCTTCCTCGAAAGGGTTATTCAGCAAGTAATACCCAACTTGTTATGGAAAGCAAATGTTTATTTCATCCAATTTGATAAAGGATTTTTAGAAAACTTATTGAAATCATGAAACTTACAATGCTTTTTGTTATTTAACTGAATTTAAGAATATCCTGCACTGAATGTTATTATTTGTAACTAAAATTTAAATATCACTTATTATAGCTTTCAAGTTGAAACTGAATGTTATTAGTCGCTCTATTTGTTTCGATATTCTGGAAACAAGATATATATTTAATTATTCTTATATTATGTATTTATTTCTTTGTAATTGTTGTTAATTTCTTCTAATTTCAATGTAGCTCCCGAAATGGTTGAGAAGCCTGGTGATAACTCGTTAGCAAAGCTGAAATTGTTGTATACTCAAGCAAAAGATCTTTCTGACAATGAAGTCAAGTATGTCTATTATGTAGCTCTGGTCTGAAGCATTTAATTTTCTTTTACACTTTTTAAGAATTACCAAGATACACTTATAAACTCTTGGAATTTTGGGTGGGTCTAACTCAGATCCACCAACGGGTTTGTAAGATAAGAACTGTCCAAGTCTTATTTGCATTGTTTAGACTTTAGACCGTATCTCCATCAATGTGGAATCTCAACATTAACATTAGAGTAACTCATATATACTCTGTCTAGGCTAGGCATTAAACAGCTTATAGAATTCTTCGTTCTGTTTTTGGTTTCCAGTATTTCCACTACGTTGATAAGCCAACTTGATGCCTTGCTGCCTCCGGGACCGCAAGGACAACAACGAAGAAGAATAGGTGGTATGCCTCAAATTTGTGACTAATAAATTTGTCTTTCACTTTTTGCTTATGTGCTTAAGCTTATACAAATAGAATTTGTCGATAAGCATGTCATTCTTTTAATATTTCCTTCTTATTTCTATTGCATTATATTACCCTGAGAGACTAGGATTGGCATAAATGAACATGATCATAGAGCCAAAACAAGTAGCAGAAGAATTAGTTTTTTTCATTTCCTGGGAAGGAAAGTAGGAAACAAATAAAATGAAGAAGAAAATGAATATGTGTTGTCTGACCATCTTTGTGAAAAATATATACTAAATTTCCATTGATTTCTTGAAGTTGTTTCAATTTTCGAGTGAATACTAATCAATATACATGGTAATGTGTAGTTTTGAATTAAACTCAAAATTGTACATTAATTGAAACCTTATTAAATTGGATTTCAAATGTTGAATCACCAAGCTAATTTCTGAATTTTTAATTGTAAACTGCATTGGATTGTAAGATTAATAGAAAAATGAAAAATAATTTAGAAATATATTGTATAAGTGGTCAATATAAGCTAGATTTAGGAATTACAAAACAACTTAACCATAAATCTCAAAAAGAAAAATCCAGAAGTGCAAAGTTGTAATTGTGTCTATGTACAACGTTTTTAGATTCTAATAAATAAAGAACCCATAGCAAATAAGCAAGTAAATGAAATTGTAAGTCCTAATATGTTGTGGTAATGTGTTTTCCTACTAAATGTGGATATTCCTAAGTGCACCCCATATTGTTTGCAAACATTAAATGATAATTGCTTAGAATTTGGATTTAAGGTCTAACTCAACCCCATAAAATTGACTCATAAGGTGAAGAGTTCCCAAGCCTTATAATAAGCACTCTGTCTAGACCATAATGTTAGTCAATGTATGACTCTCAGCACACCCTTTCACACTCATGCCTGAACATTTGAACCATATACTAATACAGGTGGAATAATCAAGATCTTTTCCTAATACCAGATCTAGGTTAGATGACTCCCCAGCCATATAAGCTTTGCCGAGGCCATTTCTCTAGTTGATGTGGTACTCTCAAAAATAACATTTGACATATAATCCTTGTACGAATAGTGCAATTTTCTTAAACAGCATCCTTATTCCCCTCTTTTGGCCTTTGGAATATCATAAAGTGACTTCTGGAAGCCGATTTTTAGAAGAATGAAAACAAAACAATGATTGCCAAATATGGTGCTTGTAAATTATAGAGTGTGTGAGGGACTATCTTAAACCTTTATTTAAAAATTTAAATGAAACATAGCAATGGAAAAATTAAATAGGGTGCATAGAGCGAGTATCTATGTGACGCTCCTTATTTCAGAAGAATGAAAACTTAGCAATAGAATAATCTAATATGATGCATTTAACAACATTCCTTAAGTTCCTTTTCAATTAACAATTTAAACTTAATTGACTTTTCAATTATTTTGATGAAAATTAGTGAAATTAAATTTTATCAAATTGTGCAATTTGAATTGCAAATCATGCAATTCTAACACTTCATTTATATTTACTATTTTACCATCTCCTATATTGTGGAAAGACATTAGAAACCAATTATTGGAGAATATCTACAAAACGCATCTTTTGGAAGTGCTGATAGTCAAATATATAACTTCTTATCAGGAGCGTCGTGCATTGTGTTGTTAAGCCATCTGATTTACGGTGATACAGTGCTTCCCCATCAATGTAGAACTGACCTTTTGCAGCATTCAGTCATATAATATAAAGCTCAAAATACATGTGGAAATGGTTTATGAAATACTTTTGTTGAGGCAAATAAATTTATTGAGCTATATGCTATCATGTTTTTGTTAAAGTTTATATACACTGTGTCTAGCTGACAGTTCTTCTGTCACAGAAGGCAATGAGCAGAAGAGGAAACGAGTGAAGACTGAGTCCGATATTTCAAGGTTAACTCCAAGTATGAGAAATCAACTTGAGGCTTGTGCCAGTCTTAAGGGTGAACAGGTATGTATTTCCCTTGAGTTTCATCAATGTAAATCAGTAAATATTCATCACAATGTTTTTTTTATGGATAAAGTTCATTTTTTTCTGTTAGAGTATGTTGTACATGTTCATAGTACATTGCTTATATTAAGCCCGTGTGTCTTAACTGCGTCTGTTACGTTAGTTTAAGCTTACAGCTATTAGATATTATGTTATAGTTTGTTAACTAAGCTGTTGGGCGGTCGGTGCAATTCTGTTATAGATTTGTTTGTTAACAGAAGTTAGATCTAAAATGTTCTTTATAAATCATAAAATCAACAAAGATGCCTCATCTGTAAAAAAAAAAAAAAAAGGATGCCTCATGTCTCACTACTTTTTCTCTGTTATTAACTTTCACTTTCTCTGAAAACTCATTTCTAATATTCTTACATGAAGCATCTGGAGTTCTATTCATTAGGTTAATATGTTTTGTCTTCTTACTTTTCAGGTAGCAGCAAGGGTCACGCCACGTAATGCTGATAAGGACGAGTGGTTTGTTGTAAAAGTGATTCATTTTGATAAGGAATTAAAGGAGTAAGTATACATTCCATAAATAAATGGTCAAACATTTAGTTCAAGTTATCAAAAAAATCTGTCTACATTCATTTTCGGAAAATTAATTTGGTGTAATTTCATAAATCCTTTGAGGTTAGTGCTTATTTTACAAACACTATTGTAGTTTGGGAAATGAAACCTACCTTCCTTGCTCTATTTATCTATAAGGGGACTTTCGGTTAGGATTGTACATAATGTAATAGAGTAATGTTCTTATACAATGAAAGTTGTAGTGGTGTAAGAACAACTGAAAAGTAAGGGGTGGGAGTGTGTAAGAACAACCGAAAAAATAAGGGTGGGAGTGTATGTTCGGGTGTAACTAGTGGTAACAATGGGAAAGGTCAATGCAACTCATATCAATTAATGTCTTAAAAGTGATTAGGTATAATGCAAAGTATCATATTGCAAATAATGTTCTAACAAGTCTATATGTGGTGTGGATGGCAAGCCGGTTTTAGAAATTGGCTGGGCCTAATTCAACCCTAATAACTTGCTCTAGCGTTGCCTTCTTTAGTCCCAGGTAGGTGCAGTGAAGGCAGCTAGGCTCTTAACGTTTAACATGGAAGTACAGTCTCCAATGTTTGGGAGCTTTGATGTCATCTTAAAATTTGGGCTTTGCCTAACTCTGTCCAATAACATATCTAGGATAGGTTTTGTTACCAATAAATTGTGAAGGACAAAATACTTTTTGATGATTTGAAATTACAAAGCACAGATGCTATTATATAGACTGATGAAAATAATATCGTTTCAACCTACTTATTTGCTTGTTTGCAATTGCCGTAAAACGGGTTATCCTAAACTATCATGAACCTCTTCAAACCTATTAGGTGAGGACACATGGATGATTTTATGTTACATCTCTAACATACTTCCGATGTGTGAACCCTTTAGGCTTGAAAGGTCAATACATAGATCCATTTTGACAAAATTCAAATTTTTATTATAAATTAAGGGTGTGAAGAATTGAAATATGGATAACTTGGTTGTAGAAGCTCCATAGTCCATACCATATCATGAACCAACTATCTCAAAAGCTTAAGCTATTAAGCGAAGACACATGATAAATACTAGGGCAATCTCTCATACCATACATAGAGCAAAAGTACTCTTTATAAAGACACATGATAACGGCTCTGATCCATATCCATATACATGGTGAAAGTTCTATTTCTAAATACTCTGTCAAGCCTTACCCCTCTAGCTGGCTTTTGGGATTGAATTAGGCCTCGTCTATTCTCAATGCTAACAAGGACAATCATAAACCTCCTCAGGATCCACTATGCATAGATGTACTAACTAAATGAGTTTGTTATTTGGCCAACTTTAAGCTGTTTGAGTTTCTCAGATTTGTTCGTTGTAAATGTTGAGTTTGGCCGTGTATGATTTGTAATTATTGATGGAAATAATAGAACCTGTTTTGGACATGAATCTTACTGTGATTGTCCTTTTCGTTATTCTATTAATTTATTTGTGAATTGATTTTACAGATTTGAAGTACTTGATGAGGAACCTGGTGATGATGAAGATAGCAGTGGCCAAAGGTAAACCTATTTGGAAATTTATATTGTTAATTGCTTAATCTTGCTTAAGTTTAAATTTTGCATGTACATTTATTTTCTGCAACAACAATTAAAGACTTTTCTCAGTAGGTGGAATCAGTAACATGGACCAAACAACACTTAACGTCCTACTATAAAACATTTAAAGACAGACCATTTAAATTCAACTTTTTTTAATGTTTTGGCCTATAGTTTTGTTTGGTTTCCCTCTCCCTTATTGCACTATCCTCCATTTGATTTACCTTACTTATTGGTGCATCTACAAGACTTCTACTTGGATGCCAAAACCACCAATGGCATGACACTACCATCTTTTCAATGGTAGATGTTGCCCTAACTCTCTCTAATACTTTCATTCTTAACGCTATCATGTCTTGCTTAGGTATTTTCATTTGCATAATATAGAGATTACTTTCTTATTGCCACTATACTTGCTAGCATCCAGTTTCATACAACATTGCAGATCTTATAGTTGTGCAGCGCAATTTTCCCTTCCTTAAACTTGAGTTGTACTTTTCAATCACAAATTGCACCTGCAACATTCTTTTATTTAATCCTTCCTACATGGATTTTATTGTTGATAGCGCCTTCAATTCATTTGTTGGGAAGTTTGTGACTTATTGTTACTGCATTCAAATGGCTTGTGCTTATTTTATTGGTTCTTTCTGCTGCATTCAGACAATACAAGCTTCCCATGGGAAATATCATTCCCTTCCCCAAGAGTAACGATCCTTCAAGTGCCCAAGATTTTCCTCCTGGAAAACATGTTTTGGCAGTCTATCCAGGAACTACTGCACTTTATAAAGCAACTGTTGTTCATGGCCATCGCAGGGTAATTAATCTCTCTTTTCGTTCATAGAATAGGACTACTTGTTGAATTTTCCTTACATTGATGAATTTGTGGTCTCTCGATCAACGCTACTTAAAACTTTGATGGTTCTAACAGGATACTAACCAAATTTTTTGTATTGTGCATGTTCTGGCCTAATCTCCATCATATTACTATTGTGCAGAGGAAGACAGATGAGTGAGTATAATTTCTTTCATGAAACCGATTTGTATCACGGGACATCAAATGGCAAAATGATTGTTTTTTACATTTAGCTTCACTGACATGTCTCAACTGGTATACATTCATTTATCAAGCTGTGGTGGTTCACACATGTGAGACAATAGAAATACTAATTCGTTCAAAATGACCAGCTTATTAACCTTCCTTATTACCTCTCTAAGAGTGAAAAAAACAAATAAAAAAGAAAGCTTTCAAATTTCAAAAAGTGTTGAATGCACACATGTTTTCTTTTTTTCGTTAGTGAGTAAGAATTAAGTAGTTGATGATTTAAGAGAATATATTAGATATCTATAAATTTATTTAACGAAAAACGAGGTAGCTCTTCACTTCGGTTATGTTGTCGATAGTAACATAAAGACAATTGAAGTAGGATGTCATAAGGTTTGTATATGTCTCTAAGTTAGACTGATTACTGATTAATGTGTTAATCTGCAATATTTCAAATTGGTGTTGATAATACAAGAGCTAAAAGCAAGTATCACAACTAATTTATAGTGGAGTAAACGCAATAGTCCGCAACAGTTAAAAAAAATTCTATTTAGTTTCTATAAACCACCAACATTGGCCGTATTAGTCCTTCTCAAGACTTGGTGCCCAAAGTCAACGAATTAATATGACTGACATTTAAGGATTTTACATATTAGGATAGAATTTTACATTTTCAGAAACTAGTGTATCCCTTAACTAATTTTTGAAGAATGAAATTAGGAGGAGTCTCTTCCCTTTGTATTTTTCGTTAGAGATGTTGTTTGTCACTATCTTATGATTGTTTATTCTGTGGTGATTGGTACAGTTATGTGTTGGAGTTTGATGATGACGAAGAAGATGGGTCTCTTCCTCAAAGGACAGTTCCATTCCATAAAGTGGTTCCTTTGCCTGAAGGACATCGTCAATAATTTACAAGTAAACTACAGATGTGTATAAAGTAGGAACTAACTTATATTGTATTGTTGTTGGTTGCGTAAGATGCTCCATGTGTGTTGATTGTTAAGTTATGAAGAAGAGACGTTGCAGTCTAATTTCATGCACGCACGAACGACATTGTAGTTTAACTTTATGTTGGGAATGATAGACAACCAAGGTTTGGTCTTCAGAATCATTGTTGTCTTTTATCCAATCTCCAATATGAAACTTATGATAAAAAGTCAGCCTTAACATATTGAAAGTTTATCCAATTTTCATTATAATCTTATTGATGTGTCCTATTCAAGAAAAATTAATCTGATTGTTGTAATATAAAATATTGATAAAAAAAATATTCAAAAGTACAACTCAACTATAAATACGCAATGTTGTATGAAACTGGATGCTAGCTAGTATAGTGGCAATAAGAAAGTAATCTCTATATTATGCAAATGAAAATACCTAAGCAAGACGTGATAGTGTTAAGAATGAAAGTATTAGAGAGAGTTAGGGCGACATCTACCATTGAAAAGATGGTAGTGTCATGCCATTGGTGGTTTTGGCATGCAAGTAAAAGGCTTGTAGATGCACCAATAAGTAAGGTAAATCAAATGGAGGATAGTGCAATAAGGGAGAGGGAAACCAAACAAAACGAGCGGAGAAGAAGTTAATCTAGCCATGGTCTTAAAGTATTTTAGGTGTGGTGTGAAGTAGCAATATCAATCACAAGGAAAAGGGTTTGAATTGTGATCCATTTTTTAAAAAATCTTAATTTCTATACTTAATTTAAATTAACTCAAGATCAATCTTGATTGCAACAGAAAGTCCATAATGTTCTAGATATGTTAGAAGTAAATGAACACATATTAGTTCTAGGTGGTATGTGATCAATGAGTGAAAAATAAATAAAGATATAAGAAGATCACACAAAGTGAAGAAAAATAGGTTATGACAAGGCTAGAGTAACCGTTTTTCAGAAAAAGTGAAGGAATGAGGGAGCGGTTACAAAGTTCCTTCTTTCTCTTTTTAAATTTTATTTTTATTAAAAAGTATGTAAGTACAGAGGTACGCCTAAGAGGGGGGTGGATTAGGTGTTAGAAGCTTTTCTTGTTTTTAGCGATATGGTAGTTGAATTTTTTGTTTTAAGATAGTAGCTAATAATAAGTAAATGCAGTAACTAAATGTACACAATAGAATTATCATGGTTCCCCTTATAAGATAGCACACCACTATCTTAGATTTAGCTACTTTAAGAAAGTACTACTTTCTTTTATAAGTGATACAATATGATTTGGAATACGGATAAATGAGAGGTATAATGATTTCAATCCAATAATACTTCAAGTACTTTGAGAACCTTTCTGAATGATATGAAAATGAAATGCAAGTACTTTGTAAAAAATCAGAATTTCGTTCAAAGTTATTCAAGGTATTGAATCAAGGATTGTGTAGTGTTTGATCTGAAGTTATGGTGTATTTATACTCCATAAATATATCTTCAGATTCGTGGCCAACGATGAACAAATACAATGATTTAGAGCCATTTCAGATATGAAAAATTGTATTGCTTTTAGTTGTATTCGAATATAGGATGTGTGTATTCGAATACACCTCTTTGTAACTTTCAGATTTATTCAAAATTTTCACCTAGTATTCGAATACACCTTTCATGTAGTCGAATACAGATTCGTGAAATTTGCCACTGACTTGCTTTGTATTCGACTACAGCAGGTCGTAGTCGAATACAGATTCGTGAATTTTGTCACTGACTTGCTTTGTATTTGACTACATCAGGTCGTAGTCGAATACCGATTTGAAGGTTTAGCTACTGATTTGTTGTCTGTATTCGAATACACTATGCTGTATTCAAATACAACTTTGTATTTTGTCACAAATAATAGTTTTAAGACTTTGTTAATGTAATTTTGACTTTTGAAAATACTTTATATGCATATGTAAATATGAATGGTTCTCATGTATTTGACCTATTGGTTGTATCATTTACCTGTACATTTAAACATCTAATATGTTTGAAATTAATGTTTATCAAAGATATTTGAACTTCTTTTTGAGCTTGTTGCCTTGATCATAATCGTTGGTCTTTGTCTTCATCAAAAACATGTATTTTACATTCTCCCTGTTTTTGATTATGACGAAACGTTGTTGTTGTTGTTTTGGAGAGATTGCACCATTCTAATCATTGCTCCCCGTAATTTATGCGTGCTCCCCCATTGATCTTGAATATAAGTGATCAATGTGAAAAATTTTTTGGGGACCTATATGGTTTTTAAAGACACAACAATACCAAATTTTCTCCCCCTTTTGACATGATCAAAAAGAAGGAAAAATATAAAAACATACAAGTTCAAGCATATAAACATTAATAACAGGGAAAAAAAATCACACATTGGAAGCAAAACAAAATGACATAATTAAGACCGAAGTCATGTTCAATGAAGTACATCATAAACGAAGATATAGTAAACTAGTTTGGAATCATAAAACAGTACAGAAGACATACTACAAAGTAGTACATGAAACCAACTACAAGGCATAACAAAATATAAGGCAGTACTTGAAAGCATTACAAATAGAATCCTAGTGTCGAACTTCATGTCAACATCTAACAGGAGGTGAAAATGATCAAGCTTGTCAGATAAACTACTAATGTCTCGAGATAAGGCTTCATGGTTGTGAGCAATAGTAGTTTCAATGGTTTGAAAGCGAGTATCGATGGAGGTGGTCAAATTTTGGAATTGAGCTATGATGAAGGTCTGTAAGGAGTCAAGTCTGCTCATGACCATGCGATTTGAAAATTGCTCATCATCGGAGGTTGTTTCCTCGCCATCGTCGTCAGCTGGGGCAGCAACATTTGAGGGGGCCAACAGTGTCTTCTTGAGCAGCATCAGATGTTTGACCAAGGCCACCTTTATGCACAAAAGACTAAAGCTCCTCATACAATCCTCATGCTAGGAAGGACGCCTAAGTCCAACAAGTTTTCCTTTGTGGGTGCATACATGACTTCTTCAGAGGAATCCACCCCAACGTGTTCCAAAATCCTAGAAACTTCTTTAGCATAGGGTAAATCAATCGCTTATCTTGACCCAAACATTACAGATTTAACAAAATATGCCCAATTTAGTGGACATCCTTCATACATAAAGTACATAATATGTAATTCAAACTCCAAAATTTGGGAGTAATTTCCAGCCTTTGGAACCAAAATGTAACTGAGAAAGTAGTGTAGAAGACGATAATCAATGGTAAGATTCCCAACTCCATACCACTGTTGCGCATATTCTGAACCAGCCTGAGTCCTCTTTTGTTCCATCGTGTGTTTGTTATACCGACATAATGCAACATAAGCATCATATTTAGAAATAGCAGCCCATTCACACAAGTTGTTAGGACAGTTTTTGTCCTTCAAAGGGAAGGTTCAAGATTTCTCCAATGGTTTTGGTGGTTAATCAAATGGTTTTACCTTTGACGCGAGACACTAGCACATTTCCATCTTGCGTGAGATTACAATAAAAAACCCTAACTAAATCAGGATAGACATGACCTTTGTAACCAATAAATTCTTCAACATGATGGGCTTTGAGCAATGCAGGGAATTTAAAAGCAGAAAAAGAATTCAAAGTACCAAATTTTGGAATGACAAGTCTCTTGTCAAAGTAGAGTGTGCGAAACCGTTCGATTTCTTCCGCTGTGTGTAGAAGCCGGGATAAATCTGTGATATTTGGATTCTTTGTTTGATTTCTTGAGGGATCCACTAATGCATGCTTGGTTCTTGGTCCTCGTTTGTGTGCATCCATGTTGAGAAAAGAGGTTTTAACAGTTTTTGTGAAAAATGGGTTTGAGATGAAATGTGGACAGATGTGAGAAATCTGATTTTGAAAGACAAGAAAGGAGTAAAGATTGATGTAGTTTGCAAGGTTGGTTGAATGGGTAACTTGGTGGAAGGAGGATTGGAAGGAAGCTTATGATTGTATTCGACTACCAAGTGTAAAAATAAGCCTATCAATGCGAAGCAACATTTATATTTGGGCAAAAACGCGAAGGTGTAGTCGACTACATTCTGGTTGTATTCGAATACACATTGTTCTGAGAATGTGTATTCGACTACACATTGTTCTGAGAATGTGTATTCGACTACACATAAGTTGTATTCAAATACAAGAATTTCTGGAAAAGCATGTATTCGAATACAGTCATTTTGTATTCGGCTACATAATCGAATTTTTGCTTAAAACACTAATTTTTTCACAGAAATTAAAACATCTAAGGAATATATTAATATATTAAGAGAAGATAAACATCAAGGAATTAATGCTAACAATTTATCAAGAGGAATTTTTAGAACTTGAAGAGAGATGACAAATTTATATGTACCTTGCAATTTTTAGAGATCGTTTTCATTTAAAATGCTAAGTTCTCTTCGTATCTTGTAAAATGAGTCTTTAGGTAAAGGTTTTGTAAAGATGTCAGCTATTTGATTGTGTGTATCCACAAACGTTATCTCAACATTACCTTTGAGCACATGATCGCACATAAAGTGATGATGTATATCGTTGTGTTTAGTCCGAGAGTGCACGATTGGATTCTTTGAGATGTTTATTGCACTTGTGTTGTCACATCTTAGTGGAATGCATCAGAGATCAAGTCTATAGTCATGTAATTGCTATTTGAGCCAGAGAATCTGGGCACATCAACTTCCTACTGCTATGTATTCAGCTTCAACTGTGCTAAGTGCAACACAAGCTTGCTTTTTATAGGACCATGATACTAATGCATTACCTAAGATATGGAAAGTTCCGCTTGTGCTCTAACGATCCGTTTTGCATCCTGCATAATCTGAATCAGAATATCCAACTAGACTACATATGCTACCCTTTGGATACCATAGGCCTACATTGGTTGTTCCTTTCAAATATTTCATAATTCTTTTTATTGCTACAAGATGCGATTCTTTTGGATCCGCCTGAAATCTTGCACACAAACATACACTAAACATAATATCTGGCCGACTGGCCGTTAGATATAATAAAGATCCAATCATACCTCGGTATTTTGATATGTCTATTGAAATACCTGATTCATCTTTATCAACATAGGTTCTGGAGCCCATCAGAGTCGCACTTTCCTTGCAGTTTTCCATTTCAAATCTTTTGAGTAATTCTTTGCAATACTTTGCCTGATTTATGAAGATTCCATGCTCGAGTTGCTTGATGTGAAGACCAAGAAAATAGTTTAATTTTCCCATCATGGACATTTCAAATTCTCCTTGCATTATTGAAGAGAATTATGTCATTGTTTGTTGATCCGAATATTATATCATCAACGTAGATTTGGACCATTAAAATGTGACCATTATCTCTTTTAACAAATAATGTCTTATCGACTTTCCCTTTTTCAAATCCTCGGTCATATAGGAAGGTGCTTAATCTATCACACCAAGCTCTTGAAGCTTGTTTTAGACCATAGAGAACCTTTTTTAACTTGAAAACATGTGAGAGATTTTTGGAGTCTTCAAAACCAGGTGGCTGTTTGACATATACTTCTTCATTAATGTATCCATTGAGAAAGGCACTCTTCACATCCATTTGGAATAGTTCAAAGTTCATAGAGCAAGCATAAGCAAGTAGTAAACGTATGGCTTCTAATCTTGCTATTGGAGCAAATGTTTCATCAAAATCAATCCCTTCCTCTTGATTGTATCCTTGAGCGACCAATCTTACTTTGTTGCGGACAACTATACCATTCTCATCAATGTTATTTTTAAACACCCATTTTTTACCAATGATGTGTTTATTTCCAGGATTAGGAACAAGTTCCCATACTTTGCTTTTTTCGAATTGATTGAGTTCTTCTTGCATGGCAAGTATCCATTGATCATCTTTAAGTACTTCAATAATTTTGGAGGGTTCGATTTGAGAAAAAAATGCCATGTTTAAGCAAGCATCTTGTAGTTTTAACCTTGTTATGACTCCTTTGTTGATATCACCTATGATGTTATCAATTGGGTGATATCTATGGGTTCTCCATTCTTTAGGAAGATCATCATTTTGCTTTTCAATGTTGACTTCACTTTCTTGACTTCATTGATCAATTTGATGTTCTTTGCTTGTATCATTGCTTTCAAAATCATCATAATCATAAGAAATATTATTGTCCTCTTTTATGGGGTTAGTTTCATCAAAAGTTACATACATTGATTCTTCGACTAATAAATTTCTTTTATTGAAGATTCTAAAAGCTTTACTAGATAAAGAGTAACCGATAAAGATACCTTCATATGCTTTTTCATCGAATTTTTCAAGGTTGTCTTTACCGTTGTTTAGCACGAAACACTTACACCTAAAAATGTGGAAGTGAGAGATATTGAGCGTTCTTTCTTTGTAGAGTTCATACGGAGTTTTCTTAAGAATTAGCCGAATGATTACTTGGTTGGAAACATAGCATGATGTGTTTACAACATCTGCTCAAAAATATTTTGATAGGTTTGAGTCGCTTAGCATAGTCCTTGCGAGCTCTACCAAAGATCTATTCTTTCTCTCAACAACCCCATTTTGTTGTGGTGTTATAGGTGCAGAAAAATTGTGGAAAATTCCATTTTCTTCACAAAGTTCTTCAAAGGAAGTATTTTGAAATTCTCTTCCATGATCACTTCTAATTGATACAATTTTGGTTGATTGTTCGTTTTGGACTAGCTTGGCATAGTTTTTAAATGCTTTAAAAGCTTCATTTTACTGGCCAAAAATAAGGTCCAAGTGAACCTTGAATAATCATCAACAGTTACTAGTCCATATGAGTTTCTATCAAGACTTTTGGTTCTTAATGGACCAAAGAAGTCCATATGTATCAATTGAAGTGGTCTAGAAGTTGAAATGACATTTTTAGGTTTGAAAGAACTCTTTATTTTCTTACCTTTTTGACATGCGTCACATAATTTATCCTTTATAAATTTCATTTTTGGTAAGCCTACAACAAGATCATGCTTGACCAATTTGTTTAAATGATCCATGTGAATATGTGCAATTCTTTTATGCCATAGCCATGCATCATTATTGCCGCTTACCAAAAGACATTTCATTTTTAAGTATAAAATGTTTTTGAAACGCTTACCGATAACTTGAATTTCATTTGTAGCTTCATTTTGAATGATGCACTCATCTTTGTTGAAGGCTATCTTGTATCCTTTGTCGCAAAGTTGGCTAATGCTTATGAGATTGTGTTTTAGACCTTCAACATATAAGACATCTTCAATAGAGGGGGATGGGGTTGTACCAACTTTTCCAATGCCTAAAATTTTTCCTTTGTTGTTGTCTCCATAGACCACATATCCCTTTGATTCAAGAGTTAAGGCTGAAAATTTTGTTACATAACCCGTCATATGTTTAGAGCATCCATTATCTAAGTACCACATATTTGAGGTACTTTGTGTGCATACCTACAAAATTAAAATAAAATTTTATTGGGTACCCAATGTGATTTGGGTCCTTGATGGTTAGGACACATAATGCCTTTTTGGAACACTAATGTTTCTAATGTGACATGCATTAGGTGTATGACCATTAAGATCATAATAAGAATAAGTAGGAGCAAATCTATTTTTAGTAGCATGTGTATGAGATTTATTTTGAATAATTTTCTCTTTATAATGATGATCCTTTTTCATAATTATAATACTTTCTTGATTGGATTGATTACTTGCTTTAACAAAATGGTCTTATTCACATTTATTGCATGTAAAATTTTGTTTTAGTTTTTCAGAATTCTTTTCCATAATGTCAACTTTTTCTTGAAGACTTGAGATTTGTTTCTTTTGTGTTGACACGAGTTTAAACAGATTTTTACATTCAATAAGTAGTTCCTTAATAGCGTTTGGAGCATCATTATACTATATAATCAATTCACTATTAGTTTTATTATGATGAGGGGAGTTTATGTTACTAACCTCTTCTTCATCATTTGATTGATGCGATGCCATCAATGCAACATTAGCGCATTCTTCACTTTCTGTTTCTAAAGATGAACTCACTTTGTTGTCTTACGAAGCTATGCATGCCTTTTAGAAGTCTTTCTTTTTTTATGGCATTATTCTTAATAAGGTATTGATTCAAGGATTGTGTAGTGTTTGATATGAAGTTATGGTGTATTTATACTCCATAAACATCTCTTCAGATTCGTGGCCAATGATCCAAGAGGTTTAATGAACAAATACAATGATCTGGAGCCATTTCAGATATGGAAAATTGTATTGCTTCCAGTTGTATTGGAATACAGGATGTGTGTATTCGAATACACCTCTTTGTAACGTTCATATTTATTCAAAATTTTCACCTAGTATTCGAATACACCTTTCATGTAGTCGAATACAGATTCGTGAAATTTTCCACTGACTTGTTTTGTATTCGACTACAGCAGGTCGTAGTCGAATACAGATTCGTGAATTTTGTCACTAACTTGCTTTGTATTCGACTACAACAGGTCGTAGTCGAATATCGATTTGAAGGTTTAGCTACTGACTTGCTGTCTGTATTCGAATACACTATGCTGTATTCGAATACAACTTTGTATTTTGTCACAAATAATAGTTTTAAGACTTTGTTAATGTAACTTTGACTTTTGAAAATACTTTATATGCATATGTAAATATGAATGGTTCTCATGTATTTGACCTATTGGTTGTATCATTTACCTGTTTAAACATCTAATATTTTTGAAATTAATGTTTATCAAAGATATTTGAACTTCTTTTTGAGCTTGTTGCCTTGATCATAATCGTTGGTCTTTGTCTTCATCAAAAACATGTATTTTAAAACTTATACTCTGAAAAAAGAAGAAGGATGCGAAGGAAAAGGAAACATAGACCGTTCTTCGGATTGAACAGAACGTTCTGGTCAGATTTTGCCTAGGAGGTTATTTAGATTTTTGATAATTTTCAATTTTTCTTTAATAAAATCAAATGACCTTCCACTTGAGTTTTTTGAAGATGCCAACAAGTTGATTTTTAGTGTCAATAAAATTTAATTCAATTTATTTCTTGTTAACATGATCTCTAATGAAAGGATCTTTTATTTCAATATGTTTTGATCTTGAGTGTTGAATGGGGTTTTTCGACAAAATTATTACATTTGTATTGTCACAGTAAATTGGAACACTTGTGTAACTTATAGAAAAGTCTTCAAGTTGATTTTTTATCCATAAGACTTGAGAACAACAATTTGTAGTTGAGACATATTTAGCTCCACTTGTTGAGAGAGCAATTGTATTTTGTTTTCTGCATGACTAGCTTATCATGGCATCTCCAAGAAAATAATATGCTCCACTTGTGTTTTTTCTTTCAATTTTATCCTCAACATAATCAACATCACAATAGGCTACAAGATTAAAATGTGTTTCCTTGCTATACCAAAGGCCAAAATCAGTATTACTAATAAGATATCGAAAACTATTTTTACTACAAATAGATGAGATTCTTTAGGTAGAGATTGAAATCTAGCACATAATCCTATTGGAAAAATAGTATTTGGTCTGCTAGCAGTTATGTATAATAGTTAACCTATCATTCATCTATATTCTTATTCATAAATGGTTTTTCCTTGTTCATCTTTGTCCATGTTTGAAGATGGATGCATGAGAGTTGTCATTATTTTGACTTCATTCATTTTGTACTTTTTTTAGAAGATCTTTGATATATTTTTCTTGACAAATAAAAATTCCATCTTCATATTATTTGATTTGCAAGCCAAGAAAAAAATCTCAATTTTTCCCTCATGCTCATTTCAAATTCACTTTGTATGAGGTTCGAAAATTCTTTACACATTTTTTCATTTGTTGATCCAAAAACGATATCGTCATTATACACTTGAACAATTAATAAATCAGTTTTATCATTTTTTTAAAAAGTGTAGTCACAATCTTGCCTTTGGAGAAATCATTTTTGATAAAAAATGAACTTAGTATTTCATATCAGACTCTAGGGGTTTTTTTCAGTTCGTATAGAGCTTTAGTAAGTTTAAAGATATGGTTTGGTGTCTTTTTATCTTTAAAACCAAGAGGTTGATGAACATATACTTGTTCATTTATAAAACCATTTAAGAAGACACTTTGAACATCCATTTGAAAAAGTTTAATAAGTTTCCGAGATGCATATGGAAGAAGGATCTTATTGCTTATAACCTTGCAATTGGAACAAATGTTTCATCATAATTAATACTTTCTTGTTAGTTATAACTTTGAGCAACAAGTCTTGCTCTATTTCTTATTATTTTTCCGTCTTCATCTAGTTTGTTTTTGAACACTCTTTTGCCAATAATTGTTTGAGTTTGGGGATTTTGAACAATTGTCCAGACTTGGTTTTTCTCAAATAGGAGAAGTTTTTCTTGCATTGCTTCAACCAATGAGTTATCAATTATGGCTTCTTTGATAAATTTTGGATCCATTTCAGATATCATTGTCATGTTCTTGTTGTTGTCGTCTTTGACGGACATTCTTGTTCTAATGTCATCAGATGCGTTTCCAATTATTTGATATTGTGGATGACTCCCTACAATTTTCCAGCTTCGTGGAGGAGTTTGAGATTGAGATTGATGATCAATCTCATTTTTCTAAGGAACGATCGATTGTTGTTGTTGTTTCTAAGATTGTTCTTTGTAAGACCTTGCGTTTTAATTTCTAATTTATGTATTTTTGGGGAATTTTGCGTTGAAGATTTGAGGCTTTTTAGTCAAGTTTATTGGTATTTTGTGTGTTATATGCCAAAAATATCTTTTGAAGACCCGATTAAAATTATTTGCCGATGAATAATTTTATTTAATTATGGTGAATCATTTTTTCAGAAAATAATTTAATTATGTTACAAATAATTTAATACCGGATAGTTTTGTTAAAAATATCACTTGTTGCTGAAAATTTATTTATCAATTGAGTTGCGACGAGAGTAGATATTTTAGTTTTAAAAAAAGTAATGTGTGTAAGAGTTGTTAGATATTTGTTAGTTTAGTTTTAATTATAATATATATATATATATATATTATTAGTATAAGTAATGTATATATATATATATATATGAGAAGCAAACATAGGAAGGCTAAAAAAAGTGAAAGCAGAAACGTTTCCTCCCTGCCTCGTGACCACTCATTCTTCTTCCTTCTTCCTTCCACTTTTTAGATTGGTGTTTGGGATGAGTGGAGCTTGGGAAGATGCGAAAGATTTCTCAGTTAGAGTTGAGGCGGAGGCCACCGTGGGAGCTGAGGATACAGAGGTTAGACTAGGGACTGGTGGAAAAGATAAGGGGCCGATGCTAGTGGAGCGAGAGATTGATATAATAAAAATTGACATATAAATATAGTCTTGATAATAATTTATTGTATTGTTTGCAAATGCTCCCCTAATTGACATATAAAGTACGTCAAAATTTATATTTAATGCTTTTAAAAAATAAAGCAATTAATATATAAAACATCGATATATATATATATACACACACACATACACATATATATTTGAATATAGACCGTAGTTGGATGTAGGATAGGAATTTTCCTGGAAGGAAGGGTCTTAAATAACGTTTTGCTAACAAGGTTGAAGACTTTCTCAATTTTGCAAGAGTGAAGAAAATTGTCGAAGTTGAAGGAGGAATGAGATGTCCATGTTGTTTATGTCGATGTAGACGGTTTAAAAGTGAAGATGAAATCAGAGTGCATTTATATGCAGATGGATTTATGCCTAACTACTATATTTGGACAAATCATGGGGAAGAGTCTCTGGCGGCGCCTAATACTAGTACATATGTTGAGAATAACATAGGTCCTTCAAGTAGTACTAACATATTAGGTATAGATTATTATAACTATCAACACTTTGAGGTGATGAATGATATGATTTCGGATGCTGTTGGGGTTAATTTTTCATTCAATGAAGATCAATATGACGATACCGATGGACTTTCGAATGACCCATCAGTGTGTATTAGACTGTTGTTTGAAGAGACAAATAAACTGTTGTTTGAAGGATATCCAAACTCAAAGTTATCAGTGTGTATTAGACTATTAGGTCTAAACTCAATTTCATGTTCTTGATTTAGCTTTGGATTTGATGACTAAAATGATGCTAGATGCAACACCTATTAGAGATGGTTTGCCGCAAAGTTATTATGATGTTAAATGGTTAGTGTCAAAGTTAGGATTAGGTGTCAAGAGGATTGATTGTTGTGTTCAATTTCATGTTCTTGATTTAGCTTTGGATTTGATGACTAAAATGATGCTAGACGCAACACCTATTAGAGATGGTTTGCCGCAAAGTTATTATGATGTTAAATGGTTAGTGTCAAAGTTAGGATTAGGTGTCCAGAGGATTGATTGTTGTGTTACAAGTTGCATGTTGTATTGTGACAATGAATTTGGTATAAATGATGCCAACTTAGTTGAATGTAAGTTTTGTCAACAACCAAGGTTTCACCAAAGGAATAACTCTAGGGTAAGTAGGGGAAAATCAATTCCAAGGAAAGCAATGTTTTACTTACCTATTGTATCATGGTTGCAAATAATGTTTGCATCAATACAAACTGCAGAAAAGATGAAGTGGCATTATGAAAATAGAAGAAATTTAGGTGACTTGCGACATCCGTCTAATGGTCAGACATGGAAACACTTTGATCAAATGCATCCTGATTTTGCGTCAGATCCACGCAATGTAAGACTTGGATTATCCTTAGATGGATTTATGCCTTACATGCAAGCATCGTCTACTCCTTATTCTTGTTGGTCAGTTATTGTTACTCCTTACAATCTTCCTCCTGATATGTGTATGTCTAAACCTTATATGTTCTTAGCTACTGTGATACCAGGTCCTTCTAATCCTACAACTGGTATTGATATTTTTGTACAACCTTTGATTGACGATTTGAAGAGGTTGTGGAGTGGTGTCTTAACATATGATATTGCTTGGAGAGAAAATTTTATAATGAGAGCTGCTTTGATGTGGACCATTCATGACTTCCCCGCTTATGGGATGTTGTCAGGATGGGGCACACCCATGGTAAATTAGCTTGTCCTATTTGTATGGAAGATACAGAAGCATTTACTTTAAAATTTGGCGGGAAGACGTCATGGTTTGACTCCAATCATAGGGTATTACATGTTGATCATGCATTTAGAAGGAACAAAGCTACATTTATGAAGGGCTATGCAGAAAGTCTAGGACCCACACTTAAGCTGACATAAGAACAAGTTTGGAATAAAGTAAAAGATATGCCAAAGGTACATGTTGTTAATCGTGTGGCTTGTAAACCACAAGGTTACGGACAATGGCACAATTGGACAAAAAGATGTATTTTTTGGGATCTACCGTATTGGAAAGATAATCTTTTGAGACATAATCTCGATGTTATGCATATCGAGAAAAATTTCTTTGACAACATATTTAATATTGTGATGAATGTGAAAGGAAAAACAAAAGATAATGACAAAGCTAGAAAAGACATAGGTATATATTGCAGATGGAAAGACCCTAAAACCTCGTGCGAATTAAACTTTATCTACTAATGAGGCCAAATCTATTTATCGTTGGATCAAAGAGTTGAAGACGCTTGACGATTATTGTTCTAATTTGGCAAGATGTGCTGATGTGGAAAATGGGAGGATGCATGGGATGAAAAGTCATGATTGTCATATATTTTTAGAGTGTTTACTTCCTATTGCCTTTAGTGCTTTACCGACACATGTATTGAACCCTCTTATTAAAGTGAGTCAATATTTCAAGAATTTGTGTTCTTCAACACTCATTGATAAAGATCTCATCAAAATGGAAAATGACATTCCGATGATTCTATTTAAGTTGGAGAAAGTAGTCCCTCTTGGGTTTTTTGATTCCATGGAGCATCTCTCAGTGCATCTTGCAAGTGAAGCTAGGCTTGGTGGACCAATTTAGTATAGATGGATGTATCCATTTGAAAGGTGATATACATACATATATACATATACTTGATTTTCAACACACACACACACACACGTATATATATATATATATATATATATATATATATATATATATATATATATATATATATATATATATATATATATATATATATATATATATATATATATATATATATATATATATATATATATATATATATATATATATATATATATACATACATGGAGCTTATTGTACATCTCTTTTTATATTATAGAATCATGGGTTATTCAAAACGGTCGGTGAAAAATAAAGCTAGTGTTGTTAATGACCCATCTCTCATGCCGATGCCGACGATTGGTACTAGTGGTTGAGCTATTCCTCTATATCCTGAGGTCCCTATAAAGCCTTATACCATAGACGAAATAATAGAACCCGGATGTGTTGATTGCTACAACCGCATTGTCATCATTCCAGAAGAAGATGGATATGTAAACTATTTTAAATTATGATTGTTAAATATTTCACTATTGCATGTTACATTATTTTATTAATTCATTTTTATATTTCATTTTCATGTAAACTTTGAAGATATCTTCCTTTTAAATCATCTGCAAAGGCAATTGTTGAAGTCATACAAGAGAAATATAAAAAACCATGGTTGTCTTGGGGTGAGATAAAAGAGGATAAGACACCTCAATTTAGTGAAGTTGATCAATTTTTACATTGTTTCAAAGTAAGTGATTAGATTAATTTATTTAATTACTAATTATACATTTGATTGCTTAATTGAATTATATTTTTAATATTTTTTAAATTTAAACAAACAACAGACTAAATGTACTTAGAAAAGAGAGCATGATGCTGCATTTTTGGCTTCTTTTGACCATCGTTTTTCCAAGCGTTTGTCATTTATGTTGGCGTACGCACATAATAAGGGCGAGGAAAAACGGCCGAATTGGATTGGTGAAAATGTTTGGAGTGCTTTGTGGAGGAAATGGAACACATATGCTTACAAACAGAAGAGAGAAAAAGCAAAGATTAATAGAGCATCTGAGAAGGGTACCAGTACTGATAAGGGAGGTTCCATGTCTGCTGGAGAAATTAAATATTATATGGTAATTAATATTTATAATATATATCTATTAATTTCACCAACTTATAAACTTGACATTAATTTAATATTTTAGGAAAAGCAACTTGGAAGGGAGGTCACTTAGGCAGAGATACATCGCTATCTTCATGTTAATCTTGAAACAAATGAGTATACTGATGGATTATCACAAATGATTCAGGTAATTATTATATCTTAATTATTATATATTAATTAGACCTCTAAATTATTATATATTAATTAACTATTTTAATTTTTAATTTTTTTAGTTTTTATATAAGAACAACTTCAACAAGTCATGAAAGAATGGGATGATCGTCAAGCTACTCTTCCTCCTGCTCAGCGAGCTGGTCCAGTGCAGCGGAAACAATATGAGACCACAAGTTTTATGAAAATTAGTGGTGGCAAGTAAAAAGGGCGTGTGTTGGCTGCCAGTAGTTTATCATCAACATTTGTGAAAGGTCCAACAGGCTATATTCAGACTGAGACATCTTCTTCTTATGCTACTACGGATCGATCTCATCATCTGTCGATAGATAATCTTGACCAGTTAAAGGAGCAATGAGCAAGTGAGAAAGAAGAAAAGACACGATAGCTGATACAAGCAGCAATTCATAAATTGAATGAGGAATGGAAACAAAAGTTTCAAGAGCAGCATCAGTAGCAGCAATAATTTCAACAACAACAATTTTCATTTCCTCCTGTGTTTCATCAGTAGTTCCCGCCTCGACCTCAATATTTGCATCAACAACCACTATTCCAGTAGCAACAAAATTACTCTCAATACTCCCAGCAGCAGCAACCACCTCCAAATTTCCAACAACAACACCATGATCCTCTGAACTGTGCCTTCCAACAATAACAACAGCCAATATTTCAGCAACAACAATATTTTCATAATTATCAGTATGTTCCGTCATCTTCACATCAACTTCCTCAACCTCAACTAGATCAAACTGCATACCGACCAACTATGCCAACAACTAGCTTGATCAAACCTGATTTAAATCAACCTCAACCAGCTATGGCTCCTTCTTCGAGTAGTGGTGGTGTAATTGAAGATGAAATCCAATTTCAAACCATGATGTCTCCTCCAACACAAATTAATAATACTTTTGAGGGACTTCTGTCGTCGGATAACATTGTAGCAAATAATGATGGTGGGAGTGGAACTGATCAGATGAATTATTATGAGGATTGATGTATTTGAATAATTTCATAATTTTATTTTTGGTTTTTATGAACACATTTATCAGGTCCTAGTTAATTATTGTGTGTTTAATTTTTGGTTTGTAAGACATGATTTATTAATTTTGGAATGTTTTATTTGGTTTGGTAGTAATAACTTTAATTAATATTAATATTAATTTTTATATATAATAGTTATTTAAATTTTTAAATTTAATTTTTATTTAAACTTAATTTAAATTTAAATTTAATTTTAATTTAAATTAATCTTTAATTATAATTATAATTTAAATATTATATTTTAAATTTAATTTAAATGATAATTAAATTGTAATATTATATTTTTAATTTATATTGATATTAGTTTATTAATATAAAATTAAATTTAAATTTAAAGTTAAATATTATATTTTAGATTTAATTTAAATTTTAATTAAATTATAATATTGTAATTTTAATTTAAAATTTTAATTTATATTCATATTAATTTATTATATATAATATTATTTTTTAGTATTAATTTCGAATTTAATAAAATATTTTTTTTTATAAAGTTAATATTTTGTGGCGGTCTAAGCCCTCACAAAATATTTATTTTTTAATCTGGAACATTCTTTGTGGTGGCCTAAGCCCTCACAAAGGGAATCATTTGCGGCGGCCTGCGCCCCCACAAAAGTTTAACTTTAAAAATCAGCTTATCCTTTATGGCGGCCTAAGCCCTCACAAAATGAGGCATTTGTCTTGTTTGTACCGGAAAAAATCGAATCTTCTAGTGTGACTAAAAATGAATGGGGTCTGTTTCGAAGTCTTCATTAGGTTAAAAAATTTAGAAGAATGTTGTTTATGTTGCATGGATTCTTGAAACAAGGGGTAGATTGGGGCAAGCATATTGTGGTGTAGGTGGTCGTTAGTGCACCCACAAATTAACCAATTGTTGCCCTCCTAAAATGTGGAGTTTAGAATGTTGATTAAACAAAAATAACCATTATACTCATTTGTTTTTAAATATCAAAATCTTAAGTTTTGTATTTGCCAAATACAATCCAAAAGTTATGTAGGTTTTATTTGTAGTTTTAAAACTAAGGAAATTGTTGAGTTTGAAAGGAAGAAGTGAACTTACTAAATTTGAACTACCTCGCAAAGCGATGGGATTGGGTGCTTCGTGCGAGGGAGGAGAGGCAATATAAAATGATTATGTTATTCCAAGAAAAACCCTATACAGATTCAAATAACCTAATCAACCAAATATTCATTTTTCTTTCAAAATCACCAAGAACCTTCATACATCTATAACTTTGTTCATTATAACTCATTGCTTCCAATAATTCTTCGTAATTGATAATTACAACAATATAATTTATCATTAAAGTGTTTTCACATGTGAATAAAGTTTATTTCCTCTCTATCTTTATATCCCACAGTTTAAATTCACTATAACTATTAGGACTAGTTTGATCTGTAAAAGGGTAAGTATTGGACTAAAATAATACATGCCAAATCCATAAGGTGCTAAATAAATTTATGTCTAGTACTATGTTTGGGGAATAATGGACAACACAAACAAAACAATATAAAATTTACTACAAAAACTAATATGTAATAAACATTTATGAATGCAAATATTCATAGAGCAAAGAGTTACAGAGAGAAGAGAGAAGAGAGAAGAGAGAAGAGAGAAGAGAGATAAGGGGGAGAGACAAAAAAGAGTAAGAAAGGAGATAAAAAAAAGGAGAAGGGAGATATAGAGAGAGACATGGAGAGATAGTAGACATGATAAAGGGTATTAAGGGAGGGAGAGAAAGTAGATAGATAGAGAGAGAAAGAATGAGACAAAATAAGATAAAGATGTTAGTTAGGAAATGGTTCCCTAAATGAAATTTAGAAAGAGGTTGAATAGAGTTTACCAATTTTCAGAGTTAATCAATCACGCAACGGAAAGTTGTTTGGAAACATGATAAATTGGCTTACAATAACATATTGGAAATCGGTTTTTCAAAGATTAATGATATTGCTATCAATTAACACAAATGAGCATTGATAAATTCACACAAGAAATGGTGTTTAATTGAAGGTTTTAAAAACATTTGATTTTCAATCAAACATGTGAAGAGTGCTAAACACTTAATGATTTCATTATTGATAGAAACACATAGAATAGCAGAACTTTCAACAATGAATCACATCTCTAATGTTGAGAATGTTTGAAAACACATGTTTATCTCAACAGGTCAAAACAAGACATTTATCTATAATAGAAATTTCTAAGGACTCGTTAGGAGTTGGTTGTGAGTGTCTGATTTGGTTTTGAAAGTCAATTTTAAAATCAAAACATGTTTGGGTAAAATGAGGTTGAGTTGGTTTTTTACTTCATTTCAAAATAGTTTTTTTCTTAAAACTCCACAAAATAGGTTTTATAATTCTTATTTTTGTTTTAAAATTAACGAGTCACCATCACTAGACATATGTTGGTGTAAGCCCTAGCACAAATGTATTTTACATAGATTATTATTCGTGTCATGAATTTCATTCATATATAGAACATCAAGTGCGACTTGATTGTGAGATATTGGGTCCATTAATTTTAGCATCTACTCGGCGATCGAGAAATAAATAATTGAATATTTCAAGGATGACACATATTGTGACTTGCGTTTAATTAGACATTTAGACGAACGAACAATTACTACACAATAAATAATGGAAATGGTAAGGTTTAAATTGTATCATCGATTTTCTCCTGATTTGGGTAGACATGATGCATTGTTAGATGTCAATAAATGTTTATAATATTTTATATTATATAAACTAATATAATATTATTACTATTTCAGTGACCAAATTTACCTTCTTTGAATTGAAATTTGTGGCAAACAATATGCTACTATGTATTTGCCAAGGCTTCAAAGCAAGTTGAGTCTCATGGACATTCTCTTTATCACAAAAAATGGTGACTCAATAATTTCCTTGCAAACATCCTTTTGATGAACCTTTAATCACCTTCAAGCACTAAAATTGCTTCATTCACCTCACTCTCTTGTTTAAAGAGACCTTCAATTTTACCATAATATGTCTCTTTGCTTTCAATATCAATATATTGATGCCATTCCTCCTTTAGATACACTTCTTCAAGCACTTACACTAGAGAATTATCAAAGTTAGACAAACAAATGGAGTCAATTTCTTGTCCTTTGTCTCTCAAATGTTTCTCATCTTTTTCTTTTTTTTTTCTTTGATTTTCTCTTTCTCTCTCAAGACTAGCCTCGCTACTTTTCTTGCCTGTTTTGCATATCTATTTCCATACAGATATTTCAGATACTTCGGATCGAATACAAAATTTCAAATATATTGATAATATGATATACTTATCTTTTTTTTTTTTTTTCTTCTTGATCCTCAGTTTTATATACCTCATATCATCACTATGATTTTCTTGATCCTCTAACTGCTCAATTCTGACATGTAAAACTTCACTATGCTCCCTCAACATCTTTTGCATTTGAGCAATTATAGCTTCCACTGACAATATGTTGTTTCCCCCTTGAGGTGGGTGATCATAGCATTGGGATACATGATTCTAGCTTTTTAGTTTGGTATTTTAAAAGCTCTTTATAGCTTAGATTAATATTTGTAGCTTGTTTCTAAACTTTGGGTCGAATTTGAATTATAATTTTATTATTTGTATTTTAATTTTATCATAACTTGAGCTTTGGATATCGGATTGGCACATATGAGCAGGCGTTGGAAAGCTAACAGTCCGAGCTACAACGTTTTTGTTGGAAGAAAAGATCAATTCCGAACTTTACTGGGCCTAAATTGCAGATTTTGTAATCTGGACTTTTGTTATAATTTTAATTAGCGGGTCACTTGTTTCTAAACCATAAATCCCAATATCAAGTACTATATATTGACAGTTTTGTTTCTTTTCTAAAGACGGAAAAATTAGGACAATTTTGAACTTTATTGGGCCTAAATTGTAGATTTCGTAATATAGACTTTTGTAATAATTTTAATTAGCAGGTCACTTGTTTTTAAACCCTAATCCCTAAAGTCCAATATCAAGTACTATATATTGACAATTTTGTTTCTTTTCTAAAGACGGAAAAATTAGGATTCAAATTGCTACAAGAAATAAACAATTTTTATTTTAATTTCATGGAAGGCTAATTTTATAAGATTAATCCACGAGTTCACAGTTTCATCAACACCTTCAGATTCAGGTTACACTGTCAATTTCGATTCATGATTCTATTCTTGTTTATTTGATTATATTGATATTTTGATTGCTTAAATTGAATTTTAATAGGATTGATTAAAATTATTTGATATAATTTGGTTTCAGTTTCTAATTTAATTGAATTATAATTTTGCGACGCTTGATCGTTAATTGTAATATTTTGATGATTGTGATGCTTAATCCAATCAAAGAAACCAAATTCACATAGGAATGATTACACTTGTTTGATCAATTCTATAGTCAAATAAGAATAGAATCACAAATAAGAAATTAAACTCATTGATAGAATCTGTGATATGTCTGAAACTCGAATAAGTGGATTAATCATTTTGCTCATCTATTAAATAAAAAATCTAAAAAACCCTTTTTTAATTTCAATTTTCAATTCGGTTATTATTATTATATTAGAAGTCCTTGCGAAACGATTCGAGTTATTACCTCTATTTACATTTTATCAATTGTATTTGACTTGTGTATGACAGCGGATCAGAGGGTTATCATCCCCACCTATTCCTATCATATTTTAAATAACAAACAAAGAAAAGTGAAAGAAAAAGACTTCACCACACAACTCACATGTTTACATTCTTGAATTTATCACTCGTGTTTCATTCGATTTAGGTTTTTTCTATAATGCATCTATCATTCCTTTTTCCACTCAATTTCTCTCTTCAAGTTCTTATTTATCTCTTGCCTTTTTCCTTTCAAATGCATATTTATAGTAAGGCTATCTCTAAATATGCATTTGTAACCTCATTGAGGGGATATTGTGAACATTATTTTTATGAGGCTTTGCTCTCTAGAGTTCTTGAAAGAATTCACTTTGAACTTATCAAGGTTGTTAATCCTTGTGGCTTTCTTTTTGGTTTATCAATTCCTAGATTGTGGTACCATTATGTTCTTGTTTCGTTTGTTGAATAATACTTTTGAGTTTCCTTTACATCAAGTCCTAATACACAAATTCTACCAATTTTCGTATTCAGTAACCTGCGATCATATCTCGAGTTCTACATACTTGTTTTTGATGATTCAACAGCCTAACTTGCGTTTTGGAATGTCATCTTCCACCTCGTTTTGGAATGATCTAGTTCCGAGTTTCGTAGCTTCGACTATCGCATTCTCTAGCAAAATGTGATTTTGGCTCCAATCTGTATATTTTCAACCTAAAACGGTCCTAAAAGTGATTCATGACAAAAAGGATCATATCAAATGGGACAAATATTCCCGAGCATTATCGCTTCTTAATGCACAAATAGAAACACTAAATTGAGTTTTAATTTCTTGATAAAATTGCTAAAAAATGGAAACCCGTCCAGATCTATTTTTCATTAAAAATAACCACATAGAACAAGAGTAATCATCAATAAAAGCAACAAAATATTTAGACTCTAAAGTAGACACAATACGAGAAGGACCCCAAACGTTAGAGTGAACTAAAGCAAAGATGGACGAAACCCTTTTATTGACTCGATCAGGAAAATGATTACAAGTGTGTTTCCCTAACTAACACGACTTGGATGATGAAGAAAGGTAATAGAGGCCATAAGACTCACATCCGATGTCAATCTTCCTTCCCGAACTCCAGTCCTGTAGAGTAACATTATCATTAGTGGAAGTAATAATACAATCATGGAGCCAAGTCAGTTGACTAATTGAAAGTAAATTAAAAGGGCATCCATGTAAATAGAGAAAAGATGCAACTAAAATGGAAAGGATGTGTAACACCCTAATATTTTTATATATATTATAAATGTGTCTTTTAGTAATTTTCGTAGTTTATTATTTAATTAATAATTTATTCTACCTGTAAATAAATTAAATTAAAATTTATCACTCCCTATTTTACTTGAATAATTATAACCTTTATTTTTACTTAATTATTTTGGTGTGACAATTACATTAGAACGGTTTATGGTATAATTATTTCCAACGTGGACAACTGTGTATTTTGTTTATTTGATTATTTTCGATAATCATGAAATTGATGTGTTAGATACGTTGACTTTAATTTTTTTTTTATACGTGAACTGCAGTGATAATTGTCTTACTTTATTTTAGTTGATGAAAATATTAGATGAATTATTTAATTAAATTATAATTTATTGAAGTTATATCATTTATTAGTTTTATTTTAGACCAAATAAGTATTTAACCTAGGAGATAATAGAGTTAGTAAAAATCCTTAGTTTTATTTATATATTTTATTTAATTAATTTCATGTGACAATAATAAAATAATTGTTCCTTTAATTTTAATTATTTGATGAAGTATATTTATATTAATTAATTAATTTATTTATTATTGGGGTTTTGTTAGTAATTAATTAAAACTCGTTGGAGTATTTTTTTAGAGTGAACAATGACCTAGTCAATTTTGGTCAATATTTAATCATCCACACTATATTTTATTTTTAATAGCATTTAATTATAGAACCGTGTGTTTTCTATTACACATCCATTCAAATGTGTAGCAATCAAGAATAACTACATGAATGTCAATTAATTCATAACGGTTGGTAATTGAATGATATTATTCCAATTGAATACCTTATTGATGTGTGCAATTAATCTCAATGAGAAAAATTATTCTCTTTCTCTAATCAGCTTCACTCTTTATTCGCAACATTATATTTTGTTTATCTCAAATATTTTCTAAGTCACTCAAACAACCACCCACATATTCCTTCTCTTTCTTGTGGAAGCTCTAAGCTTTTGTTCCTTCATCTTTATGAGATTTTCCGAGGGCTATATAGTGTTACGTGGAAGGAAAGCGTCCAAGGTAAGGGCTTTTCCCCATGCAGAGTTAGGCTATATATTAAATTAGCGATTCGTAAAATATTGATATGATGTTTGGATGTCTTAAAAGAAAAATGTTGATTTTATTTTCGTCGTAAAGAAATTAACAATATTTATGCTTTGATTATTTTTTTAGTAATTCCTCTATCTTGATGGAATTAATTATACCTTGATAAATATGTTTGTAGTGAAAATGTTTAATGTCTTGCGTGTTTTAGAGTATTTAATTATAAAGTTATAATTTTTATAATGATGTAATTAGTAATATGTTTATTAGGATGTATTTGATTTAATTGTTGACTTTTTAAGTATTTTAAATTTAAAACTTGACTTTTATGAAAATTATATGTGTCTTGAGGAAATTGATGAGAATTTTATATTTCTTTAATTTCAATATGATAAATTTGATTATTGAATGTATTAATGAATAGTCTATTTTTAGAATGCTGAAAACTTTATAGTGAAAGGAATGAAATTTATGTTGTTATTGTATTCTTGATCATATGAGTTTTAATTGTTATCAATAACACATAGTCAAATCGAATCTTATGGATTATTAAAATGAGAGTGGTGATTTTGAGATATTTGTTCATGTGCATATTTGACCTGTTGAAGTTATCGAACTATAACTATGAACATCCATGAGAATATAAATTTGATGCCTTATGTGATTAAAAAATTTAATCTAAAATATTTTGTCATTGTGGTTGTCTAAGTGGCTGGTGATTTGTGTTTTAAATATTGTTATATTTGCGGTTGCCTAAGTGACTGGTGATATGTCTTAAATATTGTTATCTTTGTGGTTGCCTAAGTGGCTGATGACTTGTTTAAAATATCATTATCTTTATGGTTGCCTAGGTGGCTGATGATTTGTGTTTTAAATATTGTTATCTTTGTGGGTGCCTAAGTGGCTGGTGATTTATATTTTAAATATTGTTATCTTTGTGGTTGCCTAAATGGCTGTTGATTTGTGTGATTATTTAAGTGAGTGATGACATGTACTTTTTGAGCATCATTATCATTTCATGACATATCATATGCATCTTTTTCGACGTCTATGTGGTTGGTTTAATTTTCCCTATTGGTTTGAGTGACTTCTATGTGG
Source organism: Cicer pinnatifidum (assembly GCA_037974775.1). Classification (NCBI taxonomy): domain Eukaryota; kingdom Viridiplantae; phylum Streptophyta; class Magnoliopsida; order Fabales; family Fabaceae; genus Cicer; species Cicer pinnatifidum. The sequence continues at coordinate 22,670,555 of JBBPBR010000006.1, read as the reverse complement.
ACGCCTGTGTGGCTCGTTATATCCGGATCATATATGTTTAGGAGCATGCATAACTTGCATACATTTGATTGTCATTGTTATTTTTATATCATTATTTGTTCTAAGGTGAGTTGTTACTTGAGTTATTTAAATACATTTTATAATTGTTGATACACTCTTGCGAATTATATAATAAAAAATATTATTCTCTCTAAATCTTTTATTACAAAAAGATTTATATTTATATTTTATGGTTGTTAATTTATTATTTGGTTTACTTTTGTCGTGGGATGAACTGACCCCTTACACCAACATTTAGGTACTAACGATCTCAAAGAGTTGTATGAATGATGTTTGATTGGTGCACGCACGTGGGAAAATGAAACTTTTATTTAGGAATAATGTTTTGTATTACTAAAATGTTGTGGTAAATTGTAAAGTTATTTACTCTTCATCATTACCTTTAAATAGAAAGACTGAAGTGAGATTTTATTTGCTAGTAAATAATTGAATGTCATTAATTTTAGTCAACCTTACTTCTTTTGAACTTCACTTAAAAGAGAATTTATTTTATTTTGAAGCATAAATGAATATCGATCTAACGATTGAAATATTAATTTTGCAAATAAATGAATAAATATTATTTTAGTAAATTGCATTACGTTATTTTACAAAAAAAATATATATCAAGTCATTTTCTAACGCATCTTCAAATTATTACATGATGAACTATTCATAGAAAAAAAATTATAGTTGTTTCTAAAAAAAAATTATTTTTAAGTAATTTTTGGATCAAAAATTTGGGGCATTACAAGATGATTTTGACAATGCCAACCCCTTGAAACCGGGTTTGGGAGGAATTTGAATAACTTATGGAAGGTAAGAAAACTAGATGTAAAGAGAGAAAAAGAGATACCTGTATTACCAGTGACATGATTAGAGGCACCAGAATCAAGAACCCAAGGGTCGAGAGAACATGAGTGATAGAGTTAAACAGATGAATTATTCGTGTGTGCAACCACAATAGTAGAACTAGAGTTTATTTAGCTGACTCTGAACCCACCAGAGCAAATCTTTATAATTTACCGGTGAGCCTTGTGGAGATGTGTAGTCTGAATAGTGGCAAAAGGATCAAGCTGAAGGTGAAGACTTAGCATGCAACTTCCAACAACGGTCAATAGTGTGTCAAAGGCGATTACAATGCTCACATTCGGGACGAGGCTTAAAGTTTGATGGTCGTCCATGTTAGTGACTCTGATTATGTCCTAGAGATGCAAGGACATTAGTGTCACCCGGAGCTGAAGTAATAGAGTGCTCAATTGGATGTCTTGTTGGTACTCGAAGGAAGATCACTGAGGTAGTAGAAATACATGGAACAGTATTAGACTCCAAAATTTGATCATGAGTTGTAGAGTACTCATGGGGCATGCCATAAATTGCAAGAAGAATGAATAAGGTGTTGCGTTGATCCAACTACTTCTTTTCTTCAACTGGATTACTTGCAACAGGAGGGAGAAACTCATTAAAATCATGAAGTGCACTATGAACAATGCCAAGGTATGAAGAAATAGAACCATCTTTCGTCTTCAGAGTAATGATATTTAGCAAGCGGTGACAAACTCCATAGAGACGTTGAGTTTCATTAATGTAGAATACCTTTTCCAAAATTCAAAACGATTCACAGGTGAGACATGGACAAAAAATCAGTTGAACATTTGGATGAAGTGTAGACTTATTGACACTGCACCATTGAGCATATATCTACTTCCATTTTGATGTTTCAACCGCAACCACTTTTTTCATGATTTTTAGTAAGATGCTCCATGTAACGTTGACCAAACATCCATAGTTTGATATCGACGACCCAACTGTCATAATTTGATCAATTCAGTTTCTTCGACAAAGAGATGAAAGGTGATGTCGTTTGTAAATATGTTGTTTTTTGTTTCTTTTCAGAAAAAGATGCCATGGTCGATAGGGAGTGCTAGAAAACGCGTTCAAACCGGGGAAACATGGGTTGTTTGAACTGGAATACGTAGATCCGTGACTCAAAATTGAAAACTCAGGGCATATATGGAATAAGAAGATCGAGGAAAATGCAACGGAATAAACTGCATCTTAAACGGCTACATGATGCGCCATCACGCGCAATGGTATGACGTGGCGTGTTGATTTGACGTACGTTGATAACGGCGGCGCGTGGGAGGTGTGTTGAAGACCACATTGATGGGTGGGCTGATATGGAGTGTATGATGCTACTAGAGTGGTCGTTCCTCAAAAAAGGTCATCGAAGAGAGCGGCGACAGTGACAACAGGGCGTGGATGGTTGGAAAAAAATTGAGAGAACAATGTAGCACAGACAGGGAAAGGGGAAACTAAAGTTGAGAACATGGTTTTCCGAAAAACGTTTATGACCGGAGAGAGTGGGTCCACCGGGTAGTTGAAGATTAAGGTTGTCTCTCAATATGCTCTGGATACCATGTTGAATGAGAAAAAAATATTGAGAAACATATTGAATAGTTTGTTTGTTTGTTTCAACTACACAATAGATGTTTTTTACATAGACTATAAGTGATAAATACACATAATGACAGAAATACTTACAAACTTTTTATTTATTTACGTACTCATATTGTAATTTCAACACTTCCTTCATTTCGATTTCAAATGTTTATAATATCCTTTAACAATTGTTACAATGTGTACACCAATTTCTTCTTCCTAAACGCTCGCGAATCAGATTCTTGGAAAATTCCTTCACAAAAAGCTGAACCCTATCTTCAAGAAAAAGAACCCTTCTTAACTCCTTGCAAGATAGTCCTTAGAGAAACTATTTATCTAGCCAAAACGGAAGATATCCTCTCTTCACCGCTTCAACACAAGATCAATTAATACCTTTTGATGATTTGTGTCTAGAATAGACATCTCAACACTAACATCTTTGACATGTTTTTTTTCGCCTAAAACTTCGATTACAAATCTGATTTATGTAAGAAATAGTTTTCAATATATAATATGATCTAGAATGCATGATTCTTTTTTTTGGAATGAGTTAGAGTATTCACAGTGTTTCAAAAGGTTATATATCGTTTATATATAATGGATGAAAAAAGATTGACAAAAGACTAATGCTTCCTTATTGAAATGAAAACTTTGTAACTGTCATTTCCATAACATTGTTAAAAGAACAACTTTGAAGAATCAGTGATTTGATTCACACATTTCACGAGTCGATTCACACGCTTCTTTACAACTGCATTAACGTGATTCTATTCACAAAACTTGTTATTTTGTGTTGAGTCAATTCATCATTCTTGTGAGTCAATTAATAGGTATCGAACATAAAAAATGAGTTCTTTACATATGTCAGTCAACTCATAAGCCTGAAAGTTGAATTACAAAATAAAAAATCACTTAGGAAATTTTTTAATTGCATTTCAAAGTGTTTCAATATGATATGGACATGAAACAAAGTTTATGCATGAAAAACATGAATTTTCATGAACTCTTTATGATTCAAATGACATTTACAAGAGATTGAGAAAAAGAATCAACAATGCCATTCACTCACCATATAATCTAGAGAAATCTAGTTTTGGCATTACTAAAAACACTAGTCTCATCTAAGTTCTAGGAGACCCTTACAGTTACAATTTCTCAACTTTGCGACGACCAAACTTGCAAAACTTTATGATAATTAGTTATTGTCCTCCTTTATTGTTACATATGGAGCGTCTAGAGGTTCTCTTGGGATTGCAGCACGTGGAGGAATTTTTATAGATCATATTGGGAATTTTTTTGGTAGTTTATGTGATTCCATGGAAATTGCTACTGCTTTCCCAATTGAAATTTTTGGTGTTATGGGTGCTATAGAATTTGACTTCCATTTCACAATTCAAATTTATAGTAATTGTTTTTTATGTTCTTTGGAGGTTATCAAATTGGTGGACTAATTGTCTCATTATCATTTCAAGATTTCATTTTTGAGTCTCTTATATCTTTAGGGTGAAAAAATTGATTAATCATAGTTTTTCGATGAGTGGTGTAGTGGGATGTTATTTATCTTTTCTCTCTGATATTTTGCTTGTAACAAAAACGACGTTCATTTTATTTCATTATTGTTGTTCTCCTTTTTCTCATTTGTTACTTTTCTCTACATTCTTTTTTCATTCATAGGTTCTATCTTTTGGAACTTTACTAGTAAGATTTTTAACGAGTCATATGTTATTAAAATCCTTTGAATTGTATTCTTGAGTTTTGGCCCACTCTCTCAAATATTTTTATCTTTATTTATTTAATAATATTATTAGAGTGCTACAAATGATATACAATAATTGTGAAGTACCAACATAGTTAGCATGTTATTTCAACTCTATGATATTTTTGCACTTTACTTTTGTTTTTGCTTAAAGAATAAAAAAAAGGACAACAATGGTAATAACGGGCCACATATTAACATACCCAAGTTTGTCTACTCTAAAATATTGTCTAAACCTAAAGTAAGTTGTCTCAATCATTTTTAGATCAACATGTTTACATTACGCACCCTCTACATTTACCTAATAAGAGTGAGGCTAAGATTGCTAATGAAATTTTACAAGAGCACAATGAACATAACTTTTAATATTGAAAAAAAAAAGTAGATTAAAGAAGATAAAACCCAAAATAAGGTCATAGAAAACATCTAAATTCACTCATAATTTACAATAAAATTTATTAATAGTCTACAAATGAAAATTTTCCAAATCACAACTATTGGATAGAGATGACAATTAAAACCATACTTATATCTATCGAGTACCAACAAAAAATACCTACAACGGATAAAGTAAAAATTCACAATATAAATAGTAGTATAGACACAAATAATTATCTGCAAAAATAAAAGTACGTTGGATATCCACCACACACCACACCATAATATGTATTTTAACTTATAATTATATTATTATTATACAAAAATATTTATTTATACTGTATCAGGATAGTAATATTCAGGCTACTATTCTAAATATACAAATAAAACCACAAAAGTTTTAGTTGGAATACAAAATCACATAACTTAAACTATATATATAAAGTTAACAATTAATTTTATAAAAGATGGCAATTGATTTCTTGATTTTGTTATGTTTTTGTCCAAATAAATTTGTGTTTAGTCTAGTAATTAATTTTCTTTTTGTTTTGTTTTTATTAATATCACTAAATCAAAGAAATATTTATATGATTTAATATAGTTTTGGATAATTGAAATACTTTTTATTTTCATGATTTAATATTATAGAACTTGGAATATTTTCTTAATTATGTTAAAATATATATGATATTTTGTGATTTAACCATTTATTTTAATTCAAACACCGATAATAAATACGAATATGCGTACTTAGATATTCAGAGAATACATATTCATAAATTAAGATTGATATCTACAATTATACGAATTTGAGTATTTTTCAAATTACAATTACGAAAATGAGTACTACCGTACCCCTACCTATACCCATTGTCATCTCTAGTATTGGGAACCGGGAAGTTCAACCATCAAATTCAATATTCACAAGAATTAACGAAATAAACATTATTTAATACACAACTTAGATAAAATACCTAATGTACAAGTACATTATTTATAGAGACAACTTTTGTTTTTTGTTTTTTCTTAATATGTTTCGAACAATTGAATTTAAGGCAGTACCTAGTAACATTTATTTGACCATCGCATTCTATAAAATTTCAAGTAATAACTAGTGGCTAATTAAGAAAGGTAATGTTTTCAGATATTTATTTAAGGCCAAAGATAAAGTTTCAATGTTTGTTGCAACCAAACATTTGAAAGCATTTATTAGAAGGTGAATTGCCAATGAATGTTTTGTCTGAGAACATTCAAGGAATTCGATGTATTGGATTTTCATCTATTATTACATGAATGAATAATAAAAGTGAAATTCCCCTTAAGAATTTGCATAACAGAAATGGTTCTTATCTAACTGATGCTTTTAATGCCTATAACATGCGTGTGAAATTGGTGTTGATGGGTCAGTGAAATTTCCATTGAGTATACGATTAGCAACCCAACGGTTAGCAGCTTCAGCATAATGAACACCATCCCAACTCACATACATTGATGGTTTTTCACATGCAGTACCATACACATCTTTCCCATTTGCACTTCCCAAATTCCCACACCATATATGAGTATCATTCACATGATACCCACAACATATATTCATTGGATCCATAAATCCTGAAAATACAATTAAGAGTTCATAAGCATGTTAAATAAATTTTCCAAATTGAGTAGTCATTGTGCCAATGTATCTTTTTCATTACATTTCCAGCACAACATTACTCAATCTTTAGTGATAAGATTATGAAAATAAATATTATGGTTTATTTTTGTGTATATTAGAGTAGCAAACATCTTTCATAAAATCATATCAACATTGTGCGTCTTAAAAAAGGTCTGGCAACGTGATATGTTAGAACCTAGATGGTTTGTAGAACAATTCTTTATCTTATTTTGATGATAACAAAAGATATTTTGAGAAAATAATTTATTGCTTTGATAATTTAATTAAGTGTGCAGAAAATAAATTAGAAGAAAACCCATAATTAGAGGAAGCACCCAAGATTAGAGAAAACGCCCATAATTAAAGTGTACAAGATTAGAGGATGCGCATCCAACAAAGGAAAATTAAGAGGTAACATAATAAAACGACATATAAGAGGAAATGAACAACAAACGCCCTTCGCTTCCTCCAAAGGATCTGCCTCTAAATAACTGAGTCTAAGGATAACTCTAATAATCTGCCTCCATTATTTTACCTCTGAAGATGAGACTCTAAAGTCAAGTGCAACTGACTCTGAAATTCATACTACTTCTGACTCCGATGATTTGACTTTCAAGAAAGTCAATGCCTTTGATGCAAAAGTCAAAGCAACATGGAAAAAGTCAATGGCTCTAAAAAAAGTCAACGACTCTAACTTTAACAAAATGTATGACTCTAGAAGTTGACTCTGAAGACAAATGTTCTGCACACGACTCAGAAACAAAATCTAATGAAGGCTCACTACCTCTAATTCTGATATTGAAGATTCAAATGTTCAAGCGGTTACTTTTGTCGAAAAGTACCCAATCATTTACATTCTTAATTGTACCGAATTGAATATCTCATCAAATAGAAACGGTTCAATTCAAATTCACGACAACGAATCTATGCAATCAAAGATAGAACATTATGAAAATCTCAACAACAATCGAGCAACGAAAATATGAATTGAAGCTTAAATCAAAATTGAACTCCAGCAACGATCAACAACGATCAAGAATTTAATTCCAACAACTAACCACAACGATCAGAAAATTAAAAGCGAAGATCAAGATCAAATTCAAACGGAGAAGTGATCTGAAATCAAGAATTCACATCTATAAAAGGTCCTCTTCACTTGACAAACAAGATATGAATGAAAAAATATACGAGCTAAATATCAATCAATCATCAATTACCTATATTGTATTTAGCACTCAATTGTAATATCATTCTAGTTGTGCAAAACTATGAGCAATATTGTAAACATCATCCAGTGAGAGTAAACCCATAAATAGAAATTATACACTTGTTTAACCTAGCCCAATAGTAGCTGTGAATACTCAACGACTTGTGGTTTCAAGTTGGATGTTGAGAAGACTTAACTGGTGAAGTTAAGTGGTTGTAATCTATTTTGAATTACTCAGTAAATCCTTCTGGGTGAAGGCATTGGACGTAGCCATCGGGCTGAGAGTGAACGAAGATAAATCATTGCTTTTGATTTTATTTTCATCATTTGTTAGCCGAAAGAAGTTTTTAAAATAGAATACACATTTAATTTCCACCTGCATAATATATATGTTGCGACATCTATGTTTTTATGTCTCATTGACTGCAATGTGACGACACTTGAGGTTGCATCAAACACATTTGACTAATTCTATTTTTGTAATATAAAGAATCGTACACAACCGCGATTTAAGACTTTGGCGTTACTCCCTCTGCCCCTAATCTTAGGTCTTTTAAGATTTGCACACATATAAAGAAACAATAAATTTAGACAACTGTAAACCCTTTTACCCTTAATTATTTAATAAGAGTAAAATTTATTTAATACATGTTTTTATTTTATTTTTGTAAGGATAGAAAGCAAAAATATGTTTAATAGTACTATTTTAATTTCCTAAAACAATTAAGATTGAGACAAAAATAAAAAGACTAAGACCACATATTAGGGACAAAGGTATATGATAACAACCTAGTAGAATAAATGAGTCATGTGAACAAGTTACCTTCATTTTTGGTATTGCTGATTAGTCCATATTTTGCAGCATAAACATCTACATAAGTAATTGCAGCTTCTGGAAGTTCTGTTCTCATCTTGACAACTCTGTCTTTAAGCTGCTTGTTGAATTCAACAGCCATCACATTTTGATCATTTACACATCCATACTGGTCAAGATATCCAACTGGTAGATTATGTTTGTAAAATTGGTTCACTGGCAAACACCCAATGGGACCAGTGTTGTGTATCCAAAATGACCTCCCTCCTTGTTGGTATATATTCTGCAATGAAGTTTATTGATCAGATTTCATAACCATTCCAACACAGGTTTTAAATAATAGTCTGCGAGTGCAAGACAGACTCTGTGCCATCAAGGTTTTCGAAGTCTCCCTAACTACATTGCGATTGCAATTGAAGATACATCAAACACGTTTGACTACTTCTTTTGCAATATCAAGAGTCACGACATGCCACAACTTAAAACAAAGCTTAAATGTACTTTTGGTCCTCATCTTCTGTGTGTATCTGCTTCTTTTTCTTTTCCCCACCCCAGATCCCAAGATACCAACTTTCCTTTCTTTCCAACAGATTTTGTCTTGTACCTTCCAAATTTCACCATCACTTGAGTTCCACGCTCTTCATATTCCTACCAAGTTGGCACCTACTGACTTTTTGACTGATTTAGTGTTCCATGTTTTGGAGAAATTAAAGTTCATTTAAGAAAACACCTTTTTTTACATTGATCTTTTGTTCTTACTCTTGAAAATTGAACTTTCGTTTTTCATCAGTTCATAATAGTTGTCTCATCTATTCATGGTTTCCCAATTTCGTAATTTTGGCTAAGTTTTTTTATTTATTGTTAACACTTTTAACTAAAACTATATTTTAGTGATCGCATTTCTAGTTTTGGGATTTTAGTCCCCCACATGTTTCAGATGTAAACTTATTCTTCTGAAATGTGTTGTTTATGGTCCAAATCAACAATGTCTCATTAACAAATGTAATTCTACATTATTAATGAATATGACATGTAAAACAAAACAAGTCACAAACTGAGGTTTGGGAAAAATCCCAAAACTTGTTAAATAGTGGAATTAAAATCCCAGATTTAGAATGGGGACAAAAATCTAGTTTTATTTAAAATAAGAAGTTCAAAAGTTAATTTTTTCAAACAATAGTGAACATGTTTATTCACAATCTGTTCAATGTTCAAAACACAATTAATTAAAAAAGAATTCATCTATTGCAACATTGGTAGAGACACAAGTGCTACTTACTTTGACTGCAGAAGCTAACTGGTTAACTATATCTGGCATGGATGCACGAATTTGGTCAAAGTTCATCTTTCTAAACCCAACAGAGAGATCATTTTGACCAATATCAAATGTGTAGAGTGCCTTAGAGAATTCCTCAGGTACAGGAAGCTTGCTTCTTTCAACTGAATTCTTTGCTAAATTTTCAACAAACACATAAAACAAAACGAATGATAATGAGATACAAAAAAAAAAAAAAAATAATTCAAGTTTGTTGAACGATAACAGTATTTTTCAATTTACCTTCTTGGTAAAGCAGCTTTGTTCTTGTTTTGAACTGATTGAACTGCACAATTTGAATATCAAGAGAGAATGGACTTATTCCATATTCAAATATAGTCTCATTCTGTCTCCTAATGGTGGATCCACCAGTTGCAAAATTTGCACCATGTTTATAATTGGTTCCAAGTGAATTCAGATAAGCACTTATATATGGCAAGTTTAGCTTCTCAGCTGCACAATAGATATAAGAGAGTAAAACAATTTCAAGCACTAAATTTTAATCTTACAAACATACAACCACAGGTTTTTAGAATTTGGGTTGAACCTAACATAATCTCGTAAAACCATTTTGTAAGATGAAAACTATCCACTCCTTATAAACACATTTACAGAGTTTATCTTATCCAATGTAGAATTATTAATAGAGATGGTTTTTTCTTTTTAAATTGAGGAAGAGATAAATTTTTATTAATAAAATCATACTAATGAGATAAACAATAACAAAGCTAGTTTTTTTTCAGTAGCAAACTTGATATGAAAATAAAAAGTGGAAATAAGAGAGACAGACTAAGAGAAAAGGGTGTTGTTGAGTTTCAATTTTGATTACCTATGAAATCAAGAATGACACGACCATCACTATCTCTTCCAGAAGGTTTATGAAAAAAGCCATCACCATATGGTGAAGGAATTGGTAGAAATGCAGCTGAAATGCCTCCAGTGTCTGAGTTAGAGTCCCCAAAGTTGTAGATTGCAGGAAAATCACAAGAAGGTAGTGATGAGTCTTTCAGCTCTACACCCTTCACACAAAACAGGAAGAACATAACAAAAAGTAAGAATAAAGCCATTTTTCAGAGTAGGGTTAAACTATGTTGCTAAGTTGTGAGCAAGGTATATGGATAGAAATCCAAAGCAAAAAGTTATTATAAGATAAAAATAATAACATTCAGAGTAGAGAAAATATATTATCCTGATTTTTCGGCAAATCATTGCGTTAAGCGGCAAATACTTTATAACTCATGTCCTGTCACATTTTAAGGTTTGTTTGTTTTTTTATTTGTCTTACCATTATAATATTATTATAACATCTGTTGAAATATGATAAAGCTATTTCTTTTTATTTACATTAAGAGAAATGCCAATTTCTATCTTTTAATTAGTATTTTAATGAATGTCATTGATAGAAAATAATGATAAAAATAAGCCAAAATTCATTCCGTTGTCCAATAATTTATTTTTATTGTACTAAATTAGTTTTAGATTTTTTAAAAAACGTTGGTCCTTAATATTTATTAAGTTGATTACTAGAGTTGAGTATGTGGACGTAAACTCTGTACCGACACATTTAACTCGTGGTCCATATGAGTTGGATTGTTTAGAGCATGAATTATGCGGTTTAAAATTGTTGATTCACCAATTGCCCTTTAATCTGCATAGCTATAATATAATATTTTTTTTTTAATAATAAATATTTTTTTCACTACTATAATTTAATTTAGACAAGTACTACGGTACTATAATATATATATATATATATATATATATATATATATATATATATATCAGTATTATAAATATTTTGATCAATAATTTTCTCTAATTTATTATAGTATCTATTAAAGTTGTTTGAATTAATTATTTTAGTACATTTATTTATTCCATTTTGACACTAGTAATACAATAAATTGATTTCTTAATTGAAATTAAAATTTAAAAAAAAACCATAACATAAACGTCATTTCAAAATAGATCCAAAAGATGAAACTTACAAATTTAGTGAAGTTAAACATAAAATATGGTCAAATTTATTCATAGATGACATGTATTCAATTAATGGTGGAATGACGATCTAGAGATGAAGATGCTATTTGGTCCTAGCTCCTCGTCGGGGGTTTACCTGCACACACTCAAACGATCAAATAAGAATTTGTCAAAGAGTTAGTAGTTTCAGGTTAGAATGTTTATGTATCATTATGACCTCAAGAGTCTTTTTAATATACTAGATCCTTTTCAGGTTTCTAAAAGGGTTCAATTATATTCATCTTAGGGAAATCCATAATATCTCTAGATGACCCTCTGATGTAGGACACACGTCCTTCTAACCAAGAAATGGTGTGCGCCATCTAACGGTAGTAATCACGGTATGATTGCTATCAAGTGGCTCATAATGAGGGTATAGGTGTGCTCTCTTGTTTATCATCACTGAATTTCCTTCTCATCCATCTAATGGTCATGATCGAAGGTCATAGTGAGTTAAAATGGATAGCAACATCAGATTTTATGGCAACAACTTGACCTAGGTTTGACCTATGTGATGTCATATGCTTAGGTGGGGTCGATTGATCTGCTGTCACACACGAGTCAAATACAATTGAATAAATGTAAAATTGAGGTAATAACTCGAATCGTTTCGCAAGGACTTCTGATATAATAATATTAACCGAATTGAAAGTTGAAATTAGAAGGGGGGGGTTAGATTTTTGTTTTAACAAATGAGCAAAACGATTAATCCACTTATTCGAGTTTCAAACGTATCACATATTCTATCAATGAGTTTAATTTCTAATTTCTAGTTTGTGATTCTATTCTTATTTGACTATAGAATTTATCAAACATGTGTAATCAATCCTATGTGAATTCGGTTTCTTTGACTGGATTAAGCATCACAATCAACAAAATATTACAATTAACGATCAAGCGTTGCAAAATTATAATTCAATTAAATTAGAAATCGAAACCAAATTATGTCAAATGAACAGAGATTTAAGTAATCAGAATATAATTCAAGGTGTTGAGGAAACTCTGAGCTCTTGAGTTAATCTTATAAAATGAAATTAGCCTTCCATGAAATTAAAATAAAAAGTGTTTACTTTCATGTAGCAATCTAAATCATAATATTTCATTTGTAGAAAAGAAAGAAAACTACCAATATATAGTACTCGATATTGGTTTTTAGGGTTTAAAAACAAGTGACCCACTATTTAAAATTATTACAAATGTTCAGATTACAATAAACATAGATAGAATCTTGAAGTGAAATTGACAGTGTAACATGAATCTCAAGATGTTGAGGAAACTCTGAGCTCTTGAGTTAATCTTAAAAAATTAAATTAGCCTTCAATGAAATTAAAATAAAAAGTGTTTATTTCATGTAGCAATCTGAATCATAATATTTCATCTATAGAAAAGAAACAAAACTACAATATATAGTACTCGATATTGGGATTTAGGGTTTAAAAACAAGTGACCCACTATTTAAAATTATTACAAATGTTCAGATTACAAAATCTGAAATTTAGGCCCAGTAAAATTCGGCATTGGGATTTTATTCAAAAACAAAAGTTGTAGCTCTGAATTTTAGCTTTCAAACAACTGCTCATATGCGTCAATCTGATATCCAGAGCTCAAGTTATGGCCTACAGAGCAAGCAAGAGTTAAAATCCAAATAATAAAATTATAATTCAATTTCGACCCAAAGTTTAGAAACAAGCTAAAAATATTATTCTAAGCTATAAAGAGCTTTTAAAATACTAAACTAAAAAGCTAGAAACATGTATCCAAATGCTATTATCAGATTCCCCCATAATTAAACTTTTGACTCCGAGCAAAACAATTCATGCAATTTTAAATATTCTTACGAATGCAAAGTGGTGAGAGAAAAAAATATTCTAGCTTAAGGCAATCATGAATAGTTTTATTTATTTATTTTTTTTTTATCAAAACCAAGGCAAACAAGATGACAAGTTAACTAAAGAATGCATCATAAGTGATAGATTCTTCCTAGGATATAAAATTCTCTCAAAGTATTTACATTCATAGTGTTTGGGCTACTGTTTACACTGAAAGCACATCATGAAAGCTAGAACTACCATAGGCTTGACAAACTTCTATAATCTTTATTTGAAACACATGTACATAATGATTAAAAGGTCTTTATTTAGGTTGTAACGTGGTCAAGGTAAGGGTGAGATAATCCTAAGGAGACTAGGGCTTAAAATCAAAGAGGATAAAGGAGTAATGATTAAGAGAGAAAAACAACATTAATAAGTAACTCAACAAAATATCATTGAATTTTATTTTGACACTCTTTTTGCTCACAACACAACCATTTTTTCTCATATTTTTTTTCTTCTTTTTGTCTCTTTTTTTTTTTTTTATATATATATAATCCTCAAATTTAAACAAACAAGTTGAGCACCCCCACACTTATTGAAGGAAATACTCCTTTATCCCCCAAGATTGGGTCAATTCATTATTTTTCACTTTTAAGCTTGTAATGAGCTATATAACAAAGAATGGGATAGTTAGGTTTAAATGAACTTAAAAAAATGGATAATTGTAAGGTCAGCTTATTTGGCTAGTAGCTTAATCAAAAAACAAATGCCTAGATCATTTCAATATATGCATGCAGACAAGAGTCAAGTCAAGTTCTGACGTAACTAGTAATCATGAGTGAGATAACACACAAGAAAAAAAAAAGATGGAAAAATGTATTCCATTCATAATAAGACTAAAAAATCTCACAAAGGTTAATGACTTATCACAAATGATACATAATTTAGCATTTTAATCCAATTTATTTTACCAAAAACACAAAGATACTATTCAATCATGCCTGTCCAAACAAATTCTCAACATTTACAACCATAAAATCTGATGAAAAAGCATGCAGTGCAATGTCCATTTTTATTTTTTATTTTTATATTTTTTTAATATATTTTTTTATAATTATTTTTTATTTTTTTTTTTGAAATATAACAAATAAAATCCTAAAACAAATAAAATCCTAAATAATAAAATCCTAAATAATACCCCCACACTTAAATTACACATTGTTCTCAATGAAAGTAACAAGTATAAAATAAGAGTAAGGAAAGGGAGCTCCTTGTTCAAACTTTAGTGTAGGTGGGCTCTTTCAAGGAGAGTTCTTCTATGGTAGCATCTTCAAGCACAAAGCTCTCATGGAATAGCTTGAGGCGTTGTCAATTTACTTTGAACACTTTCTCGATGTTTTCACTTTTTATTTCCACTAGAAATCATCTTATCATGAAAGTACTTAGTTTTCTCCTTATAGATCCGAGAGTTCTCATAAGCTTCAAGTCTAAGCTCTTCAAGTTGTTGCAATTGAAGCTTTTCCTCCAAACCTATTTTCTCAATCTCAAGGTTACAACTCTTGACCGCCCAGTAAGCACGGTGCTCTATTTCCACTAGGAGGTGGCATGCCTTACCAAACACAAGTCGATAAGGGAACATCCCTACTGGTTTTTTGTAGGTTGTTCTATGAGCCCAAAGAGCTTCTTCAAGTCGGTGTTCCAGTCTTTCCTGTTTGGCTACACCATCTTTTCTAAGATCTGTTTGACTTCCCTGTTTGAGATTTCAGTCTACCCATTAGTATTGGGATGATAAGATGTATAAACTTTGTGCACAACTCCATACTTCTGAAGCAAAGCGTCCATGGTGCGGTTGCAAAAATGAGTGCCTTGATCACTTATGATGGCTCGGGGTATTCCAAACCTACAAAAAATATTTGATCTATTAAAACCTACAACAACTTTAGAATCATTAGTCCTAGTGGGTATTGCTTCCACCCACTTCGAAACATAATCAACAACTAGTAAAATATAGACATAACCAAAAGATAGAGGAAAAGATCCCATAAAGTCAATGCCCCACACATCAAATACTTCACAGAAAAGCAAAGGTTGTTGAGGCATCTCACTCCTATGAGTGATTGTTGTTCCTGCTATTTGGGATTGTTCATAAGTTTTGTAAGTCTCAAAAGCATCTTTAAACAAAGTGGACCAAAAGAAACCCAAGTCTAAGACTTTTCTTGTTGTCCGTTGAGGACCAAAATGTCCCCCAACTTGAGAGGCATGCGAAAAATGAAAATGGATTGAGCCTCATGGAGGGAAACACATCACCTAATCACCTGGTGACTACAGAATTTCCACAGATATGGATCATCCACACATAATATTTGGCATCACTTTTAAAATTGTGTATTTATGTTCTGAATGCATCTACGAAAAATACTCCAACAACTAGATAGTTAACTAAATCAACAAACCAATGAGTTACCTCACGCAACTATAGCAGTTGCTCATCAGGAAAGTCATCTTCATTGGGGATGTGGTTCGCATCCATTTCTATTATGCTCAAATAATCTGCCACAAAATTTTCAACTCCACTCTTATCTTTAATCTCTAAATCAAATTCTTGGAGTAACAACATCCACCAGATCAATCTCGGTTTTGCTTCTGGTTTCTTCATCAAGAACTTCAAAGTTGCATGGTCAGTAAAAACAATTACCTTCGAACCGAGCAAATATGATTTAAACTTATCAAGTGCAAAAACAGTAGCTAAAAGTTCTTTTTCAGTGGTAGTATTATTAGCCTGTGCAGAATCCAAAGTCCTAGAAGCATAATAAATAACATGGGTAGCCTTACCAATCCTTTGTGCAAAGACTGCTCTCAATGCATAGTTAGATGCCTCACATATAATTTCAAAAGAGATGGTCCAATTGGGTGGTTGAATTATGGGAGTAGAGGTCAGTGTTGCCTTTATGAAATCCTTGAGGTTTGACAGCGGAAGAGCTATCTTGCTAAAATCCTTGATAAAGCGCTTGTAAAAACCTGCATGGCCAAGAAAAGAAGGAATCTCATGGATGCAACATGGGTAAGGCAAATTAGAAATCACAACAATCTTGACAGGATCCACTTCTATCCCATTTTTAGAGATCACATGTCCCAAAACTATGCCTTGTTCAACCATAAAATGACACTTTTCGTAATTCAGCACAAAGTTAGTTCCAATACATCTATGCAAAACTCTATCTAAATTGTCCAAGCATGCATCAAACGAGGAACCATACACAGCAAAATCATCCATGACAACTTCTATACAATTTTCTATCAAATCAACAAAAATAGTAATCATGGGCATTGGAAAGTGCCAGGATCATTGCATAAGCCAAATGACATCCTCCTATAGGAAAATATACTGAAAGGGCAAGTGAACGAGGTCTTTTCATGGTCTTGTGATGCAATATGGATCCGAAAATAACTAGAAAAACCATCAAGAAAACAATAATGTGACTTACCAGCCAACTGTTCAAGCATCTGATCAATGAATGGTAAAGAAAAATGATCCTTTCTTGTTGCCTGGTTGAGTCTCCGATAATTGATGCATACCCTTCAGCTGTTCTGCACTCGTGTGGGGGATAAGTTCATTATTTTTATTTTTAACCACTGTGAGTCTAGTTTTCTTAAGGACGACCTGCACAGACTCACCCATTGACTATCAGAGATGAGGTATATAATGCCTGCTTGCAAGAGCTTGGTCACTTCTTTTTTTACAACATCCAAAATTAATGTTTAAGTCACCTTTGGGGCTGCTTGATTGATTTTAACCCATCCTCCAGTAGTGTCCTAGGCATACACATGGATGGGTAATACCAGGAATATCAGCTAAGGTCCATCTGATTGCCATCCTGTGTATTCTGAAAATCTGCAACAACTTCTCTTCCTGTTCATCTTCAAGTTTGGCTGAAATAATCACATGTAACTTGCCACTTCCTTCTAAATATGCATATTTCAAATTTTTAGGAAGTGGTTTAAGCTCTATAGTCGTTGGTTGTTCAATGAAAGGTACAACACTAGTGGCCGAAGCTAAGTCTGCAAAATCAATTTTGTTAGTAGAAATATAAATATTAGCACAATGATTGTAAGACCCTTAATTTTAAATTCTAAATTGGACTATTTTAGGGTATTTTATGTTGAATTTCTAAGGCATTTAGCCAATTTTATTTTATTATGTGGATTTAGTACCGAAAACATATTTTATTAGAGTATTAACATGTTTAATGTATATATATATATATATATATATATATATATATGCTCTAAGATTCAATTTAAAATTATTCGTCGATGAATAATTTAATTATATTACGAAAAATTTATATGTCAATTGAGTCACACTGAGAGTAGATATTTTTATCAAAATAGTTTGAGATGTGAGTGAAGTGATATGTGTAAGATTATTTAGATTTTTGTTGGTTTGATTTTAATTATAATACATATATATATGAGGAACAAGGTTAAGGAAAGGAAGAAAGCAGAAACATTCTCCCTGCTCGCGAACCCATTCCTTCTTCTTCCTTCCTTTTGCTTTTTCTTTCTTAGGCTTAAAGATAACCAAGTGTTAGTGAAAGAAAAACATTTCCCTTCTACTCGACTTCATCTCTTCGTCTTCTTTCTTCTTCTCTGATTCAAAAACGAAGAAAACTGTGTTAGGGTTTTTCAAAACCGTCAAACCCAAATCTCCGTGTTTCTTCGATTTCTGAGCTTCATTTCGAGAAGTGACATAAGAGAAAGTTGCTTATTACCACGCTACGGTGCTAGTGAGCCAACTTTGGAAGCGACGACGCGAGCGGGAATTTTACCGAAATTAATCGCGGGGCCGTATTTGCTTATTAGAGCTACAACGGAGGTAAGGGCTCCTTCCAAATTTCTAGTTTGCATATAGGACTCTATATGTGTATTGTGGAAGATGAATTTTAATTTGCTTTATGAGTGTTTGTGGAAATTGAATTTGGTGGTTTATGTTTGAAAATGTGGAGTTTTGAATTTGGTGATTTATGATTGAAATTTGTGGAGATTAAATTTTGAAAATTTTGGAGATTGAATATGGATGATTTAAGTTGAATATGGGAAGAATTTAATTAAATTTGATTATGTGTTCATAAATGATATTATGAATGTTTTATGTGTTTGAGGTATATTGGTGAAAATGAATTTAGTTCAATTTATGTGCGGAATGAAGTTGGAGATGTGTTTTATTTGTGGATTTGTGAAAAATAAATTTAAGACGATTTAAGTGTGGTTGAGGAAATTGTTTTGATGTGTTTGAGGGGTGGTTTGTGGAAATTAATTTAGTGTAAAATTATGTTTGAAATTGTGGAAATTAATGGGTGAGTTATGGTTGAAATATGTGGGGTTCTAATATGGGTGATTTGCGGATTAAATTTGATGGGAATTGAGAAAACTGAAATTGATGGATGAATTGTTGAATTAAATTTGATGTGGTTAATGGGTGAACTTGTGGAGATTAATTTGGATGTGATTATGTGCTCATAATTGATATTATGAATGACTGTGGTGTGATTATGTGTGATGTTGTGGTGATTAAGTTTTGATGTGATTATGTGTTCAAAATTGCTATACGTATGTCTAAGGTGCGTTGAGATGCGATTAAGTGGTGATCGCGATGGGCCACGATGTTTAAGTGGTGACTGCGATGGGCCACAATGTTTAAGTGGTGAGCACGATGAGTCACGATGTTAAGTGGTGACCGCGATGGGCCACAAGATGGTTCGATGAGTTGAGTGATTAATCTTATCCTTACGAGGATTTAACTATGGTGTTTATCCGTGAGAGACTACACCCTAGAAAATTATTTTTGTCCGTGAGAGACTGCACTGGTGTTTGTCTATGAGAGACTACACCTTAGTAAATTGTGTTTGTCTGTGAGAGACTACAACCAAGTAAATTGTGTTTGTTCGCGAGAGACTGCAATGGTGTTTGTCCGTGAGAGACTGCACTGGTGTTTGTCTACGAGAGACTGCACTGGTGTTTGTCTGTGAGAGACTGCACTGGTGTTTTTTTGTAGCATGATCAGATTAAAGGGTTGTATATGGGCTAGTTGTGTTTCTTTTGTGGATGTATTTATTTCAAATTGGAATACTGTACCTATACCTCATATTGTCAACTTGAATTTTATTTTGATGGGTCCTTGTACCACTTTTGATGCGACGTGGGGAAGTTTAAATTCTTGGGGCATTGCTTTTGTACAGTTGTCTGCCGAAAATACCCCAGAGGTATGAGCTATGTCTGATAGATTTCACAACCCTGGTTTATTTTGCTGTTTAAATACTTTGGACTTGTATTTCGAAAACTATTTCCACTATTTGTAAATATTTGTTGACTTTTGTCGTTATGTTATGACTTAAATAGTTTATCCCAAAAGTATTTCTTTCTTAACTTTTAAAACTTGATCTTTATTGTTTGAAAAAAAAATGTACTATTACAATTGTGGTATCAGAGCTTTGGTTTGAATTTCTTTGGGGCTGTGGAACTTTTGGTATAGATTTTAGGTTAACATGTAGGTTAGGAGTCGTTATTTGATCATGTGTCTGGGTAATCTGTCTGAATTGCCGGGTTCGATGTAGTTTCATTGTGTTGGTGTAGTTGGAAGTTAGTTTTGGAATTTTTTGAAGTGGTGCTAAGACTTCTTCTTGATGTTGGTTTAGTAGGAAACAATGCCAACAAGAAGGAATGACGCTCTAAGAGTGAATGTTAATAGGGATGACAAACTGACGGAAGCTATGAATAACATGGCTGCTTCTGTTGTTGCACAGACTGCTGCCTAGACTCTACGAGATCTAAAGAAGAGGGAAAGAGAGATCTGTGCTGCTAAGTCAAGGGGATTGAAAGATTTTCGTCATTACAATCCTCCCAAGTTCAGGGGTGATGAGAATTCAAAGAAAACGGATCAATGGATCCAAGAAGTGGTAAAGATCTTTGAGATGATCAATTGTCAAGCAAGAGTGAAGGTCAACTATGCCATTTATCTGCTGCTAGGGGATGCTGAGTACTAGTGGAGGAGTACAAGGTTGTTGATGGGACCATCTCACGAGGAGGTGAACTAGGAGTCGTTCAAAAGGAAGTTTTTGGACAAATATTTCCTGTCGAGTACTAGGACTAAGCTGGGAGATGATTTTCTTAAATTGCGTTATGGAAATATGACAATGGGTGAGTATGCCGCTATGTTTGAATCGTTATCAAGGCATTTCAGGTTTTTTCGTGTAAAGGTTGATGAACAATTTATGTGTCAATGTTTCCAAGATGGATTGAGGTATGAGATTCAAGACTCTATCCTGCCATTGGGAATTCAACATTTTCAAGTTCTGGTGGAAAAATGTTGGGAGGTTGAGGATATGAAGAACAAAAGGACCAATCGAGGAGGAAATTTTAATTCAAGAGGGCCTATTCGGGTGAACCAACAGGACAACAAAGGAAAACAAGTTGTTAAGTCCTATGACCGACCATAGAACAACAACAGGGAACATAATCGCCCGGGGAACCAAGACTTTGGGAGACTAGTGGGACAAGTGATTTGATGTTTCCGATGTCGAAAAAAGGGACATTATGCTAATGCTTGTACCTTTAACAGTCCTACTTGCTACAATTGCCAGAAATCAGGGCACTTTGCAAAGAATTGCAAGGCTCCGAAGGTGGAACCAATAGTGAATGTAACTAGGACTACTCTTCCTACTGCTAGAGGACACGTTTATTGCCTGAGTGTTGAAGCAAGAAATCCATCTAGCAATCTGATTCAACGTGACTGTGAGATTGCAGGTAACACTCTAACTGCACTTTTTGATTCGGGGGCAACCCATTCCTTCATTGCTATGGATTGCGTGAATTGTTTAAAATTATATGTGCCTGCTTTACCTTTTGATTTGGTTGTTTCCACACATGCTAATACTTTGACAGTAAATTTTGCATGTTTACATTGTCAAATAACTATCAAGAATAGGGATTTCTTGATTAATTTGATTTGTTTATCTCTACAATCACTCGAGATCATTCTCAGTATGGATTGGATGCGTATCATTATGTAATGATTGTTTTTACTCAATGTATCAGTGTCATACTTAGTGTTTCGCTTTGGTACCAAATGGATGTTTCATACCCAGTAGACGTATATGAGACTATGTGACATTGTTTTGGACGATTGTAATTCGTCGATAAGAGCAAAGTTATAGGAAAACATGGGAAACTCAATGAACCTTGAGAAGTTTGTCTGATCACTTGTGCATTAGGATAAACTTAAGTGTAAGTCGTGGGGAGCGTTATTACCGTTCGATTAAGATAGTCCAAACAACTATCATGGTTGTTGGCTATTTATTGACAAATTGAGGGACTGATCATCCTTAATCTCTTGTTGATAGTAGACAAAATCATGTTGAATGGAACGAACGAGTCTTACCGACTATGGTAGTGTGTAGAGTTATTACATATCTACGAAAAATGATAGACGACACTTTCTTCACGGAAGCATGATGAAGCAAGTTCAATCATGTATGTTGAGATGAGTGAAAACCGGGGGTGGTTATTACTCTTACTTTATGTTTCAAGGACGAAACTTCTTTTTGGAGGGTAGTAATGTAAGACCCTTAATTTTAAATCCTAAATTGTACAATTTTAGGGTATTTTATATTGAATTTCTAAGGTATTTAGCCAATTTTATTTTATTTTGTGGATTTAGTACCGAAAACAAATTTTATTAAAGT
The DNA here is from genome assembly GCA_037974775.1 of Cicer pinnatifidum. Taxonomy (NCBI): domain Eukaryota; kingdom Viridiplantae; phylum Streptophyta; class Magnoliopsida; order Fabales; family Fabaceae; genus Cicer; species Cicer pinnatifidum. The sequence goes on along the minus strand of JBBPBR010000006.1, from coordinate 22,648,373 downwards.
ATTAACATGTGTAATGTGTGTATATATATATATATATATATATATATATATATATATATATATATATATATATGTTATAACAAAATTATTCATTTGCATTCACTTGTTAAATAACTAATTTGTGGTGGGACGATTTTTTTTTTTGGCTAAACTTTTTGAACATTCTATGTAACTTTTCCTTGAATCTTAAAAAATGACGTTCAATTTGTTAGTTATTATATTAAATATAGTAAGATTATCTTTTCGTACATGGTTGATGTATATGTAAAACCTTTTCTAGTAAAGTGACTCACTCGTTATGAGGTAGAGCCTTTTGATCGTTCCCTTTAGAATTTGTAGGAATCTAAAAAAATGTGAAACTAAATAAATTAGTCATGGAATAAATAATTACTAATAAAATATATATGTACATATTATATGATTGGTAGTAATTTTTTCAACATACCACATTTATGCCAACAAGATTTTTGGCCTATCATTGTCAAGTATTGACAATGGTGCAAGTGGTTCAAAAGAAATCACAAGTTAAACTTTAAGTAGGCGACAAGGATCATACTATGGTGTAATATTTACCCCAAGGTATTGTATATCATTTCTTTTCCTACCATGTGATAAGTAGGGGAATATAAATAAAGCACACAAGTTGAGACACCCTAAATCAATGGTTAATACATAAATCAATTAATGTACTTAGTATGTGAAACAATTATATTGAATGAATTCCTTAATTGATTAGATAATTACCTCTAAAAGACTTTTACAAGCAATGTTGCAACTATCTTTTTCATACAGGAAGTCTACATCACATTGAATACCTTACCAAGTATGTCCCCGAAACTAAGTTGTTGAATCTCCTCTTCTGGTGCAATTTGTTTCTTCGACTTCAAGATGCAGGTGGTTTTTTGGCTTTGGGTTAGAGATGTTTTTCAAAGCTTCAAGATGTGGGTCGTTTCCCCAGCTTAATGTGCAATTTGTTTTCTCGGCTTTAAGATGTTGTTCGTTTTCTATTCTTCGGGAGCGAATCATATTCCAGGCTTGATGATTCAGATCATTATCTCAGCTTCGTTTGCATGTCATTTTCTCGACAATAAGATACAGTTCATTTTCTCAACTTCAGGTGAAAGTTCTTTATCTATGCTTCAGGTGTGAGTTGTTTTCCCAACTTCAAGATTTAGGTTGTTTTCTTGACTTCGGGTTCAAGTTGTTTTCTAACATCAAGATATGGGTCGTTTCTTCCAACACCAAGATGCGGGTTGTTTCCTCAGCTTTAAATGTGATTCCATTTATCGGCTTCAAGATGCAAGTCAACTTCTATGCTTCGGGTGCTAGCAGTTTTCCTGGCTTCTAGATGAAGCTCATTTTCTCGGCTTCTGGTGTGAGTTGTTTTCCAAGCTTCAAGATGTTGATCGTTTTTTCAATTTCAGGTTCGAATTGTTTTCCCTGCTTCAACATGCGCGTCAAATTCTTGGCTTCAAATTGGAGTCGTTTTCCCAGCTTTAAGATGTGGGTCAATTTCTTGGCTTCAAGTGCTAGTCGTTTTCCAATCTTCAAGATGTAGGTCGTTTATTCGACTTCGGGTGCGAGTCGTTTTCTTGGCTTCAAGATGTGAGTCTTTTTTCTGTGCTTCGAGTGCGAGTCATTTTCTCGGCTTTAAGATACATGTCGTTTTCTCGACTTCAGATGTGAGTTGTTTTTCTGACTTTAAGATGTGGCTTGTTTTCTCAACTCTAGTTGCAAATCGTTTTCTTGGCTTTAAGATGTTATTCGTATTCTCAGCTTAAGGTGCGAGTCATTTTTCCGACTTTAAGATATTGGTCGTTTTCTCGATTTTCGATACAAATCGTTTTCACGACTTCAATTGTGATTCGTTTTCATGGCTAAAAGATGCAGGTCGTTTACTCGGCTTTGGGTGCGAGTGGTTTTCTTGGCTTTAAGATGTGGTTCTTTTTCTCGGATTTGGTTCCAAGTCTTTTTCCCAATTTTATGATGAAGGTCATGTTCTCAATTTTTGGTGCGAATACATTTCCTGACTTTAAGATGTGTGTCATTTTCTTAGCTTTGGGTTATAATTGATTTCTCGGCTTCAAGATGGGTATTGTTTCCTTAGCTTCAGGTGCAAGTCAATTTCCCATCTTCAGAATGCGAATCATTTTCGATACTTCGAGTGCGAGTCGTTTTCCCAATTGAAAGATATAGGTCGGGTGTGAGTGGTTTTCAAGTCTTTAAGTTGTGGGTTAATTTCTCACCATCGGTTGCAATTTGTTTTCTCGACTTTAAGATACAGTTCTTTTTCTCATCTTCAAGAGCGAGTCATTTTCCTGCCTCCAAGATGCAGGTTGTGTTCACTACTGTGAGTGCAACTCGTTTTCTCTACTTCAAGATATGGGTCATTTTTTTGGTTTCACATTTGAGTTGTTTTTCTCGGCTTTAATATGCGAGTCGATTCCTCAGCTTTAGGTGCGAATCATTTTCTCGCATTTAGGATGCATGTAATTTTTCTATGCTTCGGGTGCAAGTCGTTTCTTCGACTTCAAGATGCAGATCATTTTTTGGCTTCGGGTTAGAGATGTTTTTCACAGCTTCAAGATGTGGGTCATTTCCCTAGCTTAAGGTGTAATTTGTTTTCTCGGCTTCAAGATGTTGTTCGTTTTCTATGCTTCGGATGCGAGTCATTTTCCAGGCTTGATGATTCAGATCATTTTCTCAGCTTCATTTGCATGTCGTTTTCCCAACAATAAGATGCAGTTCGTTTTCTCAACATCAGGTGCGAGTTCTTTTTTTGACTTCGGGTGCAAGCTATTTTCTAACATCAAGATACGGGTCGTTTTTTCCAGCACCAAGATGTGAGATGTTTCCTCAGCTTTAAATGTGATTCCATTTCTTGGCTTCAAGATGCAGGTCAACTTCTATGCTTCGGGTGCTAGCCGTTTTCCTGGCTTCTAGATAAAGCTCATTTTCTCGGCTTCTGGTTCGAGTTGTTTTCCAAGCTTTGGTGAAAATCGTTTTCACGGCTTCAAGTGTGATTCGTTTTCATGGCTAAAAGATGCAGGTCGTTTACTCGACTTCGGGTGGGAGTGGTTTTCCTAACTTTAAGATGTGGTTATGTTTCTCTACTTTGATTGCAACTCTTTTTCGCAGCTTTATGGTGAAGGTCATCTTCTCAATTTTTGGTGCGAATACTTTTCCCGACTTTAAGATACGTGTCATTTTCTTAGCTTTGGGTTATAGTTGACGTATCAGCTTCAAGATGGATATCATTTCCACAGCTTCAGGTGCAAGTCAATTTCCCAACTTCAGAATGCAGATCATTTTCTATACTTCAAGTGCGAGTCGTTTTCCCAATTAAAAGATGTGGGTCGAGTGCGAGTGGTTTTCCCGACTTTAAGTTGTGGATTAATTTCTCACCATCGCTTGCAATTTGTTATCTCGCCTTTAAGATACAGTTCTTTTTCTCATCTTCAGGAGCGAGTCGTTTCTTGGCTTCAAGTTAAAGTCGAATTTTCAGCTTTATGATGGGGATCGTTTCCTCAACTTCATGTGCATGTCGTTTTCTTGACTTCAAGATGTGGGCCATTTTCCCGACTTCAAGATAGGGGTCGTTTTCTATGCTTCATGTGTATGTCATTTACTCGGCTTTGGGTGAGAGACTTTTTCTCGGCTTTATGATTCGGGTCATTTTCTCAACTTCGTTTGTGAGTCATTTTCATAATTTTAAGATGTGATTCATTTTCTCAGTTTCAGGTGCGTGTTGTTTTTCTATGTTTCGGGTGTGAGTGGTTTTCCTTGCTCGAAGACGCAAGTTGTTTTCTCGACTTTGTGTTCGAGTCATTTTCCTAGCTTCAAGATGTGGGTTATATTCTTGGCTGCTGGTCTAAATCGTTTTTCCCAACATCAAGAATTAGGTCGTTTCCTCAACTTCAAGTGAATTTCATTTTCTCAGCATCAAAATGCGGGTAGGTTTCTATGAGTCGGTTGCGAGTTGTTTTCGTGGCTTCTAGATGCAGCTCCTTTTCCCGACTTCTGGTGAGAGTCTTTCTCCAGGCTTCATGATGCTGGTTGTTTTCTCAGTTTGAGGTTGGAACTGTTTTCCATACTTCAAAATGCGAGTCGTATTATTGGCTTCGAGTTAGAGTTGTTTTCCTAACATCAAGGTGTGGGTCATTTCGTTGGCTTCTGGTGTGAGTTGTTTCCTAGGCTTCAAGATGCGGGTTGTTTATTATGCTTTTGGTGCGAGTCATTTTCTTGACTTTAACATGCAGGTCATTTTCTATATTTCGGGTGTGAGTAGTTTTCCCGGCTTTTAGATACGGGTGATTTTCTCGACTTCGGGTGTGAGTCGTTTTCTCGACTTCAAGATTCATGTCGTTTTCTATTGACTTGGGAACTGCTCACTTAATTAGAATGTTAATGCTTTAAATTGTTCCCACAGATTAATTTTGTTTTTATTAAAACAAGTAAAGGTCATAGTTCTTCAAATCAAATTGGTTCTAACATCATCATCATCTACAATCAATAAGAGAGAAAAATAAGTGATGTATTTTTACCCTAATATTAGATACTTGAGGTTTTTAAGTTTCTCATTGAATTTTCAAGTTTTGAAGGAATTGAATTTACAACGTGAGCATTCATGGTTGAAGGCTGATTCAGTTCACAAGCAGCTTATTTTATGCATTTTGCCTAGGTGTTATATTTTTCTTGACAAAATTGGAGCATAGATCATGATTAACGATTCTTGTGTCCCAATAAGGGCTTAAAAGAAAATTTACCTCAAAGGTAACAACAAACTGAGTGTATTAAGCATAACCGCTTCCTAGGGTTATTTTTCCTTTTCTTTAATCTTTTTATTCTTGCAATTAATTAATTAATGCAAAGTGATTTGAGGTCTTTTTACTGTTTGTTAAATTTGGGGATTTTATTCACGGTTTCAGGCTTGTATTTTCATTTGGGTACAAGGTATTCTTCATTTTTCTTCAGTTGCTTCTGTTTGGTTTGATTTATGTAGACATTATGGATTTTAAAAACCCTATGAAAACCACCAAAAGAAAAGTAGGACAAAGTTCATGTTTGCGTTATTGCTCATTGACTCCCTCTGTTGCGTTGCGTCACAATCTGTGCTCGGTTATAGCTCACTAACTCACTTTGTTGCGTTGTGTCACGATATGTGCTCAATTGCTCGCCTCGCCTCTGTCTGCGAAGATTCCAACCAATTTCCAATTTTTCGACATTCGCTCGACTGCTCGCTTCGCCTTTGTTGTCTCGACCGTTCGTCAAAAGGTTCGGCTTCCAATTTCAATTCATCTCTCAATTTTGTTCATCATTAGAATTATTTATGACTTACTTTATTATGACATTGTTATCAACTGGATTAATATTTATCTCTCTTTTCTTGTTAAAATTGTTGAGTGAATCAGAATGTGAATGAATAGATGTTGGCGCTGATAGAAAATTAGGTTTACAAACAAGATATTATTTTGTTCTAAATTCTAATGCATGTTATGTTATGGAGTTTTTTGTTGCAAATATAGTGTTTTGATTTTTGTTTCATTTTATTATTACATTCTAAAAAGATGTTTAATGTTTCTTATATTGGTAGATTCATCGAACAAGATTTACGTGGTTTTCTAGAAAACACTATAGGCTTGAGTTTTTGGAGTTTTCTTAGAACAAAGAAACATAAATAAGTTGTAATTTACATCATATTAGACGCATTTAAAAAGACTTGATATATAATAGATGCATTTGTTCTTTCACTCTGCTTTGTATCCTTGAATTTTTTCTACATCTGTCTGTTTTAAAATGCAACTCTTTGTTTTAGAATGTAATCATAACGACAGTTCAAGTGGTTCCATTTGTTGATTTATTTAACTTTTTTATTTGTATTAGAGAAGTTTATGAGAATGAAGGAGAGTAAAAGAACTAATTCTTTTATCAAGAGTAAATTTTGTGAGAGTGAAAGAGATGAAAAAATTATAAATGCTAGATCTGAAACTATCTATGAGAATCCAAGAGTTGAAGAAAATAAGAATCATCTTTCCAAGGTTCCTATAATTTTCGAAGATGATGTGGACCAACTCTACATGAAGGTTAATGAGCTTCAAGAACTAGGAGCGGAAGGACCATTAACTAGGGGAAGGCTAGGAAGCTAAAAGAATAATTAGAGAAACAAATTGTTAATTTCCTTAGTCTTAAGACATATGAAAAGATTGATCCACATTATATTAATCTTATGGTCATAGAAATATCTTAAGACTTAATTTTAATTTTGGGATGTAATAATCATACCTTATAATTAGGAATTATGTTGGCTTGTGTGTGTGCCTAAATATTTGGTAGCTTAAGCACAATGTCATTAGTTGTGTGTAGCCTAAGTACCATGTTATTTTGTGTTAGGCTATATATGGCTTTTTTTATTGTAAGACATAGGAGACTTATTTTGAAAGAAGAAAACACTTAGTGTGAGATTAGAGAAATGCTCTCTACAGTTCTTCTTTGAACCAAATTTGGATCTTATCAAGAGCCTCCTACTCTTGTGGTGATTCTACCTTGATCTTATCATTCCTTGTGGAGTGTGGCGATTTCTACCATTTCATTCCTTCTCCATATTTTCTTCTTTGTGTTCACCATTTTTATTTGGTACTTAGTTTGAAAATATCACTTGGTTAGATCCTTCAAATCATATGGAAACACTCAAATCCATATCAGAAGATGACTTTGAGAAATGTTTAAAACGTGACCCCGGAAAGCGTCGTCAAATTTGGTAATATCAATCAAATCAATTGGATGCAATACGAAGAGCTTATCTAAAACTTGATCGTTATCAAATAAATTTAGAAGAATATCCTTTATCTGGCAACGAGGTTCATCCAAGACGTTGTCAATACGCTTGGTTTAGCATATTTTCTTCATGGCTAGAATATTCACCTTCTAAAGATGTTGCATATGAAGTAACAATGTCAATTTACAAGGAAGGGGGTTTGAATTGTAAATACACCTTTTAAAAATTCTTGTTAAAACTTAAGAATATAACTCAAGAATGATCTAGGTTAGAGAAACAAAAAATGAAGAACGTTCTTGGTTTTTACCAGAAAACAGAGACCGTTCTTGGTTAGCTTTAAAATAGAAATTCAGTTTATGTTTTATCTAAGTTAATTGATTAAGCTTGATAAATAAAAGGATAAGAGAAAGAATACCACACGCATATATATTCTGGTTCACCCAACTTGGGATACGTCCAGTCTTCACAACTTGTGAGATTTTCCACTAAGTGTTCAAAACAAAGAACCTTCTTGGTTTTACAACACCTAGCTTAGATCAACTTTGGTATGTTACAAGCTCTATTTCTTTCCACCCATAAAGTAAATTAATCACCTATCGATCTTGATAGGATTTGTTACAATCTATTAAAACTATACTTAAACTCTTATAGTTTGAGTTTTTACAATAATGATAAGATTGTTTTGATAGAATCTGAGATGTCTCAACTCTTGTTTGAGATTCGATTCTTTATAAAGAAATCAGTAGTAATATCACTGTGAGATATAAAAGTTCAAAACTAATTCTTCTTTGTGAAATGAGAATTTCAAGTGTGTGAATGTGAATGATTTATGAGAGTTTGATAGCACTTGAAGTTCTGCATTTTTCTTGGACAATGGCCTTGCTTTTATAGGAGATTTGAGCATTTAATGAGGGTGAAAAGAGCTATTGATAGTACTTTGTCCTATTTGACCAAAACCATTAAATATGATTAAAAATAATCCATTCTTTGAATATTTTGAATCTATTTTGACAGATGATGTTACAACTTTGATAAAACAATTAGCCTTTGAGTTTAAAAATCTCTGAAGCTTGTCATTCAGTTATTGATGTTACAGCTTCGATCTGGAACCTTGAGTCTGTCCAAAATAGTTTGATGAATGATTGTAAACCTTTGCAGAAGTAAGGATATCAAAACTGGAATTATGCAGAAACAGAGATTGATTATCAATCTGGTATTGGTAGTTTTGAACTTTCTGGAGATTGATGATCAATTTGAAGATTCAATTTTATTGCTCTGGATGTCTTCCTGATGTCTTTTGTGCAGATCAAGATTGATTGAGCTTTATTGACAGTTTGGCTGACAGTGTTCCAAACTGTTTCAACTAGCTCGATTTGGGACCTTTAATCTCAATGATTCAAAAGCCTTCTTTGACTAAGATGAGACCTATTTGTTCTTACCCATGTATTGATGAATTTAGTATAAAATTCAGAGGCAAAAACTTTGTTAAAATAATGGAGATTGATTGGTCAAGTTACTGTGACAGTCAGTCTTGAATCTGGAGATCATTCTCCATTTTGTTCAAAGTGTTCTTGTTTCTTTGTCTGTTCAGTTTTTAACTGTTTTCTTTGCTTTGCTTGATTCCTATCTTTGAATTAATACACTCAAAAGTACAAGTTAAATTAACATAACATTTTAGAATCATAATTAACATTCTTAATTAACATTTGTTTATTTTCATCAAAACTTTAATTTGAGAGTTTGTTTCAACAATCTCCACCTTTTGGATGATGAAAAACATGTTAATTTTAATTTTAATTTTTATTCTAATATCAATTTTGAAGAGCTTTAATAGCTCTCCCTCAATTAATGCAGTAAGTGATTTTGACAGAGTTTTAAACAAGCATATAATTTTGACATAAGCTTTTTTTCATTAATTCAAAAGAGGTACATATCATTAGTTAGCTAATCGTAGATACAAAAAGAAAGTCTAAAGCAGAATAAAAACTATCTTAATTATCCCCCTTTGTCACACAAAAAGGAAGGATTAAAAGAAAACTAAGATGCTAGCGACGGAGAAGATCCTTCAAAAGAGGAGGATTTTCCTGGGTTAGAAACTTGTGGAGGAACATGATGAAGTGGAGGAGGTGGCATTCCAAGCTTGGAAGCAAGTTGTTTTGGGAGCCATGTTCTCAACAGAGTAGTCTCTTGATCTTACTGAAGCTGACGTGCTATTATTATTTGAAGACCAGCCATGATGTCAGAATTTGAAGGTTCAGCTAAGCGAGGAGAAGAATGAAGGTGAGTAGATGGTTGAAAAGTGGTAGCAACAACGGTGTTGGATGGAATTGGTGTTTCAGAGATGGATGGAAAAGTGGAAAAGGAAGGTGATAAGGAGGGTAAGGGATCAGATGTTGTGTAGGTTGTATTAGATGGACCAACAACTTCTGGAAATTTAAAAACTGACTAATACCGAAAATGGAGGAGCTTGTTTTTTGCGGGGACACAAACAAGGGGGACATGGTAGAAAGTTGGGAATTCGATAGTAAAGTACCTAAGTCATGAGGAGGAGAGCGATGTATGTAACACCCCGATTTTTAACAGCGTGAGTGTATTTTTTTTAAAAAAAAACAAATTCACAAAAACAAAGAAATAAAGAAGGAAATATTTTTTGATAAAAATTTAAGTCGTAACATAATGACAAAGCCAACAAATATTTAAAAGCAGCGGAATAGTTTTTGAAATCAAAATCCAAAGTATTCAAACATCAAAATACACCGCTGCTATGAGTCCTATCAGACATAGCTCATACCCTTGAGGTATTCTCGGCAGACACTTGTACAAAAGCATTGCCCCAAGAATTTTAACTCCCACATCACATCAAAAAGTGGTACAAGGAACCCATCAAAATAAAATGTCAAGTTGACAATATTGGTATAGGTACAGTCTTCCAAATTAAAATAAACACAACCCAAAAAGAAACACATCTAGTCCTTATACGTCAACCTAATCTGATCATTCTACAAAAAAAAACTATACATCCCGGATGATCTTCACGCGCCTCGCAAGATCCTCCTGACACAGCTCCAGTCAGGTGTGTCCAACTACATTCTCATCCCCATGGTACTAGCTGGTGGGAAGATCCTGGTTCTCATCTAAGAGCAAAATCCCATATTTCCACAATAGTTGTAAAGGGTCACCAACCGAAATTAACAATTAACACATAACATTTACGTCTTTAAATGCACAAAATAACCTTTCAACTTAGCATGCACCTTGAAAGGGTTTCCATACGCTAGACATGCATAAACAAAGTTGAAAAATGATGTTTTTAACAAAAATCAAGTTTTTAACTCCCCACATCACATCAAAAAGTGGTACATGGAACCCATCAAAATAAAAAGTCAAGTTGACAATATTGGTATAGGTACAGTCTTCCAAATTAAAATAAACACAACCCAAAAAGAAAGACATCTAGTCCTTATACGTCAACCTAATCTGATCATTCTACAAAAAAAAACTATACATCTCGGATGATCTTCACGCACCTCGCAAGATCCTCCTAACACAGCTCCAGTCAGGTGTGTCCAACTACATTCCCATCCCCGGGGTACTAGCCGGTGGGAAGATCCTGGCTCTCAACTAAGGGGAAAACCCATATTTCCACAATAGTTGTAAAGGGTCACCAACCGAAATTAACAATTAACACATAACATTTACGTTTTTAAATGCACAAAATAACCTTTCAACTTAGCATGCACCTAATAAGGGTTTCCATATGCTAGACATGCATAAACAAAGTTAAAAAATGACGTTTTTAACAAAAATGAAGTTTTTAACTCCCCACATCACATCAAAAAGTGGTAGATGGAACCCATCAAAATGAAATGTCAAGTTGACAAAATTGGTATAGGTACAGTCTTCCAAATTAAAATAAACACAACCCAAAAAGAAAGACATCTAGTCCTTATACGTCAACCTAATCTGATCATTCAACAAAAAAAACTATACATCCCAGATGATCTTCACGCGCCTCGCAAGATCCTCCTGACACAGCTCCAGTCAGGTGTATCAAACTACATTCCCATCCCCAGGGTACTAGCCTGTGGGAAGATCCTGGTTCTCATCTAAGGGCAAAGCCCATATTTCCACAATAGTTGTAAAGGGTCACCAACCGAAATTAACAATTAACACATAACATTTACGTTTTTAAATGTACAAAATAACCTTTCAACTTAGCATGCACCATGAAAGGGTTTCCATATTCTAGACATGCATAAACTAAGTTGAAAAACGAAGTTTTTAACAAAAATGAAGTTTTTAACTCCCCACATCACATCAAAAAGTGGTACATGGAACCCATCAAAATAAAATGTCAAGTTGACAATATTGGTATAGGTACAGTCTTCCAAATTAAAATAAACACAACCCAAAAAGAAAGACATCTAGTCCTTATACGTCAACCTAATTTGATCATTCTACAAAAAAAAACTATACATCCCGGATGATCTTTGTAACACCCCGTTTTTCAAAGCGAGGGTGTATTTTTTTTAGACATGCATAAACTAAGTTGAAAAATGAAGTTTTTAACAAAAATGAAGTTTTTAACTCCCCACATCACATCAAAAAGTGGTAGATGGAACCCATCAAAATGAAATGTCAAGTTGACAAAATTGGTATAGGTACAGTCTTCCAAATTAAAATAAACACAACCCAAAAAGAAAGACATCTAGTCCTTATACGTCAACCTAATCTGATCATTCAACAACAAAAACTATACATCCCAAATGATCTTCACGCGCCTCGCAAGATCCTCCTGACACAGCTCCAGTCAGGTGTGTCAAACTACATTCCCATCCCCAGGGTACTAGCCGGTGGGAAGATCCTGGTTCTCATCTAAGGGCAAAGCCCATATTTCCACAATAGTTGTAAAGGATCACCAACCGAAATTAATAATTAACACATAACATTTACGTTTTTAAATGCACAAAATAACCTTTCAACTTAGCATGCACCATGAAAGGGTTTCCATATTCTAGACATGCATAAATTAAGTTGAAAAATGAAGTTTTTAACAAAAATGAAGTTTTTAACTCCCCACATCACATCAAAAAGTGGTACATGGAACCCATCAAAATGAAATGTCAAGTTGACAAAATTGGTATAGCTACAGTCTTCCAAATTAAAATAAACACAACCCAAAAAGAAAGACATCTAGTCCTTATACGTCAACCTAATTTGATCATTCTACAAAAAAAAACTATACATCCCGGATGATCTTTGTAACACCCCGTTTTTCAAAGCGAGGGTGTATTTTTTTTAGACATGCATAAACTAAGTTGAAAAATGAAGTTTTTAACAAAAATGAAGTTTTTAACTCCCCACATCACATCAAAAAGTGGTAGATGGAACCCATCAAAATGAAATGTCAAGTTGACAAAATTGGTATAGGTACAGTCTTCCAAATTAAAATAAACACAACCCAAAAAGAAAGACATCTAGTCCTTATACGTCAACCTAATCTGATCATTCAACAAAAAAAACTATACATCCCAAATGATCTTCACGCGCCTTGCAAGATCCTCCTGACACAGCTCCAGTCAGGTGTGTCAAACTACATTCCCATCCCCAGGGTACTAGCCGGTGGGAAGATCCTGGTTCTCATCTAAGGGCAAAGCCCATATTTCCACAATAGTTGTAAAGGATCACCAACCGAAATTAATAATTAACACATAACATTTACGTTTTTAAATGCACAAAATAACCTTTCAACTTAGCATGCACCATGAAAGGGTTTCCATATTCTAGACATGCATAAATTAAGTTGAAAAATGAAGTTTTTAACAAAAATGAAGTTTTTAACTCCCCACATCACATCAAAAAGTGGTACATGTAACCCATCAAAATGAAATGTCAAGTTGACAAAATTGGTATAGGTACAGTCTTCCAAATTAAAATAAACACAACCCAAAAAGAAAGACATCTAGTCCTTATACGTCAACCTAATCTGATCATTCAACAAAAAAAACTATACATCCCGGATGATCTTTGTAACACCCCGTTTTTCAAAGCGAGGGTGTATTTTTTTTTCAAAATAAATTAAATAAAACAGAGCAAATACATAAGGAAAAGCCTTTGGATAAATAATTGAGTCATTATAATTTACAAGCAGCGGAAAAAGTTCTCAAAATATGAATCCCAAATGTTTACATAACAAAAGTGGTACAGTCTTCCGGTTTAAAAATAAAAGCAACCTAAAAGAAAGACATATGTTCCCTCTGTATCAACCTAGTCTGATCATTTCACAAAACAACTAAACACCCTGAATGATCTCCACGCGCCCCGTGAGATCCTCCTAACGTAGCTCCAATCAAGCATTCCCATCTACATCCCCATCCACCGGGTATGAACCAGTAGGATAGTCCTGGCTCTCATCTGAGGGCAAAGCCCAGATTTCCACAATAATTGTAAAGGGTCACCAACCGAAATTAACAGTTAACACATAACATTTAAGTTTTCAAATGCATAAAATATCCTCTCAACTAAGCATGCACCTTAAAAGGATTTTTCATATACGAAAAGTTCATATAATGCTTGCCAATTAAAAATTAAATCAAAATAAAGTTCTCAATCCCTCAAGTAATACATAACTAACCAAGACATTGATAAATCAATGAGCAATCTGTTATCTAACTAAAAATAAGAATTTCTACTAAGCCAATCGATTTCCAAATCAATTTCTTGAAGGTTTTTAGTGAAATTTGAATTCTAGGCTTAATTCAATCGATTGGACAATCAATTGACAGGATAACTGAGCCCATGACTTAATCCCAATCGATTTCCAAATCGATTTTGTCAGTTTTGCTGAGCCCCTGACTTAATGCCAATCGATTTCCAAATCGATTTCGTAAAAGATTTTGAAACACATATTATAAAATTGATTGGCAAATCAATTATGTCAAATTAAAGAAGTCCCTGTAACTCATCCAATCGATTGGGAAATCGATTTCGCTGCATATTCTTCCAAAAATACATAAACTAACTCAAAATCATTCATACACAATTCCACATTTTAACACTTACCAATTCCTACACGATCACCACGACAAATTGGGTTTCAAATTAGTTTTGCAATCCATCACACTTACACACAATAATCAATACATAACACTTAGCAATTTCAACACAATTCCCACGACAACTCAAGTTCAAAATACTCAATCATCAACTTGAATTAAACACGACTCGCGTGCCTAGCACCCTAATGCAATGTGTATATGCCAAAATGCATGGACTCGGAATTCCAAACCAAAACCCTCCTCGAAGGGCCGTAAATCATAATTGTACCGCCTATCGCAGGCCAAAGTACCAATTACCGAGGTGCCACCTATCACAGGTCAGCACGATTTACTAAAAAGCGTAAATCGTAAACGTACCACCTATCACGAGTCAGTACTGTTTACCGAGGTGCCACCTATCACGGGTTAGCACGATTTACCAAAAGAAAAAGCGTAAGTCATAAGTGTACCGCCTATCACAGGCCAAAGTACTACTTACCGAGGTGCCACCTATCACGGGTTAGCACAACTTACCAAAAAGTAAATCGTAAACGTACCACCTATCACGGGTCAGTACAGTTTACCGAGGTGCCACCTATCACGGGTCAGCATAATTTACCAAATGAAATGCATGAGCATACACTGACTCCATCCACAACAATCGTTAAGTAAATGCAGATATTAAAATATTCCCCATTTTTAATACTCATTTAACTTAAACGATTTTCACGCCAAACATTAAGCAAACAGACATATTAAGAGATTCCCCATTCTTAATATTCTTTTAACTTAAACGATTTTCAAAACAACATTAAGTAACCAAGACATTAAGAGATTCCCCATTCTTAACGCCCAGTTAACTTAAACGATTTTCAAAACAACATTAAGTAAACAAGTCATTAAGAGATTCCCCATTCTTAATACTCATTTAACTTAATGGTTTTCAAATTCCACACAAAACAACTCAAAACATACTTTCACATTCAATCCATAATTCACACCAAAACACATCAAATCATTTTTCCACACAAACCACAAAAACACATCTCAAATTCTATAATCATCAATTATGAACACGTCGAATACGACGACACAAATCAATACAATCCATCACTCTAACACAACAAGTTTCATATACTCAAAATCATACATAAATGAGTTTGAACTCCATTTTTCCACGAAACATTATTTTAACCCTAACCAAATTCTTTCCCACACAACCACAGATAAGTCCCTAAATGCAAGCTAAAAGTTTGGAAGGAGCCCTTACCTTCATTTTAGCTTTTCGTTCGATTACGGTACGGTGAGTAAATCCGGTAAATTTTCCGCTCGCAACGCCGCTTCCAAAGTTAGCTCACTAGCACCGTAGTATAGTGGTGAGCAACTTTCCCTTCTATCCCTTTGCGAAACGAAGCTTGGATCTAGAAGAAACGGCGAGGTTTGTGTTTTGACGGTTTTGAAATCCCTAAACCGTTTTTCTTCGTTTTCGAATCAAAGAGGAAGAGTGGGGTTGAGTAATCCTTGTCCTATCACCGAATATCGATTTTCGAACTCAAAGGAAGCAAGAACAACGAAAATGGATGAAAATGGAGGAAGGAGGAAAATGAACACGCGAGGCAGGGGAGGAAGAAGATGGAATTTTTCTGTTTTCTTTCCTTTGTTTTTCCTTTCTTCCTTTTTCTTTCCTTTCTTTTTCTTTTCTTTCCAATTCCTTCCCTTCCTTTTCTATTTATATATATATATATATATAAATATATATATATATTAATTATAACTTAACAAATATCTAAAAAATATCTAGATATTTATTAAATTACCATTTCACCCATAACCTCTCCAAACCACTTTTTGTTAAAAATATCTACTATCGTCGCAACTTAATTGATAGATACAATTTTTAGCAACTTGAGATATTTTTAACAAAGCTCCCCAGAATTAAATTCTTCGTAAACCTAAACAAAATATTCTTCGAAAAATAATTTTAATCCAATTTTCAAAAATATATTTCCAGCCTTTAACTCACTAAATACCGAAAACTGTGTTTAAAAGCCTAAGCAATATAACACAAAATATCCTAAAATTGTATAACTTAGGATTTAAAATTACGAGTCTTACAATCTTCACGCGCCTCGCAAGATCCTCCTAACACAGCTCCAGTCAGGTGTGTCCAACTACGTTCCCATCCCCAAGGTACTAGCCGGTGGGAAGCTTCTGGTTCTCATCTAAGGGCAAAAGCCCATATTTCCACAATAGTTGTAAAGGGTCACCAACTGAAATTAACAATTAACACATAACATTTACGTTTTTTAAATGCACAAAATAAACTTTCAACTTAGCATGCACCTTAAAAGGGTTTACATATGCTAGACATGCATAAACAAAGTTGAAAAATGAAGTTTTTAACAAAATTGCACAGTTGTATTCGAATACAACATCTCTGTATTCGATACCAGGTTGTTTCAGAAGTCAGCAGCAAAAACAACATGTATGTATTCGAATACAACATTTTGTATTCGACTACGCATCAGTCAGCAACAAAAACAACATGTCTGTATTCGAATACAACCTTATATATTCGACTACACATAAGTCAGCAGCAAAAAATGGATGTCTATATTCGAACACAGCCTTCTATATTCGAACACACATCAGAAAACAACACAAAAACAACAAAATTTAGCTTTTAAAAGGGTTTCCAAATCAATCAACACTTACACACAAATCCAAACAATCATACTTAGCAATTATAGCACAATCACCATGAGAACATGAGTTTCGAAAAGGTTTTACAATCAATCACACATACACACAAATCCAAAACATTCACACTTAGCAATTATAGCACAACCACTTGAGTTCAAACACTCAATCATAATCTTGAATCAAACGTGACTCGCGTGCGAAGCACACTAATGCAATGCGTATATGCCAAAATGCATGGACTCGGAATTTCAAACCAAAACATTCTTCGAAAGGGCGTAAATCATAATTGTAACGCCTATCACATGCCATATACTAATTATCAAGGTGCCACCAATCATAGGCCTGCACGATTTATTAAAGTGTCGCCTATCACAGTCCTTAAACTATTTTCTAGAGTGCAATCACTCACAGATCAACAAGATCTAGAGTGCAATCTCTCACAGATCAGCACGACGCGATAATCCCCGTAAGGATAAGATGAACCAACAAATCACACAGAATCATCTTGTGGCCCATTCGGTCACCACTATCACCATGACCCATCCGGTTGCCATGTACAATGAAATGCATGAGCATACTCTGACTCTATCCACGACAATCATTAAGTAAATGCAGATATTAAAATATTCCCCATTTTTAATACTCATTTAACTCTAACGATTTTCACGATAATCATTAAGTAAACGTAGATATTAAAAGATTCCCTATTTTTAATACTCATTTAACTCTAATGATTTTCAAATTCCACACAGAGCATACTCAGACATATTCTCAAATTCAATCCACAATTCACACCAAATCACATCAATTCATTTTTCCACAAAATCCACCCAAACACATCTCACAATTTATAATATTAACTATGAACATGTCAAACACGACAACCACAAATCATCACAACCCACCACTCAAACATATCAAATTTCATTTCCTTAAAACCACACATAAATGAGTTAAATTCATTTTCCACAAAACACCTATCAATATCACCAAATACCCAACTCTAAAATTTCACCCATAAAATCATTAAATTCATTTTTCCCAAATCTACACTTCAACCCTAACAAATTTCTTTTCCACCCAACCACTGATAAGTCCCTAAATGCAAACTAAATGTTCGGAAGGAGCCCTTACCTTAACGATAGCTCAAATATGCGATTACGGTACCGTAATTAATTCCGGTAAATCTCCGCTCACGACGCCGCTTCCAAAGTTAGTTCACTAGCACCGTAGCGTGGAGGTGAACAACTCCCTTATATCAGTTCTTGAAATGAAGCTTAGATCTAGAAGAAAAGTGAAGGTTTCTATTTGTGGGTTTTGGTTTTTCGTGAATAGATAGGAGAAGAAGAAGAATCGCGTGAAGGAGGAAAATGTTGTGTTTTCCTTCAGTTTTCCTTTTCTTCCATTTCCATCCTTTCTATTTCCTTTCTTTTCCTTTCTTTTTTCTCCCTCATTTCCTTTTCCCTCCAAATATATATATATACATATATATATATATATATATATATATATATATATATATATTAATTATAACTTAACAATTATATAGACATTTATCAAAATTACCATTTCACCTATAACCTCTCAAACCATTTGATAAAAATATCTACTCTCGTCGCAACTCATTTGACAGATACAATTTTTTCAGCAACTCAAGATATTTTTAACAAAACTGGCCAGAATTAAATTCTTCGTAACCTAAATAAATTATTCTTCGACAAAAGATTCACCGTACTTAATCAAATTTATTTATCGACGAATAGTTTTAATCGCGACATCAAAAGATATTTTCGGTCATTAAACTCATAAAATATTAATAACTTGGCTAAAAAGCCTTAGAGTTCAATACCAAAATACACTAAAATACATAAATTATAATTTAAAAAGGGGTAATACAATTGATAAAATGTAGATAGAGGTAATAACTCAAATCGTTTCACAAGGACTTCTGATATAATAATAATGACCGAATTGAAAATTGAAATTAAAAAGGGGGGTTTTTAGAATTTTTTATTTAACAGATGCGCAAAACGATTAATCCACTTATTCGAGTTTCAGACCTATCACAGATTCTATCAATGAGTTTAATTTCTAATTTATAATTCTATTCATATTTGACTATAGAATTGATCAAACAAGCGTAATCAATCCTATGTGAATTTGGTTTTTTTGATTTGATTAAGCATCACAATGATCAAAATATTACAATTAACGATCAAGCGTCGCAAAATTAAAATTCAATTAAATTAGAAACTGAAACCAAATTCTATCAAATAAATTTAATCAATCCTACTAAAATTCAATTTAAGAAATCAAAATATCAATATAATCAAATAAACAAGAATAGAATCATTAATAGAAATTGACAGTGTAACCTGAATCTCAAGGTGTTGATGAAACTCTGAACTCGTGGATTAATCTTATAAAATTAGTCTTCCATGAAATTAAAATAACAATATTTATTTCTTGTAGCAATTTGAATCCTAATTTTTCCGTCCTTAGTAAAGAAAAAAAAACTGCCAATATATAGTACTTGATATTGGTCTTTAGGGTTTAGGGTTTAAAAACAAGTGGCCCACTATTTAAAATTATTACAAAAATTCATATTACAAAATTTGCAATTTCGGTTGAGTAAAGTTCGGAATTGGTCTTTCCTTCTAACACAAAAGTTGTAGCTCAAATTTTTATCTTTTGAACACTTGCTCATATGTGTCAATCCGATATTCAGAGCTCAAGTTATGACCTACACAGCGAGAAAGAGTCAAAATGTAAATACTAAAATTAAAATACAAATAATAAAATTATAATTCAAATTCGACCTAAAGTTTAGAAACCAGTTAAAAATATTAATCTATGCTATAAAGAGCTTTTATAATATCAAACTAAAAATCTAAAAACATGTGTCCAAATGCTAGGATCAAATTCCCCCACCCTTAAACTTTTGCACTCTAAGCAAAACAATGCATGTGATTCCAAATATTTTTATGAATGCAAGTGGTGAGAGAGAAAAATATTTCTAGCTTAAGGCAATTATGAATAGTTTTGTTATCACAACCAAGGAAAACAAGATGACAAGTTAACTAAAATATGGATCATGTGATAGAGTCTTCCCGGGATATAAAATTCTCTAAAAGTGTTTACAATCAAAGTGTTTGGGCTACTGTTTACACTCAAAACACATCTTGAAAGCTTGCACTACCATAGGCTTGACAAGCCTCTATAATTTATATTTGAAACACATGCAGATGATGATCAAAAGGTCTTTATTTAGGTTGTAATGTGGCCAAGGTAAGGGTGAGATAATCCTAAGGAGACTAGGGCTGAAAATCAAAGAGGATAAAGGAGTACTGATGAAGAGAGAAAAACAACATTAAGTAACTCAACAAAACATCATTAACTTTTATTTTCATACTCTCTTTGTTCATAACACAACCATTTTTCCTCATATATATATATATATATATATAATTTTTTTTCTTTTGTTTTTTTTTTCTTTCTTTCTTTCTTTTTTTTTTTCACTCTCAAACAAGTTGAGCACCCCCTAAATTTATGTAAGGAAAGACTCCTTAATCCCCCAAGATTGAGGCAATTCATTGTTTTTCACTTTTAGGCTTGTAATGAGCTATATAACAAAAAAAGGGGTAATTAGACTCAAAGGGGATTAAACAAATGGATAATTGTAGGGTAGGCTTATTTGGCTAGTAGTTTAATTAGAAACAAATGCCTAAATCATTTCAATATATGCATGCGGACAAGAGTCAAGTCAAATTCTGGCGTAACTAGCCATCATGAGTGAGATAACACACAAGAAAAAAAAAGGGATGGAAAAATGTATTCCATTCATATATAATAAGGCTCAAAAATCTCACAAAGGTTAATGACTTATCACAAATGATACATAATCTAGCATTTTTATCCAAATTATTTTACCAAGAATGCAAAAATACTATCTAATCATGCCAATCCAAACAAACTCTCAACATTTAAAACCATAAAATTTGATGAAAAGCATGCAATGCAATGTCCATTATTTTATTTTTATTTATTTATTTATTTATTATTATTATTATT
This sequence comes from Cicer pinnatifidum, assembly GCA_037974775.1. Classification (NCBI taxonomy): domain Eukaryota; kingdom Viridiplantae; phylum Streptophyta; class Magnoliopsida; order Fabales; family Fabaceae; genus Cicer; species Cicer pinnatifidum. The sequence goes on along the minus strand of JBBPBR010000006.1, from coordinate 22,627,787 downwards.
AATTTTTTTTTGGAATTATAATAATGAAAATCATAACAAATAGAATCCTAAATAATACCCCCATACTTAAATTACACATTGTCCTCAATGAAAGTAACAAGTATAAAATAAGAGTAAGAAAAGGGAGCTCCCTGTTTAAACTTCAATGTAGGTGGGCTGTTCTATGAGTTTAAAGAGCTTCTTCAAGTCGGTGGCTCCAATCTTTCATGTTTGGCTGCACCATCTTTTCTAAGATCTGTTTGATTTCCCTATTTGAGACTTCAGCTTGCCCATTAGTCTTGGGATGATAAGGTGTAGAAACTCTATGCACAACCCCATACTTCCGAAGCAAAGCATCCATGGTGCGGTTGCAAAAATGAGTGCCTTGATCACTTATGATGGATCGGGGTATTCCAAACCTGCAAAAAATAATTGATCCGATAAAACCTACAACAACTCACACAATTGTAGCAGTTGCTCATCAGGGAAGTCATCTTGAATGGGGATGGGGTCCTCATCCATTTCTATTCTACTCAAATGATCTGCCACCAAATTTTCAGCTCCACTCTTATCTTTAATCTCTAAATCAAATTCTTGGAGTAACAACGTCCACTAGATCAATCTTGGTTTTGCTTCTGGTTTCTTCAACAAGAACAACCCTTTGTGCAAGGACTGCTCCCACAGCATAGTTAGATGCATCACACATAATTTCAAAATGAGGGTCCAATTGGGTGGATCTTTTTGCAGCAAATTTGACAGTGGAAGAGATATCTTGCTGAAATCCTTGATAAATGGCCTGTAAAAACCTACATGGCTAGCCAAACGCTCAAGCATCTGATCAATGAATGGTAAAGGAAAATGATCTTTTCTAGTTGTCTGGTTTAGTCTCCAGTAATCGATGCATACTCTCTAGCTGTTCTGCACTCGTGTGGGGATAAGTTCATTATTTTCATTTTTAACCACTGTGAGTCCAGTTTTCTTTGGGACTACCTGCACCGGACTCACCCATTGACTATCAGAGATGGGGTATATAATGCTTGCTTGCAAGAGCTTGGTCACTTCTTTTTTTACAACATCCAAAATTAACGGGTTAAGTCGCCGTTGGGGCTGCCTGATTGATTTGACCCCGTCCTCCAGTAGTATCCTATGCATACACATGGATGGGCTAATACCAGGAATATCAGCCAAGGTCTATCCGATTGCCTTCCTGCGTTTTCTCAAAATCTGCAACAGCTTATGTTCGTGTCCATCTTCAAGTTTGGCCTAAATAATCACAGGTAACTTACAATTTCCTTCTAAATAAGCATATTTCAAATTTTAAGGAAGTGGTTTAAGCTCTATAGTCGGTGGTTGTTCAATGGAAGGTACAACATCAGTGGCCGAAGCTAAGTCTGCAAAATCAATTATGTTAGTAGAAATATCAATATTATTACAATGATCAACTTGCAAGGCAGCTTCGATCTCAGCATATACAGAGCACAATTGAGTATCTGTACAAAGTTCACAAGTATAAGTATCATCAAAACCAGACAATGAAGGAAAATCAGTGGCAAACATATCTAGGTAAGTGTCATCAACCAAATCAATTTTTGTTCTAGCTGTTTTCAAGAATGGTCTGCCTAAGATGATAAGTGCCCTGTTGGACTTATTCTCTCCCTCCATGTCCAAAATGTAAAAATCTGCAAGAAATATCAATTCATTAACTCGAACAAGTACATCCTCCACAAGTCCAGCGGGACGAGTATTGCTCATGTTCGCCAATTGAATGGTAACACTTGTATTTTGTAAAGGTCCAAGAGCAAGAGAGTTAAAAATAGATGTAGGCATAACATTAATGGAAGCTCCTAAATCTAACATAGCACTTTCAAATTGACTATTGCCTATGGTACATGGAATGGAAAAAGTTCCTGGATCTTTGCATTTCTGAGGCATGGGCTGAATGAGGGCTAAAACATTTCGCCCCATGTTTACTCTTTCATTACCTTTTAACCTTTTCTTGTGTGTGCACAAATCTTTTAGAAATTTTGCATATCTTGGAATCTGTTTAATTGCTTCAAGAAGGGGAATGTTCACTTCCACCTTCCTAAATGTATCCAAGATCTCGTTGTCCCTATCTGCCTCATCCATTTTCTTAGTCTTCACTGCCCTTTCAGGAAAAGGAAGTGGTATATTTTGCTCAACATCAGCAGTTTCAGATATCGAAGTATCCTCGACAACCTTGTTATTTTTTTTCTACAGTTTCAGGTACCTTTGGTATTTCAACACCTTTCCCAGACCTCAATGTAATTGAACTGACATTGGGAGCATTTGGATTTACTACTGACTGTGCAGGCAATTGGTTTGACCCTTGAGTCTGTAATTGATTGATTGAAGTGGCTAGCTGACCAATATTTGTTTCCAAATTTTGAATGGTGGAATCTATTCGTTGTTGAAATTGGAGATTCTGGACAGCCGTCTGTTTAACGAGGTCCTCTAATGAAGGTGCAATGTTTTGCTGTTGAGGAATATTTTGTTGTTGCTGCCTAGGTTGCTGTTGTGCAGATGAATTCCTCCATCTCAAGTTGGGATGGTTTCTCCAACTAGGATTGTACCTGTTAGATGATAGATCATAGTTGGCTTGAGGATTGTATATATTTGCTGCACATGCTTGAGGAGCATCAGCAATTGGGTCTTCTTGCAATGTAGGAGATTAATATGAAGAATGCTCTGGAGAAGTGCAAATACCATAGACAACTGCTTGGGTTTTACCTATTGCCAATTTTTTTACTAGAGATGTAAGCTCATCAAGTTTTTCTTCTAAATTCTTGTGGGAAGAAGCTTGAATTTCATTCACACCCTTTGTCAACACTGTTGAATTGCTTCTAGTCGTAAACTGCAGAGAATTAATGGACATGTTCTCAATCAAAGCCCTTGCCGCTTCTGGAGTCTTATCGACAAGTGCTCCCCACTAGCAGCATAAAAAATGCTTCTATCCATAGATAGCAAGCCTTCATAAAAATATTGGATGAGCAATTGTTCAGGAATTTGGTGATGAGGACAGCTTGACACTAATTTCTTGAATCTCTCCCAATACTCATGTAATTATTCCCTGTCAATCTGCCCGATACCACATATTTCTTTTCTGATTGAAGCAGCTCTTGAGGCAGGGAAGAATTTTTCTAGAAACAATATCTTGAGATCATTCCAACTTGTAACAGACCCTGGTTGAAGGTAGTATAACCAGTCCTTGGCAGCATCTTGGAGTGAAAATGGGAAGGCTCTTAGCTTAATATGGTCTTCAGTGACTCCTTGAGGCTTCATGGTAGAACACACAATATGGAATTCCTTCAAGTGTTTGTGGGGATTCTCACCTGCAAGACCATTAAACTTTGGAAGCAAGTGTTTTAAACCAGATTTAAGTTCAAATGGTACAGTAACTTCAGGATATGTGATACATAATGCATTATGATTGACATTAGGTGCAGCAAGTTGTCTTAAGGTTCTATTATTCGCATCAGCCATATTTTGCAACAAGTTATCAATTTCAGTATCTGACTCTAACTCGTTAACACTAGCAGCTCTATTAAGTCTACGACGTAAATGAAATGTCCTATCTATTTCAGGTTCAAGAGAATGAAGATTCGCATAACTAGCCCTAGTCATGCATCATCATAACAATGCAATACAAAATCACAATTCTGAAAATTCCAACAATGTCCTTAATGCTAAAATTGAAGTGAAAAATAAAAAACCGTATCAAATAAAATCCAAAAAATATAAAAATACCACCACAAATTTCTAAAAATCAAATAAAGGCAACACAAATGTTTTTGGAATTTTTGGAGAATATGAAAAATTAAAAAAAATTAAAAAAAAAGGTTTAAACGAAGAAATTTGGGATTTTGACAGTCGTTTCTGTATAAAGAACTTATACCGAGTCCTGTTCCTTGAATTTTTTCTGATTTTCTTGCGAAATTTCAGAGCAATTCGAGACAGTCGCCTAAAAACAGGGTTAATATTATTATCAGAGAGTCCCCGGCAACGGCGCCAATTTGATCTGCTGTCGCACACGGGTCAAATTTAATTGATAAAATGTAGATATAGGTAATAACTCAAATCGTTTCACAAGGACTTCTGATATAATAATAACCGAATTGAATATTGAGATTAAAAAGGGATTTTTTAGAATTTTTTATTTAACAGATGAGCAAAACGATTAATCCACTTATTCGAGTTTCATACCTATCACATATTCTATCAATGAGTTTAATTTCTAATTTATAATTCTATTCTTATTTGTCTATAGAATTGATCAAACAAGCGTAATCAATCCTATGTGAATTTGGTTTCTTTGATTGGATTAAGCATCACAATCATCAAAATATTACAATTAACGATCAAGCGTCGCAAAATTATAATTCAATTAAATTAGAAACCGAAACCAAATTCTATCAAATAAATTTAATCAAACCTATTGAAATTCAATTTAAGCAATCAAAATGACAATATAATCAAATAAACAAGAATATAATCATGAATAGAAATTCACAGTTTAACATGAATCTCAAGGTGTTGATGAAACTCTGAACTCGTGGATTAATCTTATAAAATTAGCCTTCCATGAAATTAAAATAACACTATTTATTTCTTGTAGCAATTTGAATCCTAATTTTTCCGTCCTTATAAAAGAAACAAAACTGCCAATATATAGTACTTGATATTGGACTTTCGGGTAGACCAGAACATAGACATGTCATTCCTGGGTTTAGGGTTTAAAAACAAGTGGCCCACTAATTAAAATTATTACAAAAATTCATATTACTAAATTTGCAATTTCGGCCCAGTAAAGTTCGGAATTGGTCTTTCCATCCAACACAAAATTTGTAGCTCAAATTTGTATCTTTTCAACGCTTGCTCATATGTGTCAATCCGATATACAGAGCTCAAGTTATGATCTACACACCGAGAAAGAGTCAAAATATAAATAATAAAATTAAAATACAAATAATATAATTATAATTCAAATTCGACGTAAAGTTTAGAAACAAGTTAAAAATATTAATCTAAGCTATAAAGAGCTTTTAAAATACCAAACTAAAAACCTAAAAACATGTGCCCAAATGCTATGATCACTACGCGTCAATAAATAACTTAGGGTGTTGTTCTCTTATCTTGCTCTCCAGTTCCCAAGTCGCATCTCCAGTAATTGGGTTCCAAATCACCTTGACCAATGAAACATCGTTGGTTTTCAATCGCTTAATCTTCCTGTCATCAATTCTTATAGGTGGTACTTCGAATGACAAGTTATCCTTCAGTTGGATTCAGTTTGGTTCGATCACATGAGATGGATCTGCAAGATATTTCCTTAACTGTGACACATGAAACACGTCATGAATATTGGATAGTATCGGAGGCAAAGCAATCTAATAAGCAACAGGCCCAATTCCTGTAGAAATCTGATATGGTCCAATGAATTTCGGTGTCAATTTCTTCGATTTCAAGGCTCTACGAACTCCAGTAGTAGGCGTGGCTCTTAGATATACATGGTCACCCTGTTCGAAAAGTCTGCGACGCTTGTCCGCATAACTCTTTTGACGATCTTGTGAAGTTTTGATTTTCTCCTTGATCTTCTTTACCTTAGCTGTAGTTTGTTGTACCATCTCTGGTCCGACAATCATGCCTCATATGGTGCCATTCCAATACTTGTGTGGAAACTATTGTTGTAGGTGAACTCAACCAACGGAAGTACATGATCCCAACTTCCTATATCATCTAATACATATGCTCTCAATAGATATTCCAAGGACTGATTTGTCCTTTCGTTCCCAACACTTCGGATCACAGCCTGATACAATACTCGATGGTACTCCGTGTAATCTCATAATTTCAGCAATGTAGATCTCTGTTAGCTTATCTACCTTATAGGTGGTCTTTAATGGCAAAAAGTGTGTGGATTTAGTCAGTCGATCCATTATCACCCATATAGAATCATTCTTTCTCCTTGTTTTCGGCAATCCAGTTATAAAATCCATGGAAATGCTGTCCCACTTCCATTCAGGTATATCTAAAGGCTGCAACATTCTAGTAGGTCGCTGATGTTCCACCTTCGCTTTATGACAAGTTAGATAAGTTGATACATACTCCGCTACATGTCTCTTCATTTCTGGCCACCAATAATTATGTCTCAAATCCTGATACATCTTTGTTGCTCCAGGATGAATACTCAATTTACTCTTATAAGCCTGCTCTAAAATTGTTTTCCTCATATCTGCAATTTCTGGTACACAAATCCTACCATTACATCTCAAAATATTATCCGGTCCAATCTTAAACTTAGTTGTCTTCCGTTGCACTATTAGGTTCCTCCTCTCTTGAATTAAGGTGTCATCTTGAGAATTCCCAATGTCTTCTAGTAATCCACTCGAAATCTTAATCATTCTGAATTTCAAAATTCCTAGTGCAAACTCTACGTTCAAGTGTAGGTCTCTAAAAGCTTCCCACAACTCTTTTTGTCTAGCCATCACTGTTGAAGACACCGATACACTTCTTCTACTCAACACATCAACCACTACATTGGCCTTCCCAGGGTGGTACTGCAGTGTGAAATCAAAATCCTTGAGAGTCTCCATCTGTCGTCTCTGATGCATGTCCAATTCCTTCTGATCAAACAAATATTTCAAACTTTTATGGTCACTAAACATTGTGAACGTGCATCCATATAAATAGTGCCTTCAGATCTTCAATGCAAAAACTACAACAGCAAGCTCCAAATCATGAGTAGGATAGTTTCTCTCATGAATCTCCAATTCCCTTGAGGCTTAAGCTACAACTTTCTCTTCGTATGTCAGTGATATTTTGAGGCTGTTTCCAAGCAAGAACCGCCTCAATCTTAGCCGGATCAACAACGATTCCTTCCTTGGTTATCACATGTCCTAAGAAATTCACTTCTTCTAGCCAAAACTCACACTTCAACAGATTGGCATACAACTGCTTCTCGCGTAAAATCTCAAGAACTTGACGTAAATGTTCTCCATGCTCTTCTTCAGTCCTTGAATAAATTAATATGTCATCAATGAACACCACAACAAATTTATTTCAAGGAATAGACTAAAGATTATGTTCATGTAGTCCATGAAAATTGATGGTGCATTGGTAACTCCAAACGGCATAACAAGATATTCATAATGTCTATAACGGGTTCTGAAAGCAGTTTTTTGAATATCTCCTTCCTTACTCGAATCTGATGGTAACCCGACTTCAAGTCAATCTTAGAAAATATCGCGACTCCTCTCAACTGATCCATCAAATCATCGATGCGTGGCAAAGGATAACGATTCTTAATAGTTGCCTTATTAAGTTGTCTATAATCCACACATAAGCGCGAGCTTCTGTTCTTCTTCTTAACTAGCAAAATCGGAGCTCTCCAACAAATCTTCAATTTGGCCTTTGAGCGCATTTAATTCCAATGGTGACATTCGATACCGTGCAGTTGAAATAGGTCCGGTTCTTGGGTGCAAATCAATGAAAAATTCCACTTCTCTTACCGGTGGCAATCTTGGAATTTTTGTTGGAAATACGTCCCGGTACTCATTGACAAGCATCACATCCTCTATGTTCACATTTATCTTTTCCCCACATTAGCCAAAGAAAAAAACTCATGAGTTCCTTCTCTTAGCGACACTCCGAGTTTGCTAGCGGCTAGATACTTAACAACTCCTGGTTCGGAGAAAAGAACCAGTTTGCAACCACAATCCAAGATCACATAATGATACGACATCTAATCCATACCAAGAATGACCTCGAGTGATTGTAGAGGTAAACAAATCAAATTAACCAAGAAATCCCTATTATGAATAGTTATTTGACAATGTAAACATGCATAATTTACTTTCAAAGTCTTAGTAGGTCTGGAAAAAACCAAATCAAAAGGCAAAATAGACACATATAACTTCAAACGATTCATGCAATCCATAGCAATGAAGGAATGGGTTGCCCCCGAATCAAAAAGTGCAGTTAGAGTGCTACTTGCAATCTCACAGTCACGTTGAATCAGATTGCTAGATGGATTCCCATCTTCAGCACTCACACAATAAACGCGACATCTAGCAGTAGGACGAGTAGCTCTAGTTACATTCACAACTGGTTCCACCTTCAGAGTCGTGAAATCCTTTGCAATGTGCCCTGGCTTCGGGAAATTGTAGCAACTAAGTCCCTTAGAGGTACAAACATTAGCATAATGTCCCTCTTTCCCACATCAAAAAACATCGAACCCCTTGTCCCAATTGCCTTCCGAAATTCTGGTTCCCCAAGCGATTCTGCGCCCCGTTGTTATTTTGTGGTCGATTATAAGGTTTAGCAACTTGTTTCCCCTTGTTTTGATAATTCACCTGACTAGGTCCTCTTGAATTAAAATTCCCTCCTCGGCTAGCCCTCTTATTCTTCATATCTTCAACTTCTCTACATTTCTCCACAAGAACTTGGAAACGTTGAATTCCCAAGGGTAAGACAGAGTTTTGAATCTCATACTTTAGTCCGTCTTGGAAACGATGATAGATGAATTGTTCATCAATCTCTTCACGGAAAAACCTAAAATTCCTCGACAACGATTCAAACTTAGTGGCATATACATCGACTATAATGTTCCCCTAATTAAGTTTTAGAAAATCATCAACCAGTTTAGTCCTGGTACTCATCGGGAAGTATTTGTCTAAAAATTCTTTTTGAATGATTCCCAGTTCATGTAACACCCCGATTTTTAACTGCGCGAGTGTATTTTTTTTTAAACAAAGAAATAACAACAAAGAAACAAACGAAGAAACAAAGAAGGAAATACTTTTGGATAAATATTTAAGTCATAACATAACGACCAAGTCAACAAATATTTACAAGCAGCGAAATAGTTTTTTTGAAATAAAAATCCAAAGTATTCAAACATCAAAATACACAGGGGCTATGAGGCCTATCAGACATAGCTCATACCCCTAGGGTATTCTCGGCAGACCTGTACAAAAGTACTGCCCCATGAATTTTAACTTTCTCCACGTCACATCAAAAAGTGGAACAATTTAAGCATAGATACAATCTTCCAAAATGAAATATATACAATCACAAAAGAAAGACATCTAGTCCTTATACAACCACCTAATCTGATCATGCTACAAAACTACACAACCTGGGTGATCTCCACGCGCCCCGCAAGATCCTCCTGACACAGCTTCTGTCAGGTATGACTAACTACTTTCCCATCTCCAGGGTATTAACCAGTAGGATGATCCTATTTCTCATTTGAGGGCAAAGCCAAGATTTCTACAATAATTGTAAAGGTCACCAACCGAAATTAATAAATATCACATAGAAAAATTCTTATATTTTCAAATGCTCAAAAGAACCTTTCGTCTTAGCATACTCCTCGAAAGGGTTTTCATATGTCCAAAAATGCATAAACAATGTTGAAAAATGAAGTTTTAACAAACTGCACTGTCATAGCCGAATACAACAGAAAAAATGCAGTTTTTCAATTCTAAAATAGCTCTGAATCAATCAACACTTCGAATATTCACTAAATCAATTATGGACACATAATTACATCAAAACTTAATCAACCGAACTTCACACCTCAAAGAAATTACGACAAATCACAACAACAATCAAATATGTATATACAATCATCATAGTATAACAAACATAACTCGCATGTCAAAAACTCTAATGCAATGCGTATATGCAAAAATGCATGATTCCAGAATTCCAAACCAAAACCCTCCTCGAAGGGCATAAATCATAATTGTACAGCCTCTCACAGACCAATACTAATTACCAAGCTGCAATCTCTCACGGATCAGCACGATTTACTAGCGTGCAGTCTCTCATAGACCAGCACGACATACAAGAGTGCAGTCGCTCACAGACCATCACAATTTTCTAGAGTGCAATCTCTCACAGATCAGCACGACGCGACAATCCCTACAAGGATAAGATGAACCAACAATTCACATGGCATCATCCTGTGGCCCATCATGGTCACCACTATCTGATCCGCTGTCGCACACGGGTCAAATACAATTGATAAAATGTAAATAGAGGTAATAACTCAAATCGTTTCACAAGGACTTCTGATATAATAATAATAACCGAATTGAAAATTTAAATTAAAAAGGGGTTTTTTAGAATATTTTATTTAACAGATGAGCAAAACGATTAATCCACTTATTCGAGTTTCAGACCTATCACAGATTCTATCAATGAGTTGAATTTCTAATTTATCATTCTATTCTTATTTGACTATAGAATTGATCAAACAAGTGTAATCAATCCTATGTGAATTTGATTTCTTTGATTGGATTAAGCATCATAATCATCAAAATATTACAATTAACGATCAAGCGTTGCAAAATTATAATTCAATTAAATTAGAAAAGGAAACCAAATTCTATCAAATAAATTTAATCAATCCTATTGAAATTCAATTTAAGCAATCAAAATATCAATATAATCAAATAAACAAGAATAGAATCATGAATAGAAATTGACAGTGTAACCTGAATCTCAAGGTGTTGGTGAAACTCTGAACTCGTGGATTAATCTTATAAAATTAGCCTTCAATGAAATTAAAATAACACTATTTATTTCTTGTAGCACCTAATTTTTCCGTCCATAGAAAAGAAACAAAACTGCCACTATATAGTACTTGATATTGGACTTTAGGGTTTAGGGTTTAAAAACAAGTGGCCCACTAATTAAAATTATTACAAAAATTCATATTACGAAATTTGCAATTTCGGCCCAGTAAGGTTCAGAATTTGTAAGACCCTTAATATTAAATTGTAGTTTATGAATTTTGGGGAATTTTGTGTTGAATTTCTGAGGGTTTTTAGCCAATTTTATAATATTTTGTGAGTTAAATGTCAAAAATATTTTTTTGGAGACTCGATTAAAAATTATTCGTCGATGAATAATTTTATTTAATTACGGTGAATCTTTTGTCGACGAAGAAAATTTCTGAGATGCAGCATTTTTCAGAAAAATTCATCTGCCCATCGAATTACGGCGAGAGTAGATATTTTTCTGAAAAAAGTGGTTTGTAATATGATGTGACGTGATAGGCGTAATGATGATTTTTATAAAAATATCTAGATATTTGTAAATATCTAGATATTTGTTTAGATATTTATTATTATTATTATTATTATTATTTTTATTATTATTATTATTATTATTATTATTATGTATGTGAAAGGAAGGCAAAGCTAAAAAGCTGGAAACAGAGAAACATTTCCCATTTCCGTGCTGCTGCCTCCACTCACGCCTTCGTCTTCTTTTTTTTCTTTCTTTGGCTTCAAGGAAAACACTTGTGTTGGTGAAGAAGAGAGAAGGAAAAGCATCTGTTTTCACGTCCGCCCCCCATCTTCCTCTTTCTTCTTTCTCTGTTTCAAGGAAAAGAAAACCAAAGTGTTAGGTGTTTTTTTCAAAAACCCACAAACACAAATCCTCATTTATCTACTAGATCTAAGCTCCCATTCGAGAAGTGACATAAGAGAAAGTTGCTCATTATCACACTGCGGTGCTAGTGAGCTAGTTTTCGTCGCAACGTCACGAACTTAAATTTTATCAGAATTAATCGCGGTGTCGTAATCGGTTGTTAAAGCTACAACAGAGGTAAGGGATCCTTCCAAACTTTTAGTTTGCATTTAGGACATTATTTGTGATTTTGTGGAAAAGAAATTTGACGTATTTGAGGTGTGATTTTGTGAAAAATTAATTTAATGTGATTATGTGTAATTTAGTGGAATTTAAATTTGAGGTGTGGTTTGTGGTGATTCAAGTTTGGTGTGATTTATATGTTTATAATTATTATTATGAATTTTTGAGATGTGATTTATTTGTGGATTTTGTAGAAAATGAATTGATGAAATTTGGTGGTTTATGTGTAAATATGTGGAATTTTCAAATTGGGTGAGTTATGTTTGAATTGTTGAAATTTAATTAAGGTGCTATATGCGTGTTGTGGAATTGAAATGATTAAATTTGGTGTGAATTGGAGGTAATTAAATTTGATGTGTTTGAGTTACGTAATGAGTTATTTTCAAATAAATGAGTTTGAACTAAAGTTGAAATTTTAGGAAAAATTTAGAGTTGTTAAAGTTGTGAAAAAGTTTAAATTTTAACTAAGTTAAAGAGTTTGAACAAAAAGACAGATTGAAATTAAAAATGGTTAGAGTTTAAAATGTTACTCTTTTAATAGTATTTTATTAACTCAAATATTTCGGTGCCTTAATAGTCGAGTATGTGAATGATAAATTTGGACAATATTTATTTTAAGTAAATAATATACATTATTTAATTTTAAGAGTTTGGTGTCTGAGAAAGATTTAATTTTAGGAATTTTGTTGCGTGTGGATTAGTTTTATTGTGAACAAATCGTTATAAATATTCATGTTTATGTAGTTAGCTCCTCGAGTCTCGAAAAGGAATCGAGACCGTTGGCATCGAGTTAGCGGTGGGGAGAACTCTGATATATTAATGTTGTTGTGGTGATTTATGGTTGAAAATTTTAAAGATTGAATATGGTGATTAATGTTTGGAAATTTTGGTGATTTATGTTAGGTGAAATTGATGTGTTCATAATTAATATTATGAATTTTTGAGATGAAATTTATGTGTGACTTGGTGGAAAATGAATTTAATTCAATTTAGGTGTGAATGGAATTTGGAGATGTGATTTATGTGTGGTTGTGGAAATTGAAATTGGTGTGAATAAATATGTTTGAGTATGCTCTGCGTTGTATATGAAAAATCATTAGTGTTAAATGAGTATTAAAAATGGGGAATCTTTTAATAGATGCATTTACTTAATGATTGTGGTGAAAAGAGTCAGAGTATGCTCATACATTTCATAGTACATGGTGACCGCGATGGGGCCATGGTGATAGTGGTGACAGTGATGGGCCACGGGATGATGCAATGTGAATTGTTGGTTCATCTTATCCTTGCGGGGATTGTCGCGTTGTGCTGATCTGTGAGAGATTGCGCTCTAGAATGTGCTGATTTGTGAGCGATTGCACTCTAGAAAATTGTGCTGGTCTGTGAGCGACTGCACTCTTGTATGTCGTGCTGGTCAATGAGAGACTGCACGCTAGTAAATCGTGCTAATCCGTGAGAGATTGCACCTCGGTAATTAGTACTGGTCTATGAGAGGCTGTACAATTATGATTTACGCCCCTCGAGGAGGGTTTTGGTTTGGAATTCCGGAATCATGCATTTTGGCATATACGCATTGCATTAGGGTGCTTGGCACACGAGTCATGTTTGTTATACTTTGATGATTGTATATACATATTCGGTTGTTGTTGTGATTTGTCGTAATTGCTTTAAGGTGTGAAGTTGGGTTGATTAAGTTTTGATGTATTTATGTGTTCATAATTGATTTAATGAATATTCGATGTGTGATTGAGGTGTGAATTTGGGGAGATTAATTTGGTGTTAATTATGTGTTCATAATTGATAATATTAATGTTTGAAGTGTTGGTTGGTTCAGAGCCATTTTAGGATTGAAAATCTGCATTTTCCCAATGGTATTCGGCTACAACAATGCAGTTTGTTAAAACTTTATTATTCAATATTGTTTATACATTTTTGGACATATGAAAACCCTTTCGAGGAGTATGCTAAGACGAAAGGTTCATTTGAGCATTTGAAAATAAAAGAATTGTGCTATGTGATATTTGTTAATTTCGGTTAGTGACCTTTACAATTATTGTGGAAATCTGGGCTTTGCCCTCAGATGAGAATCAGGATCATCCTACCGGTTAGTACCCTGGAGATGGGAAAGTAGTTAGTCATACCTAACCAAAGTTGTGTCAGAAGGATCTTGCGGGGCGCGTGGAGAGATCATTCGGGTTGTGTAGTTTTTGTAGCATGATCAAATTAGAGGATTGTATAGGGTTTAGTTGTCTTTCTTTTGTGGATGTATTTATTTCAATTTTAAAGACTGTACATATACCTCATATTGTCAGCTTGACTTTTATTTTGATGGGTCCTTGTACCATTTTTTGATGCGACGTGGGGAAGTTAAAATTCTTGGGACAGTGCTTTTGTATATATGTCTGCCGAGAATTCTCTAGGGGTATGAGCTATGTCTGATAGGTCTCATAGCCCCGATGTATTTTCTCGTGTAAATACTTTGAGTTTGTATTTCAAAAATTATTTCCGCTGCTTGTAAATATTGTTGGCTTTTGTCGTTATGTTACGACTAAAATATTTATCCAAAAGTATTTTCTTTGTTTAAAAAAAAAAAATACACTCGCGCTGTTAAAAATTGGGGTGTTACAGAATTGGTCTTTCCTTCCAGCACAAAAGTTGTAGTTCAAATTTTTATCTTTCCAACGCCTACTCATATGTGTCAATCCGATATCCAGAGCTCAAGTTATGACCTACACAGCGAAAAAAAGTCAAAATGTAAATAATAAAATTAAAATACAAATAATAAAATTATAATTCAAATTCGACTTAAAGTTTTGAAACAAGCTAAAAATATTAATCTAAGCTATAAAGAGCTTTTAAAATACCAAACTAAAAACCTAAAAACATGTGCCTAAATGCTATGATCACTATCACCATGGCCCAATCGCGGTCACCATGTACTATGAAATGCATGAGCATACTCTAACTCTTTTCACCATAATCATTAAATATATGCAGCTATTAAAATATTCCCCATTTTTAATACTCATTTAACACTAATGATTTTTCAAACACAACACCGAGCATACTCAAACATATTTATTCACACCAATTAAAATTTCCACAACCACACATAAATTTCTTCTCAAAAATTCATAATATTAATTATGAACACATCAATTTCACCAAACATGAATCACCAAAATTTCCAAACATTAATCACCCATATTCAATCTCCAAACTTTTCAACCATAAATCACCACAACAACATTAATATATCAGAGTTCTCCCCACCGTTAACTCGGTGCCAACGGTCTCGATTCCTTTTTGAGACTCAAGGAGCTAACTAAATAAACATAAATATTTATAACAATTTGTTCACAATAAAATTGATTCACACACAACAAAATTCTTAATATTAAATCTTTCTCACACACCAAACTTTTAAAACCAAATAATCTATATTATTTACTTAAAACTAAATTAAACAAATACTGTCCAAATTTCACATACACACACTCGACTATTAAAGCACCGAAATTTTTGAGTTAATAAAATACTCTAAACTTTTTTTTCTTTTTAAACTCAATCAAAGAGTAATTAAAAGAGTAATATTTTAAACTCTAACCATTTTTAATTTCAATCTATCTTTTTGCTCAAACTCTTTAACTTAGTTAAAATTTGAACTTTTTCACAACTTTAACAACGCTAATTTTTTTTTGTAAAATTTCAATTTCAGATCAAACTCATTTATTTGAAAATAACTCATTACGTAACTCCAACTCGTCAAATTTAATTAATTCAATTTCCACAAAATCCACACCTAAATCACATCTCAAAAATTCATAATAATAATTATGAACATATAAATCAAACCAAATATGGATCACCACAAACCACACCTCAAAACACACCAAAAACAAATTCCACTAATTTCCACATAAACGAATTAAATTCATTTTCAACAAATTCACACATCAAATACATCAAATTTCTTTTCCACAAAATGACAAATAATTTCCTAAATGCAAACTAAAAGTTTGGAACGAGCCCTTTCCTTAACGATAACTCTAACACGCGATTACGGTACCGTAATTAATTCCGGTAAAATTTAAGTTCGTGATGTCGCGTCGAAAACTAGCTCACTAGCACCGCAGCGTGACAATGAGCAACTTTCTCTTCTGTCACTTCTCGAATGGAAAGTTAGATCTAATAGATTAATGGAGGTTTATTTTTGAGTTTTGTTTATTTCTTTAAACCCATGAAAGAGAAAGGTGAAGAAGAAAGGAGAAGGCAAGGAGCAGGAACGTTTTCTGTTTCTCTTGGTTCCATATATATATATATATAATAATAATAATAATAAAACCAATTCCAAAATAAATATATAGATATTTTTATAAAAATCATCATTACGTCTGTCACCTCACATCACATCACAAATTACTTTTTCAAAAATATATCTACTTTCGCCGCAATTTAATCGGCAAATGAATTTTTCTGAAAAATGTTGCATCTCAGAAAAAAAATTTCTTCGGCAAAAGATTCACCGTAATTAAATAAAATTATTCATCAACGAATAATTTTAATCGAATCTCTAAAAAGATATTTTTGGCATTTAACTCACAAAATGCCATAAAATTGGCCAAATAGCCTCAGAAATTCAGCACAAAATTCACCAAAATACATAAATTAGAATTTAAAATTAAGGGTCTTACAGTTCACCTCCTCGTGAGCTGGTCCCATCAGCAACCTTGTACTCCTCCACCAATACTCAGCATCTCCTAATAGCAGATAAATGGCATAGCTGACCTTCACTATTGCCTGACAGTTAATCATCTCAAAGATCTTTTCCACTTCTTGGATCCACGGATCCGCTTTCTCTGAATTCTGATCACCCTTAAACTTGGGAGGGTTGTGACGGCGAAAATCTTCTAATCCTCTTGACTCAGCAGCACGGATCTCTTGTTCCCTCTTTTCAAGATCACGTTGAGTCTTGGCAGCAGTATGTGCAGCAACAGAAGCATCCATGTTATTCATAGCCCCCGCAATTCGATCATCCCTATTAACGGTTGCTCTTGGAGCGTCATTCCTTCTTGGTGGCATGGTTTTCCGATAAGACCATCATCAAGTAGAGTCTTAACACTACTTCAAATAATTCCAAAACTAACTTCCAACTACATCAACCCATAATAACTACTCCGGACCTGATAACTCAAACCACCTATCCCAAAGCATGATCAAATAACGAGTCTCAACCTACAGGTTGACATACAATCCATAACCAAAAACTCCACAGCCCCAAAGAAATCCAAACCAAAGCTTTGATACCACAATTGTAACACCCCGATTTTTAACAACGCGAGCATATTTTTTTTTAAACAAATTCATAAAAACAAAGAAATAAAGAAGGAAATACTTTTTTGATAAATATTTAAGTCGTAACATAATGAAAAAAACCTACAAATATTTACATGCAGCGGAATAGTTTTTGAAATCAAAACCCAAAGTATTCAAACATCAAAATACACTGGGGCTATGAGGTCTATCAGACATAGCTCATACCCATGGAATATTCTCGGCAGATACTTGTACAAAAGCACTGCCCCAAGAATTTTAACTCCCCACACCACATCAAAAAGTGGTACATGGAATCCATAAAAATAAAATGTCAAGCTGACAATATTGGTACAAGTACAGTCTTCCAAATTAAAATAAACACAATTCAAAAAGAAAGACATCTAGTCCCTATACGTGAACTTAATCCGATCATTCTACAAAAAAAACCTATACATCTCGAATGATCTTCACGCGTCTCGCAAGATCCTCCTGACACAGCTCCAGTCAGGTGTGTCCAACTACATTCCCATCCCCAAGGTACTAACTGGTGGGAAGATCCTGGCTCTCATCTGAGGTCAAAGCCCGAATTTCCACAATAGTTGTAAAGGATCACCAACCGAAATTAACAATTAGCACATATCATTTACGTTTTTAAATGCACAAAATAACCTTTCAACTTAGCATGCACCTTGAAAGGGTTTCCATATGATAGACATGCATAAACAAAGTTGAAAAATAAAGTTTTTAACAAAACTGCACTGTTGTATTCGAATACAACATCTTTGTATTCGAATACAGCCTTCTGTATTCGACTACACATAAGTCAGCAGCAAAAACAACATATCTATATTCGAATACAACCTTTTGTATTAGACTACACAAAAGTCAGCAGCAAAAAATGGATGTCTGTATTTGAATACAACTTTTTGTATTCGAATACACATTAGAAAACAGCAGAAAAATAGCAAAATTCAGCTTTTAAAAGGGTTTCGAAATCAATCAACACCTACACACAAATCCAACAATCACACTTAGCAATTATAGCCCAATCACCATGACAACTTGAGTTTCAAAAAGGTTTTACAATCAATCACACTTACACACAAATCCAAAACATTCACACTTAGCAATTATAGCACAATCACCATGAGAACTTGAGTTTCGAAAAGGTTTTACAATCAATCACACTTGCACACAAATCCAAAACATTCACACTTAGTAATTATAGCACAACCACTACAACCACTTGAGTTCAAACACTCAATCATAATCTTGAATCAAACTTGACTCGTGTGCCAAACACCCTAATACAATGCGTATATGCCAAAATGTGCGGACTCGGAATTCCAAACCAAAACCCTCCTCAAAGGGGGTGTAAATCATAATTGTATCCCATATCACAAACCTTATACTAATTATCAAGGTGTCATCCATCACAGGCCTGCACGATTTACTAATGTGTCTCCTATCACATGCCTTACACTATTTTCTAGAGTGCAATCGCTCACAGATCAACACGTTCTAGAGTGCAATCTCTCACATATCAGCACGACGTGATAATCCCCGTAAGGATAAGATGAACCAACAAATCATATGGAATTATCTCGTGGCACATCCGGTTACCACTATCACCATGGCCAATCCGGCCGCCATGTACAACGGAATGCATGAGCATACTCTGACTCTATCCACGACAATCATTATGTAAATGCAGATATTAAAAGATTCCTTGTTTTTAATACTCATTTAACTCTAACGATTTTCACGATAATCAGTAGGTAAACGCATATATTAAAAGATTCCCCATTTTTAGTACTCATTTAACTCTAATGATTTTCAAATTCCACACAGAGCATACTCAGACATATTCTCAAATTCAATCCACAATTCACACCAAATCACACCAAATCACATCAATTCATTTTTTTACAAAATCCACCCAAACACATCTCACAATTTATAATATTAACTATGAACACGTCAAACACGACAACCACAAATCATCATAACCCAACACTCAAACATATCAAATTTCATTTCCTCAAAACCACATATAAATGAGTTAAATTCATTTTCCACAAAACACTCATCAATATCACCAAAACCCCAAGTCTAAAATTTCACCCATAAAAGCATTAAATTCATATTCCCCAAATCTACACTTCAACCCTAACAAATTTATTTTCCACCCAACCACAACTAAGTCCCTAAATGCAAACTAAAAGTTTGGAAGGAGCCCTTACCTTAACGATAGCTCTAATATGCGATTAAGGTACTGTAATTAATTCCGGTAAATCTCTGCTCATGACGTCGCTTCCAAAGTTAGTTCACTAGCACCGTAGCGTGGGGGTGAAAAAAATTCCCTTCTATCACTTCCTGAAACGAAGCTTAGATCTAGAAGAAAAGTGAAGGTTTCTAATCGCGTGAAGGAGGAAAATATTTTGTTTTCCTTCTGTTTTCCTTTTCTTCCTTTTCCTTCCTTTCTATTTCCTTTTTCGTTTCTTTTTTCTCCTACCTTTCCTTTTCCCTCCAAACTTATATATATATATATATATATATATATATATATATATATATATATATTATTTATAACTTAACAAATATCTAAATATCTAGATATATATCAAAATTACCATTTCACCCATAACCTCTCAAACCATTTGATAAAAATATCTACTCTCGTCATAACTCAATTGACATATACAATTTTCAGCAACCCGAGATATTTTTAACAAAACTGCCCAAAATTAAATTCTTCGTAACCTATATAAATTATTTTTCGACTAAAGATTCACCATACTTAACCAAATTTATTTATCGACGAATAATTTTAATCAGGGCATCAAAATATTTTTTTGGGCATTAAACTCACAAAATATTAATAACTTGGCTAAAAAGCCGCAGAGTTCAATACCAAAATACACTAAAATACACAAATTATAATTTAAAACTATGGGTCTTACAAATTATGTGAGAGTATGGGGGGAAAACTGTGGATGGTTGAGCAAAGGGGGTTGAAGTAGTTGGGATTCTTTCTTGAGTTGGTGGAGAACGTTCTGGGTTTGGTGAAGAACGTTATGGGTTTGGTGAAGAACATTTTGGGTTTGGTGAAGAATGTTCTAGGTTTGTGTCTTTTGTTGTATTTCCTTCAAGATCAGATGGATGAGGTGAGAATGGGATAGGGTTTGTAGTACCTCTGTGTCCTGCCGAGCGTTTGTGTTTTAAAGAGGTGGGAAATGAGGAGGGAGTAGGAGTAGTTTGTGCAGAGAATGTTTTGCACATGTGGGAGAGGCTTTTTGTGGAAATTTTGGAGATTTTAATAAGTGATTTTTCAGTGGTTAGGGGAATGCCAAGATGTCTAAAGATCGTAGTTAATATCATTCCATAAGGAACAATATTTTTCTTGTAGTCTTTCGTGGCCGCACAAATCATGTGTTGAATGATCACATGAGGGACATTAAGACGCTTAAAGTTAAAGAGATGATAATTGATTAACGCCTCATTGGTAGATACATACTCATGGCTTCCACAGTGAGGAATGAGAGTATGTTGGCTCATGCAGTTGAAGACCTTTGGAATAGGTTTGAGATATATGGAGAGGTAGCGGGTGGAGCCTTCTTCAAACAAGTCAGAAAGGACCTCAGTCTCTTTGAGATTTAGAGCTGAGTACCATTGATTTCCAAAAAATAGAAGGTCCTTTTGTAGGTAATTGAAGAATAGAGGCCATGATATTTGGAGTTAATTTGATCTTAATTCCCTTAATGGTAGAGACAATTAGGGATTTGTCTGGAAAGGTAATGGCATTGCAGTAAAAGACTCTTACAACTTCTGGATAGTAATGTTCAGATGTTTAGAGAAAAGAAGTCCATCCTAGTGCATCAGTATGATGCAGGACAGTGTTGCCATCGATTATAAGTTTATCAAAAACAAAAACTTTGCCGATTCCAATAGGGCGTTGAGCCCATTTGGCTTTGAAATTCTTTGAATCTTTTGGTGAAATAAGAGGCAGTGTGTTTGATTTGAATTGTTTGGATGGTGGAGATGGATCATATGTCTCAAATGGGGATGAAGATGTTGCAGGGGAAGATGAATAAGGTTCAAATGGTGTAGGTGTGGATGAGTGTGTGGATTTTGGTGAGGGGAAACGTGTAGGGATAGGAGAGGAAGATTCTGGAGGTTTTGAAGTAGAGAATGGTTGAGCAGGAGAACGTTCTGGTGGTGAGGAAAGAGAAGGAGCACGAGCTGGAGAACGTTCGTGAAGGGGAGAACGTTCTAGAGGTGGGGTTGGGGAATGTAAGACCCATAATTTTAAAGTACACTTTATGTATTTTAGTGTATTTTTGGTATTGAACTCGGAGGCTTTTTAGCCAAAGTTATTAATATTTTGGAGTTTATATGACCAAAAAGATATTTTGATGCCGATAAAAATTACTCGTCGATAATGAATTAAATTAAGTACGGTAAATCCTCTACGAAGAATTTAATTCTGGGGAGTTTGTTAAAAATGTCTCGAAATTGCTAAAAGTTGTTTATGTCAATTGAGTTGCGACGAGAGTGGATATTTTAACAAAAGTGGTTTGGAGAGGTTATGGGCGATATGGTAAATTTAATAAATATCTAAATATTTTGAGATATTTGTTAATTATATTCAATATATATATAATTAATATTTTTTTGGAGGGAAAAAGAAAGGAAAGAGAAATAGAAGAAAAGGAAAGAGAAAGAGAGGAAAAGTAAAAAGGAAAGAAAAAGAAAAGAAAGAAAACAGAAGTTCTCCTTCTTCCTCTGCCTCGCGTGAAACCTATTCTTTCTTCTTCCTTCTACCTCCATTTTCGCTGCTTCCTTTTGTTCAAGAGTAGAAACCCAAGGATTGTGGGTGAGTAAGAACAAATTTTCAGCTTCTTCCCTCTTCCCGGATTCGAAAACGGAGTTATGGATTTCAAAACCGTCAAACACAAACCTCCCCGTTTCATCTAGATCTAAGCTTCGTTTCGCGAAAAGATAGAAGGGAAAGTTGCTCACTACCACGCTACGGTGCTAGGGAGCCAACTTTGGAAGCAACATCGCAAGCGGAGATTTTCCCGGATTTACTCGCAGTACCGTAATCGCACGTTAAAGCTAACGTGAAGGTAAGGGCTCCTTCCAAACTTCTAGTTTGCATTTAGGGACTTATATGTGGTTGTGTGGAAAAGAATTTTGTTAGGGTTAAAGAGTTGATTTGGGGAAAATGAATCTAAGGCTTTATGGGTAAAATCTTAGAGATAGGTATTGGTGATATTGATAAATGTTTTGTGGAAAATGAATTTAACTCCTTTGTGTATTATTTTGAGTAAATGAAATTGTTGTGTTTTGGTGTCAGTTGTGGATTGGATCTGATAATAGGTTTGAGTTTGTTTTGTGTGGAATTTGAAAATCATTAGAGTTAAACGAGTATTAAAAATGGGGAATCTTTTAATATCTTTGTTTACTTAATGTTGTCGTGAAAAATGAATTGATGTGTTTTGGTGTGAGTCGTGGATTGGATCTGATAATAGGTTTGAGTTTGTTTTGTGTGGAATTTGAAAATCATTAGAGTTAAACGAGTATTAAAAATGGGGAAACTTTTAATATCTCTGTTTACTTAATGTTGTCGTGAAAAATGAGTTGATGTGATTTGGTGTGAACTGTGGATTGAAGTTGATATTATGTTTGAGTATGTTTTGTGTGGAATTTGAAAACCATTAGAGTTAAACGAGTATTGAGAATGGGGAATCTCTTAATGTCTTGTTTACTTAATGTGTGTTTGTGAAAATCGTTTAAGTTAAATGAGTATTAAGAATGGGGAATCTCTAAATGTCTTGTTTACTTAATGTGTGTTTGTGAAAATCGTTTAAGTTAAATGAGTATTAAGAATGGGGAATCTCTTAATGTCTTGTTTACTTAATGTGTGTTTGTGAAAATCGTTTAAGTTAAATGAGTATTAAGAATGGGGAATCTCTTAATATCTTGTTTACTTAATGTGTGTTTGTGAAAATCGTTTAAGTTAAATTAGTATTAAGAATGGGGAATCTCTTAATGTCTTGTTTACTTAATGTGTGTTTGTGAAAATTGTTTAAGTTAAATGAGTATTAAGAATGGGGAATCTCTTAATGTCTTGTTTACATAATGTGTGTTTGTGAAAATCGTTTAAGTTAAAGGAGTATTAAGAATGGGGAATCTCTAAATGTCTTGTTTACTTAATGTGTGTTTGTGAAAATCGTTTAAGTTAAATGAGTATTAAGAATGGGGAATCTCTTAATGTCTTGTTTACTTAATGTGTGTTTGTGAAAATCGTTTAAGTTAAATGAGTATTAAGAATGGGGAATCTCTTAATATCTTGTTTACTTAATGTGTGTTTGTGAAAATCGTTTAAGTTAAATTAGTATTAAGAATGGGGAATCTCTTAATGTCTTGTTTACTTAATGTGTGTTTGTGAAAATTGTTTAAGTTAAATGAGTATTAAGAATGGGGAATCTCTTAATGTCTTGTTTACATAATGTGTGTTTGTGAAAATCGTTTAAGTTAAAGGAGTATTAAGAATGGGGAATCTCTTAATGTCTTGTTTACTTAATGTGTGTTTGTGAAAATCGTATAAGTTAAACGAGTATTAAAAACGGGGAATCTTTTGATATCTGCCTTTACTTAATTGTGTTTGTCCGTGAGAGACTGCACAGGTGTTTGTCCGTGAGAGACTACACCCTGGTAAATTGTGTTTGTCCGTGAGAGACTGCACAGGTGTTTGTCTGTGAGAGACTACACCCTAGTAAATCGTGTTTGTCCATGAGAGATTGCACTCGTGTTCGTTCGTGAGAAACTGTACGTTTAGGATTTACGCCTCTCGCGGAGGGTTTTGTTTGGAATTGTGTGATAGCATGTTTGATTGCAAAATTATTTCGAAACTCATGATGTTGTAGTGATTGTGTTATAAGTGCTAAGTGTTATGTTTTGGAATTGTGTGTTAGCATGTTTGATTGCAAAACTATTTTGAAGTTCATGATGTTGTAGTGATTGTGTTGAAATTGCTAAGTGTAAAGATTTGGAGTTGTGTATGAATGTGATTGAGTTAGTTTATGTATTTTTGGAAGAATAAGCAGGGAAATCGATTTCCCAATCGATTTGATGAGTTGCAGGGACTTCGCTATTTTGACAAAATCGATTTGCCAATCGATTTTGTAATCTGTTTTTCAAAACCATTTAAGAAATTGATTTGGCAATCGATTGGTATGTTTCCTGTTTTTTTGAATCTTGAAAATATATTGAAACAATCGATTTGCCAATCGATTTGGTCATTACAGGAACTCAGCCATATTGACAAAATCGATTTGGCAATCGATTGGCTTTAATACAAGGGCTCAGTTATTCATTCAATCGATTTCCCAATCGATTGAATTAAGCCCAAAGTACAGATTTTACAAAAACACCTTCAAGCAATCGATTTCCCAATCGATTTGCTTAGGGAAAATTCTTATTTTGAGTTAGATAATCGATTGCTCGATTGATTCATCAAAGGATTGGTTTGTTATTTATTACTTGATTGATTCATCAAAGACTTTATTTGAATCATTTTTACTTGGCAAGTATTATATGTACTTTTTGTGACACCCTAAATCCCAAAATAATATATATATAATAATTTATATCATATTCCTATAAAATTTGCAGCAGATAAATAAAATTATATTTTCAAGAAAATAAAAACTTTTGTAACTAATTTAGGATATTACGTTTCTCAAAGTACACATGCAACAATTCAAATTTTATTCCTCAAATAAAACAACTTAATCTCAATGAACTTGATTTAAGTATAATTACTTGATTTAATTCTAAAAACTTACTAGTACTTCTAAGGTTTTCATACAAAAATTTGATTCAAATTAAATAAGTAAAATACAAATTAAAACACTTATTCCCGGTATCACCTATCAGAACGGGGTTCCTCCCAAACTTGAACTTCAAGACTCATTAACCTGTAATAACTGCGATTTCGCAAACGCAGGGCCCAGCCAGTCAAACACAAACAACGAAGGAGGTGAGTATTGAAATCATGTCAATAGTGTAATATGAGTAAGAAGAACACGCAAACAATCATAATAGAACCACATCAGAATCACTTTACGATATATCAAAATATTTAATTAAATAGTATCATACTATAACATCAAAGTCACTCAAGTAAAATAATCATCTCATTGTAATATGCATCAAATCATCTAATTATTATTACCTTTGAAACACATCAATCACAACAAAACAATCACAAGGAAATGCAATGCTATACATGAGCTTAGACTCTACTTCACAATGTGGTACCATTCGAACTCTGAAGTACTTGGTTAGGAGGCCATGATACTTTGCCACCATTCCGGTGGGCGGACAATTCAAATTGGCTCTGTCCTTATAGATCCCCTCAACTCAACCCGAGACACATATACGTGACACTCGAGGTAAACGTGTGTTACATGGTAGCTCCCGACATTTGGAGTGCTACCTCTAAGTCACCTAGGAATTCCCCACCGGAATACCTCCAAGGTCTAACAATCTTGCCTTAAGGCTCGATAGCAGACCGCCACGATCAGGCTCATTTAGTTGTACTTCCCCAGAATCACTAGGCTTGTCAGGCCCTACCTATATGATGACAAAATAATCTTCACTTCACAAATTCACAATATTTATTTTCTCCCCTCGTTAGCTTAGACTACTCCATTAAGAGCACCATATTTAAGAATCATCACTATGTCATCAAGTATGGGGTACTTCAATATTTTCATCACAATTTTATAATATCATTAATCATAAATAATCATGATCATTGTATAAACTCATCACAATTTTATAACATCACTATCATCAATCAAAAATCATCATTATCATCACGTAAGCATATATCAAACCATGCATCCATATTTTATTATCACATCACATAATTTCATCTAAGAAAACATGAACACATAATTTCATTCAACATCCAACATCACAATAATAACAAATATCAACTACCACACAAGTATCGAAAATTAAATCAATCAACACCTTATAAAAATTTCTATTTCACATTTTAATCTCACAATTCTCATATTTAAAATTAATCAATTTATCTCTCAAAGGGCTACTGCTGTACGTAGCAAGCCCCGGATGAATCGTTGGGAATTACGGTTTTCCCGTTCATCTCACAATATATTATACTCATGAATTCAAACGCTCTCTCACCCCTTACCTTATTTCGATGCTTTCAGACACGAGTACAATTCCACGAGCAAACAATATTTGTTCTTTGACTTCTTGTCCTTCAATCGGTCTAACTCGACAATTTATGGGTAAACGTCAAAAATAAATTATGAGAAAATAGTCTAAAAACTGATTTCGAAATTCGGTCAAAGAAAATTACCATAAATCAGAAAACCAATCAGTGGATAATATAGCCACTTTTCACACGGTCGTTTTGGCGTTGGTTTCACTAAAATCGGACTTACGGTGAAGGAGAACGATGCAAAATAAGGATTTCTGTAATCGGGGAAATCGGGTATTTTAGGGAGAAATTCGGGTTGTTAAAAATCTGAAAAATTGTATTTAATTGAATAGATAAATGAGTAAAACAACATACTGAAATTTGAACGAAAAAAGAGAAACTGTTCTGGGACTGTTATGGCTCTCCAGTGTCAAAAGATAGGTTGTTGTTGTGTTTACTCTTTGGTTCTACGGCTGCCCTTCCAGCTCCCTTCCCTTCTTTTGTTTATTTTATGTTATTAACAATTAAGATTCATAGAGTCAACCCCATTGGTCTATTTATTTATATTTTACTATTATTGTTATTTTTATTTTGTTAAAATAAAACTAATAATTATTTAATCTCTTTTTTAATATTCCTCCAAGCCCCATTTAGTTTTCCAAACATTACTAATATTTTATAGATTAGAGTAATTATAATAATAAATATATAAAAACAAACATATTACTAATAACAATAACTTTCACATTCAAAATAATCCCTACAATTATACTTATTTCTCAAAATGTTCATATTATAACAATACCATCATATTAGAAAATTGTCAAAATTATAAAATAAATAGATATAACAATAATATTTTATGTAAATTACTAAATCATAAT
>JBBPBR010000006.1:22546200-22570934 GCA_037974775.1 Cicer pinnatifidum | reverse complement strand
ATCTTCGTTTTTATAATAATTTTATGGTGTTACTTTGATTCATTTTGTTATACTACCTTCTAATAACTAGTTACTTACCTTATCTTATATGAGCATGATAAATTTGGAGTTGTTGGATTGCTATGAGAATATGTTACATGTTTAGCTTCAGTGGTTGAGTTGGAAAATAAACATAATATCAAGGTACCAATTGTTTAATTAGTTATATGAACGTATATATGATTATGTGAATATGAAATTGTCTATGTTTCAGGTGTTCTAAGTGTGGGGAATTTGTTTAAATTGTTTAGAGTAATTAGGAGTATTTAAAAGTTAGATGATTATATATTTATTTATTCCGATTGTTGATTTTATATTAATATTGGGAATTTGTGTCATTAGAGTGGTATGTATATTAGGAGAGTTTTTAACTTCAAATAAGGAATAGAAGTTGTAGCGCCGCTTACGTATTTTTGAACCATGTTAATAAAAACTTTGTAATTACTTGTGTTTGAATTTGAATGATTAATGATCATCTTAAATAATTGACTCCATGAGGTTGAGAAACTATCTACTCCAATAACTAGTCGTTGATAAAATAGGCGATGATAACTCGTTATTATTATAAATAGTTTTTAATTTTATTCTTTAAATAGTGGAAAAACATATCAATCAGTTATATCAATTGAATTTATTTAATTATTAAATACATGTTATTGAGATATAGATATAGTATCTCTATCATTGAGTTTTTTTCTCTTGATTATTTATAAAGTGTGATATTATAGAGTGACCGATTCCAAACTTTTAGTGTCATTAAGTTGTTAGATGTGTTTTTTATTTAATTATAATTCCTAAATATATGAGTTAATTTAATATTTTAAAAACTGTCATCTTTGTCTAACATAAGTAAAACTTGTTGATTGTTTAGTGCCAGGATGTAAACTTTATTATTTTTTAGAGAGTAAACTAATAATATCTTGTTTGAAAACAAAAATGTGGAAACTAACAATGTACTTGAAATTGAAGGATAAAAAAACACAAGAAATGAGGGTTGAATTGTGTTTTTATTTTAAAAACTTTTTCTTGAAAACAAATATTTATTAGAAACTTAAAACAAGAGTAAAGATATATGAAAAAGACATCACAAAACTGATTTATCCAAGTTTACCACTCATGCGAAGGCTACGTCCAATTCTTTAAGTCTAAAAGTTTTACTCCACTAAATCAAATCGATTTTCACAAACCACTATAACATCTACTAGTTTCCAGACTATATTTTAATCTTCTAGAAACTTCTAGTTCGTATGGTCAAACTTTTTAAAGTTATGATTAACACATTTAATATTTGCAGTTTGTGTTTTTATATGTGTGTTAGGCCTAACAATAATTTTTTCCCATGTTTTTAAAAATTTTGGGTCAAAATTGGGTGTTAGTGAAATTCTTAATTAATTTTTTTTTTTATTTTGTTACATCATGATCCCTTTTTCTTTTGCAAGGCATAACTTGAGCTTTATTTATTTTATTTATCCGATTTCAGTGATCTTGGTAATGTTGGAAAGCAACGAAGCATAGCTACAACTCTTAACTTTAAGCAAAAGCCCAATTTGAATGCTTCGATGGTAAGAAATGCAAATTATGGATGCTAGAAATTTAATGTGAGATTTACTGATGTAATTCGTTACTATTAAGTTGATCATCAAATTTTGAGTCTTTCTTTTGGTCAGAAACCTTTTACTAATTTAGCTTATCCTAGGATTATAACATAAAATAGGATTTTCGAAGAGCACTATCACATACCTTACTACCATCTTTCACTTTAGCGATTTTCTAAATTCCATAACAGCTTAAGTTTTTAAATCAATTCATTGGTTAATGATACTTTGTTAGACTCTTGAGATTCAATTCTTGATGCAATTTTGTTTTATGTGTTTATATATTTTCTTAATCAATTTCTCATATTTCCATGATCTTTATTTATAAATTCGATTTATATTCAAATGCTTAATCGTGTCAATTTTTCTTTATACATTTGATAAAGATTACACGAAATAGATTGAACGTTTGTTTTAGTTTAGGTCAAATAGAATTTTATAGAATATGTAATGCTTAGTTACAAATTTTGTTGAATTCACGTATAATATTAATTAATATGTAATGCTAGTTTGCTATCATGATTAATCGAATGTTGTCACACTTGTTCCAGAACAAATTTGAATAAAAATTAATTGACGCTTGCTAGGTTAGTTTTATAATCAAACAATAATAGAATCCTAGAATAATGTTTATTTATAACATGTGATAGTCTCGACGAAGAACTCCTAAAACCAATGGATTGATTGTTTTGATTAATTGATAATCATCTATAATTACTCAATCTATTTTTCAAAATATTATCATTTAATTATTTTATTAATTTCCTTGCACATTCTGAGTTAGATTTGTTTATATTTTAGAAATTTATTGTTCTATTTTTATATTTTTTTAAAATTTTATTTGATATGGTTTTTCAATTTTCCATTTATTTTAGCAATTAGGACATTATAGGTGTTTCTTGATTTGTTTTATTACCTTTGTTTGTTCGCATGATGCACGATTAGGTCCACTTCTGAAACTCCCAATTCATTTGATATGGAAATAGATACGACTTTTCTTTCTCTTCATAGACTTAACAAGGCTAGTGCTAGTGATAGTGGCAACATATTTAGCTACATAAACTTTGATTCTAAATCTGATATCTTTATTTACACTGTGGTTGCAAGAACATTTAGAGAACTTACTACACATGATGTTACTTATAATGCTTTGTGCATTAAGTATCCTGATGTTGACGTGCCTTTTGAACTAAATTTTGGAATAATACATTTGCTTCCCAAGCAGGTTTTGTCACAAGCTGGAATTATATATCTAAAAAAAATTGTTTCTTTAGAAATTCTTCTCTACATCTAGAGTTGCATCATTACAAAATAAATTTTTGGTACAAGCAGTTTGACATATAATCCTTGCACCAATATTGGAAAATATTTAAGAAATTATGTGCAACCTGTCCTCCCCATAAGATTTATGAATAATTGTTCATCCAATATTTTTCTGAAGACTTGTTCTCTATGTATCGAAACATGATTGATGATGCCAACAGAAGTACACATGTAGACAAGACCCCAGAAGCAACATAAGTCTGGCTGAAAACATGTCCATTATCTTTCAACAATTCACTACCAGAAGCAAATCAGTGGAGATGAAGAAAGATGTCAATGAGATGCGTGTTGCAGATAATTTCAAATTGGAGAGTAGGATTGATGAACTCACAAAATTGGTGAAGAATTTAGTAGTAAGAAAAACTCAAACAAGAGTTTGTCATTTGCACTTTGGTAGCGTATCCAATAGTTTTGTAACAGCCCGACCCTTACTGTTATCGTCACTATTAATTACGACATTTTATCCCCCTTCCTCTCCATAGAAAATAATGATTTTTTTCCTTCCATAGAAATCGAATCCGATACCTATAGGATAAGTACCACCTCATCTTCATCCCCACTACCAATTGAGTTGTACCTAATGATCCTAAAAAGTCTTCCCAACAAGTGGAGACCAAAGGTAACAGTTACGCAAGAAGCCAAAGATCTATACAAAATTCCTTTGGAAGGGCTAATGAGTTCACTCATATCCAATAAGATTGAACTAGTCGAAGATGAGCCCAAAAAAATATCTAAATCACTGGCTCTCAAATCCCAAGGAAATAAGAAAATTTATAAGGCACTACAAGTAACCGAAGACATATAGGAAAAAGAATGCAAATATAAGAGTGAAGACTCAAATGATGAAGAGTTGTCCTTTATCTCAAGGAAAATCCAGCGCATGTGGAACAAGAGAAAGAACTCTTTTCCCAAATAAGATTTCACAAGATCCCAAGCAGTGAAAAGCTAGACAATACAAAGCTCATCTTCTACGAATGCAAGGAACCAGATCATTTCAAATTAGAATATCCTAAACTAGAAAAGAAAATCCCACTATAAAGACTTCAAGACCAAGAAGAAAGGTCCTACGAAAACTTGGGATGACTCTAATGAATCATACGATTAAGATGAAGAGAATGCAAACTTGACACTCATGGCTGATCCTGACTCTGACATTATGGTAATCTCTAACTTATCCCGTAGTGAACTCATGGATATGCTAAATGATTTCTTAACAAAAATCATAAGGTTTCTTCAAAATTTAAGTCTCTCAAAAAGGCTCATGTCATCTTAACAATCAAATGAAGTTCCCTTGAAAAAGATTTTGAAAGCCTAAAAAGGGAAAATCTAACTCTGAAAGAAAAGGTTTTTGAAACCTCAGAGGATAAAGTCTACAACTTCGTTAAGTACGAAATAGCCTTTCAAGAGTTTCTAGTTAAAGGCATCGACAAAAGTAAACAAGCTTTCATGATTTATGGTGTCAATAGAAACAATAAATGTGGCATAGGCTTTGAAGAAACAACATAAAATTCTAGATTTACTCAACCTCATATTACTTGTGCTTACTTCCTTAAGAAATGTCACAATTGAATAACTTGTCCTATGTTAAAAACATTGAAAGACAAGATACCTTTCAAGACTAACAAACTAGGACCCAACCAAATTTGGGTACCTAAAGATAAAATAATATATATGTAGATATCCTGAGTAAAAGGACTAATGCATAATCTACTTAGCATACCTCAATTAAGCAACAACAGACATGTTGTAGTCTTCAATCAACAGTCTTGTAAGGAAATAAGTCACACAGATGGATTCATAATATTTACTGACCAAAGGAAAAAAACACATTTACAAAATAAACTTATCTGATTTGAACAAACAAGAAGTCAAGTGTCTTATGTCTGTAAGCAATGAACAACTAATATGGCTCAAAATATTAGGACATGCCAACTTGAGGTTAATCTCACATTTAAAAAGACTTAAAGTAGTCATAGGCTTGCTTAATCTTAAGTACAATCTAAATGTTCTTTGTGAGGCATGTCATAAAGGGAAACAAACAAAATCTTACTTTTCTTCTAAAAACGTTGTTTCCACATCTAGACCACTTGAAATTTTACATATTGATCTTTTTGTCCATGTAAAGAAGGCATTTTTCAGTGTTAAAAGTAAGAACTCGATATTGTTGATGACTATTCTAAATGGACATGGGTAAAATTACTAAAGCACAAAGAGGAGTCATGTAAGACCCTTAATTTTAAATTCGAATTTATGTATTTTGGAGAATTTTGTACTGAATTTCTGAGGCTTTTTAGCCAATTTTACGGCATTTTGTGAGTTAAATGCTAAAAATATCATTTTAGAGACCCGATTAAAATTATTCGTTGATGAATAATTTTATTTAATTACAGTGAATAATTTTTTTTTGAGATACAACATTTTTCAGAAAAATTCATCTGCCGATTGAATTGCGGCGAGAGTAAATATTTTTTTTTGGAAAAAGTAATTTGTGATGTGATGTGAGGTGATAGGCGTAATGATGATTTTTATAAAAATATCTAGATATTTGTAAATATCTACATATTTGTTTAGATATTTATTATTATTATTATTATTATTATTATTAATATTATTATTATTATTATTATTATTATTATTATTATTATTATTATATGTGAAAGGAAGGCAAAGCTAAAAAGCTGTACACAGAGAGAAAGTAACATTCATTCTTCCCAGGCCTCACGTTCTTCTCCATCTTTCTTGCGTTTTCAAAAAAAAATCAAAACCATAAAATACAAACCCTCATTTATTTACTAGATCTAAACTTCCATTCGAGAAGTAACAGAAGAGAAAGTTGCTCATTGCCACGATGCGGTGTTAGTGAGCTAGTTTTCAACGCGGCATTACGAACTTAAATTTTACCGGAATTAATTACGGTACCGTAATCGCGTGTTAGAGCTACCGTTAAGGTAAGGGCTCATTCCAAACTTTTAGTTTGCATTTAGGACATTATTTGTGATTTTGTGGAAAAGAAATTTGATGTATTTGATGTGTGAATTTGTTGAAAATGAATTTAATTTGTGGGAATTAGTGGAATTTTTTTTGGGTGTGTTTTGAGGTGTGGTTTGTGGTGATCCATATTTGGTTTGATTTATATGTTCATAATTATTATTATGAATTTTTGAGATGTGATTTAGGTGTGGATTTTGTGGATATTGAATTAATTAAATTTGATGAGTTTGAGTTACATAATGAATTATTTTCAAATAAATGAGTTTGATCTGAAATGGAAATTTTACAAAAAAAAATAGCGTTTTTAAAGTTGTGAAAAAGTTTAAATTTTAACTAAGTTAAAGAGTTTGAGCCAAAAAGATAGATTGAAATTAAAAATGGTTAGAGTTTAAAATATTACTCTTTTAATTACTCTTTGATTGAATTAAAAAAAAAAAGTTTAGAGTATTTTGGACAATATTTGTTTAATTTAGTTTTAAGTAAATAATATAGATTATTTGGTTTTAAAAGTTTGGTGTGTGAGAAAGATTTAATTTTAAGAATTTTGTTGTGTGTGAATTAATTTTATTGTGAACAAATTGTATAAATATTTATGTTTATGTAGTTAGTTCCTTGAATCTCGAAAATGAATCGAGACCGTTGGCACCAAGTTAGCGGTGGGGAGAACTTGATATATTAATGTTGTTGTGGTGATTTATGGTTGAAAATTTTGGAGATAGAATATGGGTGATTAATGTTTGGAAATTTTTGTGATTCATGTTTGGTGAAATTGATGTATTCACAATTAATATTATGAATTATTGAGAAGAAACTTATGTGTGACCTTGTGGAAAATGAATTTAATTCAATTTAGGTGTGAATGGAATTTGGAGATATGATTTATGTGTGGTTGTGAAAATTTTAATTGATGTGAATAAATATGTTTCAGTATGCTCTGTGTTGTGTTTGAAAAATCATTAGTGTTAAATGAGTATTAAAAATGGGGAATCTTTTAATAGCTGCATTTACTTAATGATTGTGGTGAAAAGAGTCAGAATATGCTCATGCATTTCATAGTACATGGTGACTGCGATGGGGCCATGGTGATGCATTTCATAGTACATGGTGCTCATGCATTTTCTCAGCTGTATTCGGCTACAACAGTGTAGTTTGTTAAAACTTCATTTTTCAACATCGTTTATGCATTTTTGGACATATGAAAACCCTTTCGAGGAGTATGCTAAGATGAAAGGTTCTTTTGAGCATTTGAAAATATATGGATTTTGTTATGTGATGTTTGTTAATTTCGGTTGGTGACCTTTACAATTATTGTGGAAATCTGGGCTTCTCCCTCAGATAAGAACCAGGATCATCCTACCGGTTAGTACCCTGGAGATGGGAAAGTAGTTAGTCATACATGACCGAAGCTGTGTCAGGAGGATCTGGCAGGGCGCGTGGAGATCACCCAGGTTATATAGCTTTTTGTATCATGATCAGATTAGACGGTTGTATAGGATTTAGTTATCTTTCTTTTGTGGATGTATTTATTTCAATTTGAAAGATTGTACCTATACCTCATATTGTCAGCTTGACTTTTATTTTGATGGGTCCATGTACCACTTTTTGATGT
Source organism: Cicer pinnatifidum (assembly GCA_037974775.1). Lineage (NCBI taxonomy): Eukaryota > Viridiplantae > Streptophyta > Magnoliopsida > Fabales > Fabaceae > Cicer > Cicer pinnatifidum. The sequence goes on along the minus strand of JBBPBR010000006.1, from coordinate 22,563,377 downwards.
GACGTGGGGGGGAGTTAAAATTCTTGGGGCAGTGCTTTTGTGCAGGTCTGCCGAGAATACCCCAGGGGTATGAGCTATGTATGATAGGCCTCATATCCCCAGTGTATTTTGATGTTTGAATACTTTGGATTTTTATTTCAAAAACTATTCCGCTGCTTGTAAATATTTGTTGACTTTGTCATTATGTTATGACTTAAATATTTATCCAAACGTAATTCTTTGCTTTTTCTTTGTTTTATTTCTTTGTTTTAAAAAAAAATACACTCGTGCTGTTAAAAATCGGGGTGTTACAAGTCACATAAAGTATTCACTACCTTATGCAAACAAGTGCATAGTGAAAAAAAAATTTTGTATAACGATTCACAATGATCATGGTGGTGAAAAGAAAAACAGTACAGCGACATGAAACCCTAATTTTACATAATTTTTCTTCGCTTGATCTGTGATAGGTTTGAAACTCTAATAAGTGGATTAATCATTTTGCTCATCTGTTAAATAAAAAATCTAAAAACCCCTTTTCTTATTTCAACTTTCAATCTGGTTATTATTATTATATCAAAAGTTTCAAAACGACTCAAGTTATTACCTCTATTTACATTTTATCAATTGTATTTGACTCGTATGTGCCGTTGTCGGGGACTCTCTGATAACAATATTAAGCGATATTAACCAATATTAGAGTATTACTAGCCATCCTAATAATTGTTTCTTCGTGTTTTGTTGCTCTACAAATCAGATAGGCTTGTTGTTAGTTCTTAAGCACATTGCTAGTAAAAAAAACCAATTTTCAGGCGATTCTCTCTAATTGCCTCAAAATTTTGCCAGAAAATTAAAAGAAAAAAAAATCCAAGAATAGGACTCCTATATAAGGAGCATATTTCTCAAAATCCCAAATTCCTTAATCGAGGCCTTTTTTCAATTTTTTACTTTTTCATATTCTCCAAAACATCCAAAAAAAAACAAAATTGTGGTGTCTTTATTTGATTTTTAGAAATTTTTGGTGGTATTTATATATTTTTTGAATTTTATTTGATAGGGTTTTCGATTATTCACTTCTATTTTAGTAATAGGGTCATTATTGGAATTTTCAGAATTGTGATTTTGCCTTGCATTGTTATGATGATGCATGACTAGGGCTAGTTTTCTAAATCTGCGTTCCCTTGAACCTAAAATAGATAGGACATTTCATTTATGCCACAGACTTAATAGAGCTGCTAGTGTTAACGAGTCAGAGTCTGATAATGAAAGTGACAACTTGCTGCAAAATATGGCTAATGTGAATAATAGAACCTTAAGACAACTTGTTGCACCTAATGTCAATTATAATGCATTGTGTATCACATATCATGAATTTATTGTACCATTTGAACTTAAATCTAGTTTAATACACTTGCTTCCAAAGTTTAATGGTCTTGCAAGTGAGGATCCCCACAAACACTTGAAGGAATTTCATGTTGTGTGTTCTACCATGAAGCCTCGAGGAATGATAAAATACCACATTAAGCTGAGAGCCTTTCCATTTTTACTCCAAGATGCTACCAAGGTATGGTTATACTACCTTCAACCAGGTTCTGTTACAAGTTGGAATAATCTCAAAAAATTGTTTCTAGAAAAATTCTTCCCTGCCTCAAGAGCTGCTTCAACCAGAAAAGAAATATGCGGCATTAAGCAGATTGACAAGGAATCATTACATGAGTATTGGGAGAGATTCAAGAAATTAATGTTTAGCTGTCCTCATCTCCAGATTTCTGAACAATTGCTCATCCAATATTTTTATGAAGGCTTTCTACCTATGGATAGAAGCATTTTGGATGTTGCTAGTGGGGAGTACTTGTTGATAAGACCCCAAAAGTGGCAAAGGATTTGATTAAGAACATGTCCATTAATTCCCAACAGTTTGCAACTAGAAGCAATTCAGTAGTGTTGACAAGGGGTGTGAGTGAAATTCAAACTTCTTCCCACAAAAATTTAGAAGGCAGAGTTGATGAGCTTACATCTTCAGTGCAAAAAATTGGCAATAGGTAAAACCCAAGTAGTGGTCTGTGATATTTGCACTTCTCTAGAGCATCCTACATATTCATGTCCTACATTACAAGAAGATCCAATTGTTGATGCTCCTCAAGCATATGCAGCAAATATATACAATCTTCAAGCCAACTATGATATGTCATCTAACAGGTACAATCTTGATTAAGCTACTAGCCAAATAAGCCTACCCTACAATGATCCATTTGTTTAAGCCCCTTTGAGCCGAATTATCCTATTCTTTATTATATAGCTCATTACAAGCCTAAAAATGGAAAACAATGAATTGTGTTGTGAGCAAAGAGATTATGAAAATAAAAGTCGATGATATTTTGTTGAGTTACTTCTTAATGTTATTTTTCTCTCTTAATCATTACTCCTTTATCCTATTTGATTTTCAGTCCTAGTCTCCTTAGGATTATCACACCCTTACATTGACCACGTTATAGCCTGAATAAAGGCCTTTTGATCATTATGTGCATGTGTTTCAAATATAGATTATAGAGGCTTGTCAAGCCTATGATAGTGCTAGCTTTCATGATATGCTTTGAGTGTAAACAGTAGCCCAAATACTTTGAGTGTAAACACTTTGAGATAATTTTATATTATGGGAGGACTCTATCACTTATGATGCATTCTTTAGTTAACTTGTCATCTCGTTTTCCTTTCTTGTGATAACAAAACTATTCTTGATTGCTTGAAGATAGAAATAATTTTTTTCTCTCACAACTTTGCGTTCATAAGAATATTTGGAATCGCATACATTGATTTGCTCGGAGTGCAAAAGTTTAAGTGTGGGGGAATTTGATCATAGCATTTGGACACATGTTTCTAGCTTTTTAGTTTGATATTTTATAAGTTCATTATAGCTTAGAATAACTTTTTATCTTGTTTCTAAACTTAAGGTCGAAATTTTATTATAATTTTATTATTTGCATTTTGACCTTTTTTCGCTCTGTAGGCCATAACATGAGCTCTGAATATCGGATTGGCACATACGAGCATGCGATGCAAAGCTAAAAATCAGAAATACAACTTTTGTGTTGGAATAAAATACAAATTCCGAACTTTACTGGGCGTAAATTGCAGATTTCGTAATCTAGACTTTTGTAATAATTTTAAATAGCCAGTCACTTGTTTTTAAATCCTAAAGCCCAATATCGAGTACTATATACTGGTTGTTTTTTTTTATCTTTTCACGTTATGAAGTATTAGGATTAAGATTGCTACAAGAAATAAACACTTTTTATTTTAATTTCATGGAAGGCTAATTTTATAAGATTAATCCACGAGTTCATAGTTTCATCGACACCTTGAGATTCCGGTTACACTTCCAATTTCGCTTAATGATTCTATCTTTGTTTATTAGATTATATTGATATTCTGATTGCTTAAATTGAATTTCAATAGGATCGGTTAAATTCATTTGACAGAATTTGATTTTAGTTTCTAATTTAATTGAATTATAATTTTGCGACTCTTGATCGTTAATTGTAATATATTGATGATTGTCATGCTTAATCCAGTCAAATAAGTCGAATTCAAGTAGGATTGATTATGCCTATTTGATAAATTATATAGTCAAATAATAATAGAATCCCGAATTAGAAATTAAACTCATTGATAGAACTTGTGGTAGTTTTGAAACTCGAATAAGTGGATTAATCATTTTTTCTCATATGTTAAATTAAAATTAAAAATAAAAACCTTCCTAATTTCAGCTTTCAATTCCGTTATTATTATTATATCATAAGTCTTTGCGAAATGACTCGAGTTGTTACCTCTATTTATATTTTATCAATTATATTTGACCCTTGGGCGACAATGGATCAGTGAACCAAAGGATTGACCAAACAACTTAGATCAAGAGCATAAAGAATCCAAAGATAGATGGAAATACAAGTCATCTCATCCATAATCTTTGATCATAGGCAACATAAATGATCCTTTGAAAACCATATATTCTCTTAAGGGGACATCTTTGTTTCGACTAGTCTCTAAAATCGAACCTACATTTGTAGACGAAGCATTATCAAATGGTGTATCAATACTAGCTATGCAAGAAGAACGGAACCAATTCAAAAGAAATGTTGTATGCGATCTAGTCCCCAAATCCATAGAAAAGTAGCCAACCGGAACCAAGTGGATTTTTCAAAAGAAAAAAAAACTCGTGAGAAATTTGAAGTAATTAGAATAAAAGTTAGACTTGTAGCCTAAGGTTATAGACAATAGGAGGTATTGATTACCTTGAAACTTTTTTCTCGATGGCAAGGTTAGAAGTTATTAGACTCTTACTCTCATTTACTATATTTAATAAAATCACCTTATATCAAATGGACGTGAAAAATATTTTTTTAAATGGTTACTTAAATGAAGAAGTATATGTCAAACAATCACCTGGTTTTGAAGACAATAAATTTAAATACCATGTCTTTAAACGTAAGAAATCCTTATATGATCTTAAGTAGACTCCAAGAGCTTGCCATGATAGACTAAACAACTTTTCTTTTAGAAAATAATTTTGAAATAGGGCATGTTGACACTACTTTATGTAGAAAATCATCTAAGAATGATCTTCTCATTGTTCAGATATATGTTGACGATATTATTTTTCATCATCTGGAAATTTAAATTCATCAAAAACCAGAGGATGTACTAATTCACCAAACCAAATGCACCTGAAAACTACTTAAAAAGTTTAAAATGGATTATTGTAAACCAATGTCCACACCTATGCATATAGAGGAATGATAGGTTCCCTCCTTTATTTAACCCCCTCTAGACCTAATATTTTATTTATTGCGTGAATGCGTGCCAAATTTTAGTATGATCTTACAAAATCCCAATTAACAACTAATAAGAGGATCTTTAGATATCTTAAAGGTGCTATTAACCTTGGTTTGTGTTATAAGCATTCCACTGAGTACATGTTATTAGATAACTCTGATGCAGACTATGTTGGAGATAGGCTAGAAAGAAAGAACACCAATGGAAACTACAAATTCCTAGGTGACAATCCAATCTCTTGGTCAAGCAGAAAACAAAACATTAATGCTCTATCTACAACAGAAGCAGAGTACATTTGAGCAGCTAATTGTAGCACTCAAATGTTATGGATGAGACATCAACTCAAAGACTTCAATATTTATGAGTGTAACATTTCTATCTTCTATGATAACACGTCCACCATATGATTTAAACCAAAAACTCATTTTAAATTCTAACGCAAAACATATAGAGATCAAACATTACTTTATTAGGGATTATATCTAGAAGGGTATTTCAAACATTAAATTTGTCAACACGGATCCTTAGTAGGTTGATATTATCACAAAATCCCCTGCTGAGGACAAATTCAACCTTATAAAGAAATATCTAAAAAATTTGTTTATTAAAGAATGATGTTTAAATCCTATGTAAGCCTTGTCTTTGGTAAAATAGAGTGTCTGGTTAAAAATATTAATGCTCTAACTCTGATGAAATTGAATTGATTTGTGACTCTAATTCATTTACATTCAATTACTCGTGAATATGTAAAGTTTTACTTCTTAAAAAGGTGCGATAATCTAACAAGTGTGTCTCACATGTGAACCCTCATTGTAATTTTATTTGAAAAAAATCAATTGTTTTTCCTCTTAAACCTTTTATACTCACTATCATCACGACTCTCACAACTCCCACACTTTCGTTCTTTGCAAATTGTTCAACTTGCCACTTTCCTCAAACTACCTTGTGTCAATGGCATCAAGCTCATCCTTTATTCCCTATTTTGTCAATAGATCATACGTTCCAACGCTTGAATGCAAACTCGGTCAACTTGAGATTCTTTATGAATTGAAAGTCAATATGGAAAACCTAGCTGAGAGTGATGTTAACTTCATTGATGACCCAATTGGTGGAGGCTGGTTTGAATACATCGATCTAGGACTAGATGTTGCTTTGGACGTCCTAGTAAAAGACTTTTAGAGATTTGTTGATGCAAACGTCAATGGTGAGGTCTCTAGCCCTGTGTTGGGTCTTCCAATCAATATCACTTAGCAATCCCTAATCATCATCTCAAAATGCCCTAACGAAGGAATGATATAGGAAAATGAGTATGAATCAAGGGTTGACACCTTTATAATCATCAAGGAACTTTTTGAGGACCAATGGGTGAGTACCAAGTATGTTCATCTTAAACCTATGTATCACTTTCTCTTCAAAATCCTTATTAGGTGTGTGGTTCCCAAGGGTGGTCAATAGACCATGTTAGCAAGGACCACAAATGTCTTATTTGGAACATCTCTCACGAAATAAAGACAAACCTTCCCCATATCATCTTGGAGCGCATGTGATCCAACATTATCGACTCAAGAATATGGAAAATGAAGACCATTCCCTATTCTAGATTGATCACTGATGTTCTATTGTGTATGTCTCTTATACAAACTCTAGAGGAAGTTGAAGGTTCTATTAAAGAGAAACATTAGGTTTCATCCTCTACTCCTATTTTCTGCATCTCCAATCTGATGAAGATTAGGCTATTATCCCCCAAGCATTGCATTCAACCCAATGGTGACTCCAGAAGAAAATTGGGGACAAGTAGTGGATTTATGGATGCTCCTTTAGAGTTTGATGACTATTTAGCCCCGATATTTGCTGAAGATAACAATGAGGTCGTTTTGAAATATTTGTGTATGTGTCAATCAGATCAACCTAGGGCCATAGTGTGTTTGCTTTTGCCTTGTGTTGAACAAGACTTTACGAACATAAGGAAAATAGTGGTTTCTTCTCAAAGCATTAAAGAGGATTAGGATATCACACCTAATTTCGAAGAAGACATGGCAACTCTTTTTTGAACTCTAAGCACGCTACCCCTCTCCCCGTCCCTTAACCTAAACCAACCTATCCCATTCTCTCTCCCCAGTATATCAACTTTGTCCCTCCTTCCTCTGATCCTACAACTTACCCATTTATCTTCTAACTCTGATACATCATATTATATCTTTATAGCTATACTAGTTGAGTACTTTTCTAAACTTGGATACTTCACGAGCCTCGTTCACCCACTCAAACACCTACCGTCTCCATTACCTTACCATAATCTTCTTACTCCTTCACTGTTGCACCACCCCGCACTTCATTGCCGCCTCCACATACTTCTCCCCTCAACTTCTGGAAGACATTTAGAACACCCTTTGCTTAGTTATGCTAAGGTCACCAACCCCAACCCTTAGTTTTTATTTGTTTCCTCACTTGTTTTGTAATTTATATTGATACTATGTTTAAATATGTCCTATCTTTGGAATTGAACATGCATAATCTGAGGGGGAGCTATGATGTAAATTGTTATTATTTTTTATCTTTGTGTTTTCTTTATCTCAAAAAATTGTTCACAAAATTAGATATTTGTCATCACCGAAAATAGGGAGATTGTTGGAACCAATTTGGTTTGAAGAAATAACCCCCCACATGTTTTGATGATAACAAAATCGTTTGTGGGAATAATTTAATTCTCTAACGTTGAATTTAAGACCGCAGGTTTAAATTGGTATATTCAGTAAATGGACTCTCAACGTATCCTCTGATAAATAGACGAAGACAAAGATATAACACATATTTCCATCTCTTCACTAAGTCGAGTACGCGAATCAATGTTGTGTTGTAATGCCTTTTATAGCGCAAAGCAATGTCTAAACTCATTTGGCTCTGATGAACTCAACATGGATTCTGATAGTCTACCTCTAATAAGTTTGACAAAAACTCTTCTGCCTTTGCCTCTGATAAGTATGTCAAGAATTCTTCTACCTTTGCCTCTGATTACTAAATTAAACGTTTGATCATCTAACTCTGAACTTTCATCCTCTAATAAGTTCAACGCTTTGATAAAGTCACCGCTCTAAAAAAATAACAATATGGAAAAGTCGACACTCAGAAGACAAAAAAATTTGTGTATCCTTTCATACTGATAACTCTTCATCGTATGCATATTTTTCCACTGTTTTAGTCCTATTTATCTGCAATCATTAGTTAAATTAAGGATTTATTTGATACATTCGGTTCATTTTTGTTCTTTGAATTTATTAATATGTTATGCTTGTATTTCAGTGATTAAGTACGAATTTTTCGTAATTTTACATTGCGTTTTGTTTTTAAGTGCAGTGCTGAATTTTGGTGAAAAATCAACATGATATATGTGGAGTATTTCAGCCATATCTGGCGTTATAGATGTCCAATTAGTGTCACTCCAAGTGCTAATGAAATCTAAGATCCATATCTACAACTTTCATGAAGACACTGGGACCAAATTCAGACGAAAAAGATGAGAAAAATGCAAAATACGTCAGACAGCAGATGTTGTGCGCCTGGAGCGCATTTTTCATGTTTCAGTCTGTCAACGCGCGCCTGGAGCGCGCCCAGCGCTCCTGGAGCGCATTTCTCATGATTCAGCTCTGCCAACGCGCGCCTGGAGCGCGCCCTGCGCGTCTGGAGCGCGTGACGCGCATCAGCAATCATAAAAACGCAATTTTTTTTACTGTTTTTGGGATCTTTTGACTCTTGGGAACTTGGGAGACTTGTGCCCTAGCATAGAAACTCAAAGACGGCCGTTTCTAACGCCATTGAAGCAGTTTTATCAAGAATCATTCATGAATCATTCTTGTAATTCTTCTTTAATCCTTATCTTTTGTATCTCTGTCATGAGTAACTAAACCCTATTTGTTAGGGATGAGTGTAACTAGATGAAACCCTTATTTTTCTGATTTGATTTCTAGTTAATTGAATGAGTTTATTGAATTGTTTTTCTCATCTCTGTGCTTAATGCTTTTTATTGCTTGATCAACATTAAAATGTTCTACGATTTGTATTTTGAAACGGAAGTGGACTTTACGAATGCTTGAGATGAGAAATTCATGAATTTGTAGTCTAGGGATAGATGCAGGTCATAAAACCAATTAAATTAGTTGCAAAACAATAATTTACAAGAGAATTTCTATACGGTAATGCTTAATTCTAATCTTAAATCCACTAAGGAATTAGGGGTTACTTTGGAATTAAAGGTTCTGTCACTAAGACATTAGGGCAAGAATAATAAAGAGAATTGGGTAATAATTCAATAAAGGAATTCAGTAACTAGGATCAAATTAGACACCAAGGTTGGATTCGAAGTGAAACTCATCCCTGACATTTTTCTCATTATAAAAGATCAATTTTATTATTGTTGTTAATTTCAAACATTATTTCAATCAACTTGGGAACCTTTTTGTTCAATTTTAGTAATCAAATATAATTCAATAGTAAAACGCAATCCTTGAGTTCGACACTCGGTACTACCGTTTTATTATTACTTGCAACGATTCAGTACACTTGCTGAAACGCTATCAGAGACACATCCTTAATTAGCTACTTTTCTAAATATCTTAAGACACTTATCTCGCCATCATTCCCTTTGGTTCCCAACTATTTCAAATAGATACCCTGAATCAATACTAGATCTGTCTTTTATGGAAAGTTTCTCTATCAAATAAATTCAATAAAGATACAATGTTAAACTTCATGGATTATCCTAACTTTCTACAATTAGTACAACGACCAAAAACCCTAATTGTACTCTGTACAAGACATGCCTCCATCAACAAAGGAAGATACAACAACGAACATACGCAACATGCTAGCAACAAGTGATAATCACATATGTACTATTGATATAATCCTTTTAGTTCTAAGAGAATTTTTTTGAAGCAAAAAGTTGTAAACACTCTCCGCAAGAGCTTATATAGATAAACCTCAAAACCTATTTTTGTAGCCTAGCCCAGTAACGGCTTCCTTCCTCAACATCTTGACTGTACTAAACTAAAAGGTTGAGAAGATTGAACACAATACATGTGACTAGTAGGTGCTAAACAGTAGCTGATTCAATGATAATTAAGTGCATTGAATCCTTCAGGTTTAAGGGATTGAACAAAGCTTTCGTGCTGGTGGTGAACTAGAATAAATTGCTATGTCTTTCTACTTTGTTTTCACGCTCATGCATTGTCTTCTTTACCATGAGTATAGTCATGCAAAAGTTTATTTTTTTTATATAAAAAAAACATACACACACACACAATTTAAACTCCCCTTTCTTGTGTTCTTTTTGGTCTACAATGTGTGACAAAAGAGCGGGGGGAGACTTCTTAGATATTAATTATTGTTAGTATTGATTTTGTTTCTTTTAAGAATAAAAAAATAAAATTAAAATTTTTTCATTTTTGCAAGTTTTTTCATTGAGTTTCTTGGTATGCTTAAGTTGTTATTGATTTCAACATTCTAAGGTAACTTCATTGCATCCTTAGTACAATAAGTTGAATTGGCACACTAACTTGTGCATTATTTGTGATAGGTCATGAGCCTTGGTGAGATTTTTAGCCCAATAATTGATGGAATACACTTTTCCATTATCTTATTTCTTGTGTGATTTCACTCATAATTGCTAGTTACTCTAGAACTCAAATTGAATATTGATGAAACATCTTGATCCCATGCATGTATTGAAATAATTTAGACATTTTTTCTTATTAAACTACTAGTCAAATAAGCCTACCATGCAGTTGTCCCTTTGCTAAGCCCATTTGAGCCTATTTATCTTATTCTTTGTTATATTGCTCATTATACGTCTAAAAGTAAAAAATAAATTAATTGACCCAGTCTTATGGAATAGAGGAGACTTATTTTGTAAGAGTTTATAGGCTTAATTGCAGTTTTAGTCCTCTATTTTTGTTCATTCATGATATCGACCCCTATTTTAAAATCTAACAGTTTTGGTCTGTCATTTCGATTTTTTAACTAAAAAACAGTGATGTGATATACTTTAAATAATGTGACATTTGATACGATGATGTAGAATGATTAACACAATGAAATCATAATAAAACCCTTTAAAAACTTCAAATTCAATTTTAGAAAATTTTTATTTTGGTAATTTAGTTAATTATATATGAATAATTACGACATCTAGATGACTCTATATCATGAAGTTGTATGACACTATGATTAAAATATATCAAATCATTATTTTTTAGTTCAAAAATACTAGGGAGGGACAAAAACTGTCGACTTTTAAAATAGACAGATCCATATCGTGAATTGATGAAAATAGAGGAGCCAAAATTATAATTAAGTCATATTTATAATATGTTTTGAATAAGTGTTAAGGTGTTCAACATGTGGTTATGTTAAAATATCAAAAAATAATTAATCAAAAAAAAAAAAGATATGTTTCTTTGTTTTTCCAAAATGAAGAAGAATGTGTGAAGAAATGAGATGCAAAAATGAAAGTCAATAGTATTTTGATGAGTCACCTCTCATAATTTAATAATTTTCTTATTATTGCTCTTTTATCCTCTTAGATTTGAAAGCTTAGTCTCCCTAGGATTATTCCACCTTGACTTTGGCCACATTACAACTCAAATAAAGTCCTTTTAATCTTTATGTGCATGTGTATTTCAAGTTTGGATGTTAATGGCTTGTCAAATCTATGGTAGTGCTAGATTTCATGATGTGTTTTGAGAGTAAATACTAGCCTAAATACTTGATGGTTAGGAAGAATTTAATATCATGTGAGGATTTTATCACTTATCATTCACTCTTTGGTTAATGTATTCTCTTTTTTACTTTTAATGTAATTAGATGTTTTCCATGATTTTCATGTTACATGAAATTGGAAATGAGTATTTCACTCACCAATTGTCATCGTTGAAATTCATTGAAATTACATAGTTTTGTTTATTTCTTTTAGAAACTTTATTTTTATCTTGGCCATAAATTTTGCTCGGAGTGCTAAACTTTACGTGTGAGAGAATTTGATCAATGCAATTGAATATACACATTATAGAATTGCACTTTACATTTTTAGACGGGTGGTAGGGCTAAAAATAACTGTTTATCATGTTTTTATATTTTTGGGTCAAAATTGGGTGTTAGTTAAATTCTTAGTTATTTTGGATTTTGTTACTGTAAGACCCTTAATTTAAAATTATAATTTATGAATTTTTGGGAATTTTGTGTCGAATTTCTAAGGCTTTTTAGCCAATTTTATGATATTTTGTGAGTTAAATGCCAAAAATATCTTTTTAGAGACTCGATTAAAATTATTCACCGATTAATAATTTTATTTAATTACGGCGAATCTTTTGTTGAAGAAAAAAATTTTTGAGATGCAGCATTTTTCAGAAAAATTCATCTGCCCATCGAATTACGGCGAGAGTAGACATTTTTTTGAAAAAGTGGTTTGTGATGTGATGTAAGGTGACAGGCGTAATGATGATTTTTATAAAAATATCTAAATATTTATAAATATCTAGATATTTGTTTAGATATTTATTTTTATTATTATTGTTATTATTATTATATATATATATATATGTATATATATATATATGAAAGGCAAAAAAAAAAAGAAGGAAAGGGAACTTTCACGTGCCTTCCATCTTTCCTCCACCTTTCTTCTTCTTCTCTCTCTGTTTGAAGAAAACAAAGCAAACCAAAGTCTTGGTTTTGAAAACAAAACAAACATAAACCTCAATTTATATACTAGATCTAAACTTCCATTCGAGAAGTGACAGAAGGGAAAGTTGCTCATTGCCACGCTGCGGTGCTAGTGAGCTAGTTTTCGACGCGACATCACGAACTTCAATTTTATCGGAATTAATTACGGTATCGTAATCGCGTGTTAGAGCTATCGTTAAGGTAAGGGCTCCTTCCAAACTTTTAGTTTGCATTTAGGACATTATTTTTGATTTTGTGGAAAAGAAATTTGATGTATTTGAGGTGTGATTTTGTGAAAAATGAATTTAATGTGATTATGTGTGATTTAGTGGAATTTAAATTTGAGGTGGTTTGTGGTGATCCATATTTGATGTGATTTATATGTTCATAATTATTATTATGAATTTTTGAGATGTGATATATTTGTGGATTTTGTAGAAAATGAATCGATGAAATTTGGTGATTTACGGTTGGTGTGATTTATGTGTTCATAACGATTATTATGAATTTTTTTGGAGATGTGATTTATGTGTGGTTGTGGAAATTTTAATTGGTGTGAATAAATATATTTGAGTATGCTCTGTGTTGTGTTTGAAAAATCATTAGTCTTAAATGAGTATTAAAAATGGGGAATCTTTTAATAGCTGCATTTACTTAATGATTGTGGTGAAAAGAGTCAGAGTATGCTCATGCATTTCATAGTACATGGTGACCGCGATGGGGCCATGGTGACAGTGGTGACCGTGATGGGCCACGGGATGATGCCATGTGAATTGTTGGTTCATCTTATCTTTGCGGGGACTGTCGTGTCGTGCTGATCTGTGAGAGATTGCACTCTAGAATGTGCTGATCTGTGAGCGATTGCACTCTAGAAAATCGTGCTGGTCTGTGAGAGACTGCACGCTGGTAAATGGTGCTGGTCTGTGAGCGACTGCACTCTTGTATGTCGTGCTGGTCTGTGAGAGACTGCACGCTAGTAAATCGTGCTGATCCGTGAGAGATTGCACCTTGGTAATTAGTACTGGTCTGTGAGAGGCTGTACAATTATGATTTACGCCCCTTCGAGGAGGGTTTTGGTTTGGAATTCTGGAATCATGCATTTTGGCATATACGCATTGCATTAGAGTGTTTGACATGCGAGTTATGTTTGTTATACTATGAGGATTGTATATACATATTCGATTGTTGTTGTGATTTGTCGTAATTGCTTTGAGGTGTGAATTTGTAGAGATTAATTTGGTGTTAATTATGTGTTCATAATATTAATGTTTGAAGTGTTGATTAATTCAGAACCATTTTAGAATTAAAAATCTGCATTTTCTCAATGGTATTCGGCTACGACAATGCAGTTTGTTAAAACTTTGTTATTTAATATTGTTTATGCATTTTTGGACATATGAAAACCCTTTCGAGGAGTATGCTAAGGCGAAAGGTTCTTTTTGAGCATTTGAAAATATAAGAATTTTGCTATGTGATATTTGTTAATTTCGGTTGGTGACCTTTACAATTATTGTGGAAATCTGGGCTTTGCCCTCAGATTAGAATCAGGATCATCCTACCGGTTGATACCATGGAGATGGGAAGGTAGTTAGTCATACCTGACCGAAGTTGTGTCAGGAGGATCTTGCGGAGCGCGTGGAGAGATTACCCGAGTTGTGTAGTTTTTGTAGCATGATCAGATTATAGGGTTTAGTTGTCTTTCTTTTGTGGATGTATTTATTTCAATTTGAAAGACTGTACATATACCTCATATTGTCAGCTTGACTTTTATTTTGATGGGACCTAGTACTTTTTTGATGCTACGTGGGGAAGTTAAAATTCTTGGGGCATTGCTTTTGTACAGGTGTCTGCCGAGGATACTCTAGGGGTATGAGCTATGTCTTATAGGTCTCATAGCCCCAATGTATTTTGTCGTGTAAATACTTTGGGTTTGTATTTCAAAAACTATTTCCGCTGCTTGTATATATTTGTTGACTTTGTCGTGATGTTACGACTAAAATATTTATCCAAAAGTATTTTCTTTGTTTTATTTCTTTATTTAAAAAAAACAAAATACACTCGCGCTATTAAAATTCGGGGTGTTACATTGTGGTATCAGAGCTTTGGTTTGGATTTCTTTGGGACTGTGGAGTTTTGGTTATAGATTGTAGGTCAACTTGTAGGTTGAGAGTCGTTATCTGATCATGTGTCGGGGTAATTGGTCTGAGTTGTCAGATCAGGGGTAGTTATTATGTATTAATGTAGTCAAAAGTTATTTTGGGAACTATTATAAAGGGTGTTTGAGATTTCTTCTTGATGTTGGTTTTGAGGAAACAATGCATCCAAGAAGGGATTACGCTGCAAGAGTCAACATCAACAGGGATGATCAAGTGACTGAAGCTATGAACAACATGGTTGCTTTTGTTGCTGCACAAACTGCTGCAAGGACTCTGCATGATCTGAAGAAGAGGGAAAGAGAGATATGTGATGTTGCGTCAAGGGGATTGGAAGATTTTCGTCGTTACCATCCTCCAAAGTTCAAGGGTGATGAGAACTTAGAAAAAGCTTATCAGTGGATTCAAGAAGTGGAAAAGATCTTCGAGATGACAGATTGTCAGGCAGAGTTGAAGCGAATCATGATGGCATGGAATCCATGAAGTGGTTCCAAGGACAAAGAAACTATGTGTTGGTGTTAACTCGAAGATGATGAGTATGGATGGATTAACATTAGACTAAGAAGGGATTTTCAAGTAAAGATCTAAGTGGAGGACTTTTGTTAAGAAAAGTATTAGATGTTTTCTTGGTAGATTTCAGGATAAAACTGGATGAAGTTTGATAACTGTCAAACAGATGTGAACATCATGGAATTGTTAAGAAGATGAGGCTTCCTTTTGGAATATCATTTGGTGCTTAGGTGTCCAGGAAGAGGCTTGTATTGAAGTTAAGGGGAACTGCACGTTAGGGGGTATATACCACCTTGGTTAGATAAAGTACACTTTGAGGAATAGTCAATACCTTGAGGGGTAAGGTCGAGCATTCGAGTTAAACTAGATTCACAACTTAGATTGTTAAGAATGAATCTCATGACGATTATAAGAGGGGAAATATATATTTATTTGATAAGTGACAAATCTCTGTATGGTTTAGGAGATGGTAAGTACGGATAGTGATTTTAGATGAAACTATAGACGCATAAGTGTGAATTTTGGGTGATGTCTAGACAAACATGAAGAGTTAAGATTTGATGTATTGAACCGCATGTTACTATTAAGTGGAATTGAAAGTACATAGTACGAGAATACTTAGAGATTATAACAATGTAAGCTTCGAGAGTCTATTAAAGGATGGTAATTATTAGGAGAATGTTAATGTTTTGATAGGTCTGAGGGATTATTTGAGACTTGATTTAGTATCCTAAGATAGTTGATCTTTAAGTCAATGATTTAAAATCCACAAGGTTGGATCGAGGACCAAGTAATGCCCAAAACGGGTATAATTGAGGTAGTTGAGATAGGCAAGTGATAAATAATTCATGTTATGGATGAAAGTGTTTGAAGATTTACTAAAAAGGTCGGGTTATGATTAGAAGAGTTTTTATTAGTGAGATTACTAATACAGTTAGAGTCAATGATGAATACAACCTCGTATTGTATCTTAAGATGAAATTGATGGAATTAGACAGTGTGATGAGTATTTGGAGATTTCGAGGATCATATTTTAAAATTTTATTTAGTGATAGAAAGTGAAAAAGAAGAAATATAACAAATAATTTATGGTTTAGATGTTGGTCTTGGGAAGTCAAATGTTAAGATTTAAAATGAGTGTTTCAGTTACTAGATACGATGAAAGGTATGTGGGTCTTTGAGATATTTTACTGCAAATTTTTGAGGATGAGGTTTATAGGTAATTATTCCTTAGGAGATGCTTATTGGGAACGAATAAGAATCAAACAAGTGAACCAAAACTTTGGAAAGTGTGCCAAGAAAATGTGTCAGAACAGCACATGGAGATGTAGCTTATGACAATTAAAGATTCGTGAAAGGAATTATCTCACTCGTGATTTAGATATTGTTATTATAAGGGTATGCGAAGGATTCAAAGGCACTAATTGAGTACATGTCATGGGGGTTGTTATTGTATTCACCAATCAACAGAGTTTAATGTTTGGTTGATAGGGAAGAATTGAGCACGAAATGGAAAAGTTTGGTGGGAACTAGTAAGGCTTGATTTATTGAAATCACTATAATGAAGATGTATCAAGGTAGAAATTTAAGGTTTGTATAAATGGAAAAGTAATGGAGTGAATACAATATGTTTTAACTGTCATGATGAAAAGATGATCATCAAGCTGCAAATAAAGGACATGACGGAAATGAGAAGTATCAGAATGAATGTTGGTAGTAGATGTGAGAAAATTATTTTTGGGTTTGTCCAGAATTGCGAAGTATGTAGGAAATGGATTAGTGAAGTGTGAATTTGAGGTGTTAAGGCATGAGACAAATGTAGTTCTTAATCATGAATGAAATTCAAGTTGGATTTTGTTGGAGACGTGACTCATGAACGAAGCACTAAACCTGAACGAAGTTTGTATGTTGTAGGTGGTATAGTTCTGGAATGTTGTCGAAATTTTTTTTTGAGGAAGCTTTGATCACCAAGCAAATGTGGGGATG
>JBBPBR010000006.1:22512399-22545739 GCA_037974775.1 Cicer pinnatifidum | reverse complement strand
ATCATCAAGCTGCAAATAAAGGACATGACGGAAATGAGAAGTATCAGAATGAATGTTGGTAGTAGATGTGAGAAAATTATTTTTGGGTTTGTCCAGAATTGCGAAGTATGTAGGAAATGGATTAGTGAAGTGTGAATTTGAGGTGTTAAGGCATGAGACAAATGTAGTTCTTAATCATGAATGAAATTCAAGTTGGATTTTGTTGGAGACGTGACTCATGAACGAAGCACTAAACCTGAACGAAGTTTGTATGTTGTAGGTGGTATAGTTCTGGAATGTTGTCGAAATTTTTTTTTGAGGAAGCTTTGATCACCAAGCAAATGTGGGGATGAAATTATTAGAGTTATAATTAGAACCACATACGGATAAGAACACAGTGGTTTGGCGTAATTATGCGACTAAAGAGAAATCGAGGATTTGTGGACCATGGAGATATTTATGAGTTCTCGGCAGTAATAATTGGATGATTCGTACCAAGTGGATGTATATGAGGCTATGTGACATAACTATGGACGATAGGATCAAAGTTATAGGAAAATAAGGAAAAACTCAGTGGAGCTTGAGAAGATTGTTTGACCGCTTGTGCATTAGAATAACCTTAAGTGCAAGTCACAAAGAGCGTTATTACAGTTCGGTTAAGATAGTTTAAGCCACCATCATGGTTGTCGGCTACTTATTGACAAATTGAGGAACTGATCATCCTTAATCTCTTGTTGATAGTAACAAAATCATGTTGAATGGAACGAACGAATCATACCGGCTATGGTAATGAATAGAGTTATTAAGCACCCTATGAAAAGGGGTAAGCAACACTTTCTTCCAGTGGGCTTGGCAAAACAAGTTATGACTTGTAAGTTGAATTTGAGTACAAACCTAGTGTGGATTGTTACTCGTACTTTAAGTTTCGAGGACGAAACTTCTTTTTGGAGGGTAGTAATGTAAGACCCTTAATTTAAAATTATAATTTATGAATTTTTGGGAATTTTGTGTCGAATTTCTAAGGCTTTTTAGCCAATTTTATGATATTTTGTGAGTTAAATGCCAAAAATATCTTTTTAGAGACTCGATTAAAATTATTCCCCGATTAATAATTTTATTTAATTACGGCGAATCTTTTGTTGAAGAAAAAAATTTCTAAGATGCAGCATTTTTCCGAAAAATT
Source organism: Cicer pinnatifidum (assembly GCA_037974775.1). Lineage (NCBI taxonomy): Eukaryota > Viridiplantae > Streptophyta > Magnoliopsida > Fabales > Fabaceae > Cicer > Cicer pinnatifidum. The sequence goes on along the minus strand of JBBPBR010000006.1, from coordinate 22,544,577 downwards.
CATCTGCCCATCGAATTACGGCGAGAGTAGACATTTTTTTGAAAAAGTAGTTTGTGATGTGATGTAAGGTGACAGGCGTAATGATGATTTTTATAAAAATATCTAGATATTTATAAATATCTAGATATTTGTTTAGATATTTATTTTTATTATTATTATTATTATTATTATATATATATATATGTATATATATATATATGAAAGGCAAAAAAAAAAAGAAGGAAAGGGAACTTTCACGTGCCTTCCATCTTTCCTCCACCTTTCTTCTTCTTCTCTCTCTGTTTGAAGAAAACAAAGCAAACCAAAGTCTTGGTTTTGAAAACAAAACAAACATAAACCTCAATTTATATACTAGATCTAAACTTCCATTCGAGAAGTGACAAAAGGGAAAGTTGCTCATTGCCACGCTGCGGTGCTAGTGAGCTAGTTTTCGACGCGACATCACGAACTTAAATTTTATCGGAATTAATTACAGTACCGTAATCGCGTGTTAGAGCTATCGTTAAGGTAAGGGCTCCTTCCAAACTTTTAGTTTGCATTTAGGACATTATTTGTGATTTTGTGGAAAAGAAATTTGATGTATTTGAGGTGTGATTTTGTGAAAAATGAATTTAATGTGATTATGTGTGATTTAGTGGAATTTAAATTTGAGGTGGTTTGTGGTGATCCATATTTGATGTGATTTATATGTTCATAATTATTATTATGAATTTTTGAGATGTGATATATTTGTGGATTTTGTAGAAAATGAATCGATGAAATTTGGTGATTTACGGTTGGTGTGATTTATGTGTTCATAACGATTATTATGAATTTTTTTGGAGATGTGATTTATGTGTGGTTGTGGAAATTTTAATTGGTGTGAATAAATATATTTGAGTATGCTCTGTGTTGTGTTTGAAAAATCATTAGTGTTAAATGAGTATTAAAAATGGGGAATCTTTTAATAGCTGCATTTACTTAATGATTGTGGTGAAAAGAGTCAGAGAATGCTCATGCATTTCATAGTACGTGGTGACCGCGATGGGGCCATGGTGATAGTGGTGACCGTGATGGGCCACGGGATGATGCCATGTGAATTGTTGGTTCATCTTATCTTTGTGGGGATTGTCGCGTCGTGCTGATCTGTGAGAGATTGCACTCTAGAATGTGCTGATCTGTGAGCGATTGCACTCTAGAAAATCGTGCTGGTCTGTGAGAGACTGCACGCTGGTAAATGGTGTTGGTCTGTGAGCGACTGCACTCTTGTATGTCATGCTGGTCTGTGAGAGACTGCACGCTAGTAAATCGTGCTGATCCGTGAGAGATTGCACCTTGGTAATTAGTACTGGTCTGTGAGAGGCTGTACAATTATGATTTACGCCCCTTCGAGGAGGGTTTTGGTTTGGAATTCTGGAATCATGCATTTTGGCATATACGCATTGCATTAGAGTGTTTGACATGCGAGTTATGTTTGTCATACTATGAGGATTGTATATACATATTCGATTGTTGTTGTGATTTGTCGTAATTGCTTTGAGGTGTGAATTTGTAGAGATTAATTTGGTGTTAATTATGTGTTCATAATATTAATGTTTGAAGTGTTGATTAATTCAGAACCATTTTAGAATTGAAAATCTGCATTTTCTCAATGGTATTCGGCTACGACAATGCAGTTTGTTAAAACTTTGTTATTCAATATTGTTTATGCATTTTTGGACATATGAAAACCCTTTCGAGGAGTATGCTAAGGCGAAAGGTTCTTTTTGAGCATTTGAAAATATAATAATTTTGCTATGTGATATTTGTTAATTTCGGTTGGTGACCTTTACGATTATTGTGGAAATCAGGGCTTTGCCCTCAGATTAGAATCAGGATCATCCTACCGGTTGATACCATGGAGATGGGAAGGTAGTTAGTCATATCTGACCGAAGTTGTGTCAGGAGGATCTTGCGGAGCGCGTGGAGAGATTACCCGAGTTGTGTAGTTTTTGTAGCATGATCAGATTATAGGGTTTAGTTGTCTTTCTTTTGTGGATGTATTTATTTCAATTTGAAAGACTGTACATATACCTCATATTGTCAGCTTGACTTTTATTTTGATGGGACCTAGTACTTTTTTGATGCTACGTGGGGAAGTTAAAATTCTTGGGGCATTGCTTTTGTACAGGTGTCTGCCGAGGATACTCTAGGGGTATGAGCTATGTCTTATAGGTCTCATAGCCCCAATGTATTTTGTCGTGTAAATACTTTGGGTTTGTATTTCAAAAACTATTTCCGCTGCTTGTATATATTTGTTGACTTTGTCGTGATGTTACGACTAAAATATTTATCCAAAAGTATTTTCTTTGTTTTATTTCTTTATTTAAAAAAAACAAAATACACTCGCGCTATTAAAATTCGGGGTGTTACATTGTGGTATCAGAGCTTTGGTTTGGATTTCTTTGGGACTGTGGAGTTTTGGTTATAGATTGTAGGTCAACTTGTAGGTTGAGAGTCGTTATCTGATCATGTGTCGGGGTAATTGGTCTGAGTTGTCAGATCAGGGGTAGTTATTATGTATTAATGTAGTCAAAAGTTATTTTGGGAACTATTATAAAGGGTGTTTGAGATTTCTTCTTGATGTTGGTTTTGAGGAAACAATGCATCCAAGAAGGGATTACGCTGCAAGAGTCAACATCAACAGGGATGATCAAGTGACTGAAGCTATGAACAACATGGTTGCTTTTGTTGCTGCACAAACTGCTGCAAGGACTCTGCATGATCTGAAGAAGAGGGAAAGAGAGATATGTGATGTTGCGTCAAGGGGATTGGAAGATTTTCGTCGTTACCATCCTCCAAAGTTCAAGGGTGATGAGAACTTAGAAAAAGCTTATCAGTGGATTCAAGAAGTGGAAAAGATCTTCGAGATGACAGATTGTCAGGCAGAGTTGAAGCGAATCATGATGGCATGGAATCCATGAAGTGGTTCCAAGGACAAAGAAACTATGTGTTGGTGTTAACTCGAAGATGATGAGTATGGATGGATTAACATTAGACTAAGAAGGGATTTTCAAGTAAAGATCTAAGTGGAGGACTTTTGTTAAGAAAAGTATTAGATGTTTTCTTGGTAGATTTCAGGATAAAACTGGATGAAGTTTGATAACTGTCAAAGAGATGTGAACATCATGGAATTGTTAAGAAGATGAGGCTTCCTTTTGGAATATCATTTGGTGCTTAGGTGTCCAGGAAGAGGCTTGTATTGAAGTTAAGGGGAACTGCACGTTAGGGGGTATATACCACCTTGGTTAGATAAAGTACACTTTGAGGAATAGTCAATACCTTGAGGGGTAAGGTCGAGCATTCGAGTTAAACTAGATTCACAACTTAGATTGTTAAGAATGAATCTCATGACGATTATAAGAGGGGAAATATATATTTATTTGATAAGTGACAAATCTCTGTATGGTTTAGGAGATGGTAAGTACGGATAGTGATTTTAGATGAAACTATAGACGCATAAGTGTGAATTTTGGGTGATGTCTAGACAAACATGAAGAGTTAAGATTTGATGTATTGAACCGCGTGTTACTATTAAGTGGAATTGAAAGTACATAGTACGAGAATACTTAGAGATTATAACAATGTAAGCTTCGAGAGTCTATTAAAGGATGGTAATTATTAGGAGAATGTTAATGTTTTGATAGGTCTGAGGGATTATTTGAGACTTGATTTAGTATCCTAAGATGGTTGATCTTTAAGTCAATGATTTAAAATCCACAAGGTTGGATCGAGGACCAAGTAATGCCCAAAACGGGTATAATTGAGGTAGTTGAGATAGGCAAGTGATAAATAATTCATGTTATGGATGAAAGTGTTTGAAGATTTACTAAAAAGGTCGGGTTATGATTAGAAGAGTTTTATTAGTGAGATTACTAATACAGTTAGAGTCAATGATGAATACAACCTCGTATTGTATCTTAAGATGAAATTGATGGAATTAGACAGTGTGATGAGTATTTGGAGATTTCGAGGATCATATTTTAAAATTTTATTTAGTGATAGAAAGTGAAAAAGAAGAAATATAACAAATAATTTATGGTTTAGATGTTGGTCTTGGGAAGTCAAATATTAAGATTTAAAATGAGTGTTTCAGTTACTAGATACGATGAAAGGTATGTGGGTCTTTGAGATATTTTACTGCAAATTTTTGAGGATGAGGTTTATAGGTAATTATTCCTTAGGAGATGCTTATTGGGAACGAATAAGAATCAAACAAGTGAACCAAATTTTGGAAAGTGTGCCAAGAAAATGTGTCAGAACAGCACATGGAGATGTAGCTTATGACAATTAAAGATTCGTGAAAGGAATTATCTCACTCGTGATTTAGATATTGTTATTATAAGGGTATGCGAAGGATTCAAAGGCACTAATTCAGTGCATGTCATGGGGGTTGTTATTGTATTCACCAATCAACAGAGTTTAATGTTTGGTTGATAGGGAAGAATTGAGCACGAAATGGAAAAGTTTGGTGGGAACTAGTAATGCTTGATTTATTGAAATCACTATAATGAAGATGTATCAAGGTAGAAATTTAAGGTTTGTATAAATAGAAAAGTAATGGAGTGAATACAATATGTTTTACCCGTCATGATGAAAAGATAATCATCAAGCTGCAAATAAAGGACATGACGGAAATGAGAAGTATCAGAATGAATGTTGGTAGTAGATGTGAGAAAATTATTTTTGGGTTTGTCCAGAATTGCGAAGTATGTAGGAAATGGATTAGTGAAGTGTGAATTTGAGGTGTTAAGGCATGAGACAAATGTAGTTCTTAATCATGAATGAAATTCAAGTTGGATTTTGTTGGAGACGTGACTCATGAACGAAGCACTAAACCTGAACGAAGTTTGTATGTTGTAGGTGGTATAGTTCTGGAATGTTGTCGAAATTTTTTTTTGAGGAAGCTTTGATCACCAAGCAAATGTGGGGATGAAATTATTAGAGTTATAATTAGAACCACATACGGATAAGAACACAGTGGTTTGGCGTAATTATGCGACTAAAGAGAAATCGAGGATTTGTGGACCATGGAGATATTTATGAGTTCTCGGCAGTAATAATTGGATGATTCGTACCAAGTGGATGTATATGAGGCTATGTGACATAACTATGGACGATAGGATCAAAGTTATAGGAAAATAAGGAAAAACTCAGTGGAGCTTGAGAAGATTGTTTGACCGCTTGTGCATTAGAATAACCTTAAGTGCAAGTCACAAAGAGCGTTATTACAGTTCGGTTAAGATAGTTTAAGCCACCATCATGGTTGTCGGCTACTTATTGACAAATTGAGGAACTGATCATCCTTAATCTCTTGTTGATAGTAACAAAATCATGTTGAATGGAACGAACGAATCATACCGGCTATGGTAATGAATAGAGTTATTAAGCACCCTATGAAAAGGGGTAAGCAACACTTTCTTCCAGTGGGCCTGGCAAAACAAGTTATGACTTGTAAGTTGAATTTGAGTACAAACCTAGTGTGGATTGTTACTCGTACTTTAAGTTTCGAGGACGAAACTTCTTTTTGGAGGGTAGTAATGTAAGACCCTTAATTTAAAATTATAATTTATGAATTTTTGGGAATTTTGTGTCGAATTTCTAAGGCTTTTTAGCCAATTTTATGATATTTTGTGAGTTAAATGCCAAAAATATCTTTTTAGAGACTCGATTAAAATTATTCCCCGATTAATAATTTTATTTAATTACGGCGAATCTTTTGTTGAAGAAAAAAATTTCTAAGATGCAGCATTTTTCCGAAAAATTCATCTGCCCATCGAATTACGGCGAGAGTAGACATTTTTTTGAAAAAGTAGTTTGTGATGTGATGTAAGGTGACAGGCGTAATGATGATTTTTATAAAAATATCTAGATATTTATAAATATCTAGATATTTGTTTAGATATTTATTTTTATTATTATTATTATTATTATTATATATATATATATGTATATATATATATATGAAAGGCAAAAAAAAAAAGAAGGAAAGGGAACTTTCACGTGCCTTCCATCTTTCCTCCACCTTTCTTCTTCTTCTCTCTCTGTTTGAAGAAAACAAAGCAAACCAAAGTCTTGGTTTTGAAAACAAAACAAACATAAACCTCAATTTATATACTAGATCTAAACTTCCATTCGAGAAGTGACAGAAGGGAAAGTTGCTCATTGCCACGCTGCGGTGCTAGTGAGCTAGTTTTCGACGCGACATCACGAACTTAAATTTTATCGGAATTAATTACGGTACCGTAATCGCGTGTTAGAGCTATCGTTAAGGTAAGGGCTCCTTCCAAACTTTTAGTTTGCATTTAGGACATTATTTGTGATTTTGTGGAAAAGAAATTTGATGTATTTGAGGTGTGATTTTGTGAAAAATGAATTTAATGTGATTATGTGTGATTTAGTGGAATTTAAATTTGAGGTGGTTTGTGGTGATCCATATTTGATGTGATTTATATGTTCATAATTATTATTATGAATTTTTGAGATGTGATATATTTGTGGATTTTGTAGAAAATGAATTGATGAAATTTGGTGGTTTATGTGTAAAAATGTGGAGTTTTGAAATTGGGTGAGTTATGTTGAAATTGTTGAAATTTAATTGAGGTGTTTTATGTGTGTTGTGGAATTGAATTGATTATTGTTAGTGTGAATTGACGGTAATTAAATTTGATGTGTTTGAGTTACATAATGAGTTATTTTCAAATAAATGAGTTTGAACTGAAGTTGAAATTTTACGAAAAATTTAGAGTTGTTAAAGTTGTGAAAAAGTTCAAATTTTAACTAAGTTAAAGAGTTTGAGTAAAAAGATAACTGGAAATTAACAATGGTTAGAGTTTAAAATGTTACTCTTTTAATTACTCTTTGACGAAGTTTAACAAGAAAAAAGAAAGTTTAGAGTATTTTATTAACTCAAAAATTTCGGTGCTTTAATAGTCGAGTATGTGTATGTGAAATTTGGACAATATTTGTTTTATTTGGTTTTAAGTAAATAATATAGATTATTTGGTTTTAAAAGTTTGATGTGTCAAAAAGATTTAATTTTGGGAATTTCGTTGTTGTTGGATTAATTTTATTATGAACGAATTGTTATAAATATTTATGTTTATGTAGTTAGCTCCTTGAGTCTCGAAAAGGAATCGAGACCGTTGGCACCGAGTTAGCGGTGGGGAGAACTCTGATATACTAATGTTGTTGTGGTGATTTATGGTTGAAAATTTTGGGAGATTAAATATAGTGATTTATGGTTGAAATTTGTGGAGATTAAATTTGGTGATTAATGTTTGAAAATTTTGGAGATTAATGTGGGTGATTTATGTTGAATTTGGGGAGAATTAAATTTAATTTGATTATGTGTTCATAATTGATATTATGAATGTTTGATGTGTGTTTGAGGTGTGGGTTTTGGTGATTTACGGTTGGTGTGATTTATGTGTTCATAACGATTATTATGAATTTTTTTGGAGATGTGATTTATGTGTGGTTGTGGAAATTTTAATTGGTGTGAATAAATATATTTGAGTATGCTCTGTGTTGTGTTTGAAAAATCATTAGTGTTAAATGAGTATTAAAAATGAGGAATCTTTTAATAGCTGCATTTACTTAATGATTGTGGTGAAAAGAGTCAGAGTATGCTCATGCATTTCATAGTACATGGTGACCGCGATGGGGCCATGGTGATAGTGGTGACCGTGATGGGCCACGGGATGATGCCATGTGAATTGTTGGTTCATCTTATCTTTGCGGGGATTGTCGCGTCGTGCTGATCTGTGAGAGATTGCACTCTAGAATGTGCTGATCTGTGAGCGATTGCACTCTAGAAAATCGTGCTGGTCTGTGAGAGACTGCACGCTGGTAAATGGTGCTGGTCTGTGAGCGACTGCACTCTTGTATGTCGTGCTGGTCTGTGAGAGACTGCACGCTAGTAAATCGTGCTGATCCGTGAGAGATTGCACCTTGGTAATTAGTACTGGTCTGTGAGAGGCTGTACAATTATGATTTACGCCCCTTCGAGGAGGGTTTTGGTTTGGAATTCTGGAATCATGCATTTTGGCATATACGCATTGCATTAGAGTGTTTGACATGCGAGTTATGTTTGTCATACTATGAGGATTGTATATACATATTCGATTGTTGTTGTGATTTGTCGTAATTGCTTTGAGGTGTGAATTTGTAGAGATTAATTTGGTGTTAATTATGTGTTCATAATATTAATGTTTGAAGTGTTGATTAATTCAGAACCATTTTAGAATTGAAAATCTGCATTTTCTCAATGGTATTCGGCTACGACAATGCAGTTTGTTAAAACTTTGTTATTCAATATTGTTTATGCATTTTTGGACATATGAAAACCCTTTCGAGGAGTATGCTAAGGCGAAAGGTTCTTTTTGAGCATTTGAAAATATAATAATTTTGCTATGTGATATTTGTTAATTTCGGTTGGTGACCTTTACGATTATTGTGGAAATCAGGGCTTTGCCCTCAGATTAGAATCAGGATCATCCTACCGGTTGATACCATGGAGATGGGAAGGTAGTTAGTCATATCTGACCGAAGTTGTGTCAGGAGGATCTTGCGGAGCGCGTGGAGAGATTACCCGAGTTGTGTAGTTTTTGTAGCATGATCAGATTATAGGGTTTAGTTGTCTTTCTTTTGTGGATGTATTTATTTCAATTTGAAAGACTGTACATATACCTCATATTGTCAGCTTGACTTTTATTTTGATGGGACCTAGTACTTTTTTGATGCTACGTGGGGAAGTTAAAATTCTTGGGGCATTGCTTTTGTACAGGTGTCTGCCGAGGATACTCTAGGGGTATGAGCTATGTCTTATAGGTCTCATAGCCCCAATGTATTTTGTCGTGTAAATACTTTGGGTTTGTATTTCAAAAACTATTTCCGCTGCTTGTATATATTTGTTGACTTTGTCGTGATGTTACGACTAAAATATTTATCCAAAAGTATTTTCTTTGTTTTATTTCTTTATTAAAAAAAAAAAAATACACTCGCGCTATTAAAAATCGGGGTATTACATTGTGGTATCAGAGCTTTGGTTTGGATTTCTTTGGGACTGTGGAGTTTTGGTTAAAGATTGTAGGTCAACTTGTAGGTTAAGAGTCGTTATCTGATCATGCGTCGGGGTAATTGGTCTGAGTTGTCAGATCAGGGGTAGTTATTATGTATTAATGTAGTCGAAAGTTATTTTTGGAACTATTATAAAGGGTGTTTGAGATTTCTTCTTGATGTTGGTTTTGAGGAAACAATGCATCCAAGAAGGGATTACGCTGCAAGAGTCAACATCAACAGGGATGATCAAGTGACTGAAGCTATGAACAACATGGTTGCTTTTGTTGCTGCACAAACTGCTGCAAGGACTCTGCATGATCTGAAGAAGAGGGAAAGAGAGATATGTGATGTTGCGTCAAGGGGATTGGAAGATTTTCGTCGTTACCATCCTCCAAAGTTCAAGGGTGATGAGAACTCAGAAAAAGCTTATCAGTGGATTCAAGAAGTGGAAAAGATCTTCGAGATGACAGATTGTCAGGCAGAGTTGAAGCGAATCATGATGGCATGGAATCTATGAAGTTGTTCCAAGGACAAAGAAACTATGTGTTGGTGTTAACTCGAAGATGATGAGTATGGATGGATTAACATTAGACTAAGAAGGGATTTTCAAGTAAAGATCTAAGTGGAGGACTTTTGTTAAGAAAAGTATTAGATGTTTTCTTGGTAGATTTCAGGATAAAACTGGATGAAGTTTGATAACTGTCAAAGAGATGTGAACATCATGGAATTGTTAAGAAGATGAGGCTTCCTTTTGGAATATCATTTGGTGCTTAGGTGTCCAGGAAGAGGCTTGTATTGAAGTTAAGGGGAACTGCACGTTAGGGGGTATATACCACCTTGGTTAGATAAAGTACACTTTGAGGAATAGTCAATACCTTGAGGGGTAAGGTCGAGCATTCGAGTTAAACTAGATTCACAACTTAGATTGTTAAGAATGAATCTCATGACGATTATAAGAGGGGAAATATATATTTATTTGATAAGTGACAAATCTCTGTATGGTTTAGGAGATGGTAAGTACGGATAGTGATTTTAGATGAAACTATAGACGCATAAGTGTGAATTTTGGGTGATGTCTAGACAAACATGAAGAGTTAAGATTTGATGTATTGAATCGCGTGTTACTATTAAGTGGAATTGAAAGTACATAGTACGAGAATACTTAGAGATTATAACAATGTAAGCTTCGAGAGTCTATTAAAGGATGGTAATTATTAGGAAAATGTTAATGTTTTGATAGGTCTGAGGGATTATTTGAGACTTGATTTAGTATCCTAAGATAGTTGATCTTTAAGTCAATGATTTAAAATCCACAAGGTTGGATCGAGGACCAAGTAATGCCCAAAACGGGTATAATTGAGGTAGTTGAGATAGGCAAGTGATAAATAATTCATGTTATGGATGAAAGTGTTTGAAGATTTACTAAAAAGGTTGGGTTATGATTAGAAGAGTTTTTATTAGTGAGATTACTAATACAGTTAGAGTCAATGATGAATACAACCTCGTATTGTATCTTAAGATGAAATTGATGGAATTAGACAGTGTGATGAGTATTTGGAGATTTCGAGGATCATATTTTAAAATTTTATTTAGTGATAGAAAGTGAAAAAGAAGAAATATAACAAATAATTTATGGTTTAGATGTTGGTCTTGGGAAGTCAAATGTTAAGATTTATTGCATCATTTTGGACCTTTCTTTTTGGAAGAATTCTTTTAGTAATTTAGGTTAACCTAGGATTATATCATAAATAGGATTTTGGAAGATCTTTGTTACGGAGCATACTACTATCATATAGTTTTTCCATTTTCTGAATTCCATGACAACTTAAGTTTCAATACATTGGCTAAGGACACTTTGTTAGAATCTAGAGGTTCTTGATGCAATTTCGTTTTATGCTTTTATATATTTTTTGGTCAATTTATCATCTTTCCATGCCATTTTTGTTGTGATGCTTAATTGTGTTGATTTTGATTTATACTTTAGATTGAGATTATTACAAATAGATTGAACGCTCATTTTAGTTTTGTTGAAATAGGAATGGTAGAATCGGTAATGTCTAGTTATAGATTTGGTTGAATTCGATTATAATATTAATCGTGATTTTGTGATGGTTGTTTACCATCATGATTCATTGAATCTTGTGATGCATGATCCAATAGGATAAAATTAACTGATGCTTGCTTAGTTAGTTTTATAATCAAACAAGAACGGAAATATAAAACAAATATTTACTTATAACCTCTGATAGAGTCCCAACGAAAAATTCCTAAAATTAATAAATTGATTGTATCAATTAATTGATTATTCTCTATAGTTATTCAATCTATTTTTTAAAATGTAAACCCTTTTATTTATTTATTTATTTATTTATTTCATTGCATGTTCTTAGTTTCGGTATCACTGTATTTGAGAGCCTTTGTGAGATGATCAAGGTTACTTGCCTTATTACTATATTATATATTTATTTATTTATTTTAACCCATGTACGACAATATATGAAATTGGCGTCGTTATCGGTGACCTCTGATAAGAATTAGCCGATCTAAGATCCCAACTAAATTTCTACCATTTGCTTTTGAGTTTTCACCGTGTTTAATATTCTGATGCTGGGTTTTTGATTGAAGCCTAAAAAAATGGGTTTTCAATGAACTTGCTCCTATTTCTAGGAAATTTGGTGTGAAAATTTTGGGAAAAAAAAAGTCAAGTTTCAAAATTTTTGTATTCTAAATACAAAAGCTGGTGCTTGAAATTCCAAATATTCCTTTGTTTAGACTACATTTTAATATTTTCTTAATTTTTCTTATTTTCAAACAAATAAAAAAAGTTTGACTTAGATTTGTTTATTTTTTTAGAAACTTTTGGTGATATTTTATACTTTTTTTAGATTTTATTTGATACAGTTTTTCAATTTTTCCTCCATTTTAGTGATTAGGGCATTATAGATATTTCTTGATTTTTTTTTGTTCTCATGATGCATGATTATGTCCTATTCTAAAAATAAAGATTATCTTAAGAATTTTATCTATTTTCGTATGCAACGAATTTGCTGTAGATACTTTTGTTACAATCAAATTGGTGAAGAACAACGATTTCCAATTTTTTTTATAATGAAAAAAAATAATACTATATGAATAATTTATGTTTTAATGAATTTTTTTAAGTGTGCAAAGTCTTTAATTTTTTTTTAAAGACTAGGCACTGGATCATCTATTCTACAAAGAAAGAAAATAATCAAATCATAGGCAATGTTATATGAATATGATAAATAAAACTATTTGTAAGAAAGAAATTAAACGCTTATGGATTAAAATATTTTTAATCATACTTTAATTTAAATCATAGTAAAATATTTAATTGTAAAATTCTTTTTAAAAATGAAGATTATAGTAATTGTTGCATTATATAAAATTGTTTTTACACAACTATTTCAGATACATAAATTTCATTGCGACAACAACAATGCAATAAGGAAATGAGAATAAATAAAACCCTTAAACAAAATCCAAAGTTGATCTTGAACTCTAACTGAGGATGACTAGGTATTGAGAATCCACAGCTGGCATCAACCCTCACTACTTCCAATCACCAATCCAAATCATTGCTCTGTCATGTTATCAATGTTATTGCAATTCTCGCACGACTCAAAACTCTAAGAACAAGGGGCGTAAGCCCGAACCACAATAATAGTTGAGGATCATGATATCAAAACAACATATATACAAAAATACAAAGCACGAAAGTATAACATGATGTGGCATCAAGTGATTGAAGTATCTAACATATCACAAGAAGAGGGTTGAATAGAAATATTCTACTTTTCTTTGTTTTCTTTCATTTTTTAAAAAGTATCCTCTGTGTGTGGGTAATAGATGGATGTTAGAAGATAAATTTTTAAAATTGAAGTTAATGTTAGACGGAATGAAGGGAGTAAAATTTTATGACTTAAACTCTATTTATTGGCAAGACAACGTGACGTAAACCACACATCAAATTCTAGTGAGATGAGGCAAGTTTGTCAGCACAATTCTTACTACTTCTCCTTTGAAATATCTATCTCTAGTAAACGTTAAAATTCGCATTATGTAAAATTACTAACTTTCTCTACAAAATGTCTACCCGATGCAACTCGGGTCGTAGATATATCTAATCGGAAGTTACAACTCGTAAAGTATTTATCAATAGTTATTATTACAACAAAAATAATCAAATTTAATTTTTTTTCTTAGATAAATATTTCTCACAAATAAATCAAACCTCAAACAATCCAAGAACTTAAATAAAAAGTTTTGTCGAATTCTGTGTACAAGATGACTAGGTATTGAGGATTCACGGGTGGCATCAAGCCTCATTGTTTTTTATCGCCAATCCAAATCATCGCTATGTCACGCCTTCAACGTCGTTACAATTCTCGCATAACTAAAAAAATCTAAGAAACTGCGACGTAAGCCCGATCCACTAGGTAAAAACAATATTTATACAAAAATACAAAGTACGAAAGCATAACCTATTGTGGCCTCAAGTGATAAACAAACATGCATATAAATATTATCATATAGCAAACATGACTCGTGTGACAAACCACCGTAATGCAATGCTTATATGCTAGTGCATATGATTTCAAAATTTCCATATTCTACTCGAGGGGCGTAAATCATAAATGTATCGTCTCTCACAGTACAGTCTCATGAAACCATCCAGTGGCCCATCACGGTAACCACTAACATTATGGTCTATCACGGTAACCGCTAACACTGAAATGCATGAACATACTATGAATCATTCACATCAATCATTATGTAAATGTAGCTATTAAAAGACTCTCTTTTTAATACTTATTAAACACGAATAATTTCTAATACTTTTTCACATAGTAATAAAAATATAAATAAATTTAGATTTTTTAGAGTTTCAATGGGATGAAGAAAATTAGATAAAATAATATTTTGTGAAAGTTAAATTTTTATTTTACATAAGACCCAAATTTAAACATTAAAAAAAGTTGTTCTTATTCTATTGTGCCCCGCACTCACTCAAATATATAAAATTATAAATTTTAAAATCATATTTATTTTAATAAAATAATTATTATTAAATAATAATAAAATTAAAAATATTTTATATAGAGATAAAATTATAATTTTTAATACTTTAAAAAAATATTAAATATATTAAATAAATATTTGTATATAAAATAAAAAAATTACAATAACAATACTTGCGAGGCGGGTTTGGATGCGGGGGCGGGGTGGATATCACCACCCCCAAACCCGCCCCCGCCCCCGAATTTTAATGTCGGGGAAAATCTGCACCCGCACCCAATTAAAGCGGGTTTTCCCCGCCCAAATCAAGCGGATTTGGATGAATACCCGCCGGTGCAGATTTTATTGACATCTCTAATTGTGGAAAAAGAATGAAAAGAAAAAGATATTTTATGGTGACCTTTTAATTTACATAGATGACTCTTCTTTCCTTGTTAATCGTTTATTATTTTTACATGTTTATATTTCCCTCCATTTGCAGATCCTTATCGTTTTTCCCCATCCACTTATTCTTTTCCTTTTTCTCTCTCGTCAGGTTATTCGTAGACTCCTTGTTCCTTTTTTTTTTCTTTTCATTTTCTTTCTTCCTTCTCTTATTTTCTTCAGTTTATTTATTTTTCTTTTTAAAAGTCACTACGCCAAAAAAGCGCTTTTACAGCGCTTTTTTTAAGCCTTCTACAGCGCTTTTTCAAAAAAAAAAAGCGCTGTAGATTCGAGCGCTGTAAAAGCTACAACAGCGCTTTCAAAAAAGCGCTCTTAAAGGCACCATTTATAACGCGCGCTTATTATGCACCTTTTACAGCGCTTGTTACAACAAGCGCTGTAAAAGGCATACCACAGTTCATATATTTGGGTACCTTTTATAGCGCTTTTTTGTAAAAAGCGCTGTAAAAGGCATACCCATAATACATATTTGGGGTGCCTTTTACAGCGCTTTTTGTAACAAGCGCTGTAAAAGGCATACCCATAATACATATTTGGGGTACCTTTTATAGCGCTTTTTTGTAAAAAGCGCTGTAAAAGGCATACCCATAATACATATTTGGGGTGCCTTTTACAGCGCTTTTTGTAACAAGCGCTGTTAAAGGTGTTATTTTTTTTTTTTTTTTTTTTTTTAACCCTGTATATATTTTAAAAGCGTTTTTTAGCTTTTTATGGCACTTTTTTTATAAAGCGCTGTCTTTTATCTTTTTATCCAAAATTAGTTCGAACCAGTTCACACAACACAACACATCCAGAATCACTAATTTTAGAACATATTCATGTGCATGTTAAAACAGAAACATAATCAGTAACACAACCAGAACCAGAACCAGAACAATGATACACAGTAATTTACAACATATTTGGTATGAATATACATTGAATCTAATTTACAACATATTTGGTATGAATATACATTGAATCTAATTTACAACATATTTATATGCAAGTTTATATACTGTCCTATGATCATATACATATAATAACTATGCACCATATAATATTCAGTCCCTTGCAGCATGCTATTTCCCAGAAAATCAAATAATTTTCATTTCAAGCACATACTCACACCATTCCTCCTTTAATTCCATCAGATCTTGCTCAGAATATGAAGGACTGGAATGTTCAAAGTACTGCAATATAAAAATTGAACATATTATATTAAGTTAGTTTCAAATTTATAGATAATTTATATATGAAAATCATATAATCAAAATACCGTACCGTTTCTGGGATAATAGTTTTATTCTTGTCAACAATCTCCTTCATGAATCTCAATACATAGTACCCACAGTCGATATTGTTTGTTTGACGAGGGCACTTTATTGGGATCCATGTAATATTATTAGACTTTTGCTTCGACACTACCGCACCTCTTTGAGCTCGAAAAACTTTTAATGCACTATAAAATGAATAAATGTGATTATTTTAGCATGAACAAACACTTATTTATATATATGTGTAACAAAAATAAATGAATATTACTTACGTGTCGAACAAAGTCTTGATTTCGGAGTGATTGTTGTAATCGCCATGCAAGGGATCCAAATAGTATACAACTTCAGAGACGGCATTGATTGCAAATAGCACCCAATGTGCCCTACAACAACAAAAAATTGGTTACACAATTTGGTCTATACACAACTAATAAATTAAATTCTCATCAATTAAAAAAGATAAAATTACGTACCCCTGAATTATATGGTGCTAAGAACAATTTATCCTTTGAAATATTTCCTAAAAACATATTTACAATGTATTTCTTTACATTGTCTTCATCCAGTTTCCACATGGACGTTTTATGCGGAGAGAAGAATGAGTATTTATTCGATAATTTCTTAGGGCACACGACCTTCTCATGCAAAAACCTTCAATGAAAATATTAAACTAGATTAATTACCAATACATTTAATTAATTACAAATAAATGCAATTAAAAGTATTTTTTACCTTATATACAAGCTCATTACAGTTGCACTGAGCTCCTTATGTTCGAGAAGCTCGTATACGTGCTCCTTGTCGAATAATTCCTCATACTCCTCTCCGAATATTTCTTTATTCATATGTATCATGCGGCAATCGTCGCTGCTGCATAGGTTCTTTTTTACAGCAATGTCAAGACACGCCCCGTATTTACCAAGGCGTGGCTGACTTATTTTAGGAGGAGCAGCAGCAGCGACTGATTTGCCACGATCCAATTTTTTTATTGTTGCAAATTTGGCAGCTTTATTGGCAGCTCTATTAACCTCCAATTTTTGAGGTTTGCTGCTTTTTTTTGGATGTACGGGTGGTTTATTTATTTGGACCTACAAAAATGAGGTTAAATGTTAGTTTATTGAATCTGAAAAAATTAACAAAGCTTATGCAATAAATGTGACAAACCTTATCGGGAGACGTCACTGATTTGTTTCTGGGAGGGCTCTTAATGAGGGCAACAAGGTTAGTGGGCCATGCCACGTAACTACCGATAGCTTCGCCCAATGACTGCATATCTCCGTCGTTGTCCGGTATCGGCAACGGTGCAGTTGGTTCGAAAGCAACAGTAGGCGATACCTTGACATGGCCCTTTGGGATCGGAGTGTTGTGCAATACTTCTCCCAAAGTATTGTACAATTTTGCTTTTCCCACCTTCCGATGAGTGGGCGAGGACAAGTATAGAAAACACGAAGTGACACCCTAAATCAATAGTTAAAACATAAGTACAGTTAATATATAATATTGTTTAATGCATAAGTAATTACATAAGTAAGTAAGTAATTAATTACCTCGGGAATATTTTTCAAACCGACGTTGCAACTCCCGTTTTCACTCTCCATTTGTAGTTCACCTTGGAGCTGAACCGGAAGTTGCTTGTCTTTGTTTGTATTCACCAATTGTGCCACTTGCTCAGATAGGATTCTGAGCTTCTCTAATACTTCCTCGTTGGAAGGTTTTTTGCGCTTCTCTTGAGGAAAAAAGCTTCTGGGAGTTACGCCAAATCCCTTCCCCCTAACTCGGCCGGAATATTCAGGAACATTAAAAACTTTGCCCAAAATATCCCGGCAACTATCCTTGTTGCCCTCTTCACATTCAGAACTTTGAGAGATGGTCTCCTAAAATACATGTAACATTAAAATAGTTAAGTTCATTATCATTTTTAAAATACAATGTTAAAAAGTATTCAAGTGATAAATACAATATTGAAAAAATATTAAAGTCATAATATACTTACACAAAGTTCTATTACTTTTTGAACATTTTGGTTATCAACCACTCCATCTTTATTTACCCTAGCTTCCTTCCACAAGATGTGACGACCCAACGGTTGATTAGTTTGGGTCTCTTGTCGCTATTCGATAAAACAAAATATTAGTTAGAAACTATAGTTTATAATACAAATTCATTCATTATATAAAAGTGATGTTTAATTACTTACAAGCCCTTGATCAAGGCGTGCATATCCCATACGTGATTTTCTGTATGGGTGCGTCGGGTTTCTTGCCCTTTCGCGATTTGCCTTACTTATGTTCTATATAAAAAAATAGCAATTATGTAAAAATTTAAAATACGATGCGAATATAAATAATAAAACACACAAATGCTAATAAATTAATCACTTACGACAAACGCGGGGTCCGTACGTTTGGAAACAAACGCTTTCCATTCCTCATTTGATATATAATGTCGATATATCTTTGGAGGTTCATCGCTTGTGTTTCCTTCTTTATCTTTAAGATAGAAGTTTGAGAGATGCGATCTAAATCCACGATGGATTTTGCCGGCAACTCTCAATACATAATTCTTTCGTCCTTCATCAAGGACAAAAGATGCCTGCAATGAAAAAAATTATAAGTAAAGTATTTCAATGAAAATATTTATAAATGACAAAAGATTGGATCAAAAAATTTACTTGAATATCATTCCAGATGATATCTTTGGCATCCTTCAATGCCTTTTCTCTCCAGTCGTCAATTGTTATTGGAATATTTTGACGCACAACAGCCCCAATGTAGCTCACAAACATTGCGCTGTGTGGGTCAACTGGCTGACCACTTTCATTCCATCCCACCTAATAAACTCATATAGTAAGTACATGCTATTAAAAAAACCTAAAAAAATACACAGCAAACAGAGTATAGTATAGTATTACCTCAAACTTGGTCCCATTGCTCCTAGCTTTAATGACTTTTTGCATGATAGTTGCACCACGTTTGACTTCATTTTCATAAGTCCTACTGGTGCCAACTTCTTCATTTTGACATTCTAAATCTCTGTTTGTATCCATTTAACTACAACAAGTTCAACATGCAGTTTAGTATAACTTCAACAAGCTCAACATGCATCATGCATTATTTTAAACAAGCTTAACATGTATCAGTATATATATTTTAAACAAGCTCAACATGCATTTTAATGATTACAAAAAATAAATAACATCAATACCTGAATAATGGTTCGAAGAAGGATGAAATGCAAAGAAAAGAGCGAACGGAGAAATTTCACAGCAATAAATGTCACAGAAAAACGGTTTTGAAGAAATACGTAATGAGGGTTACGTATTTCAATGAAAATATAAGGTTCGAAATGATCTTGGATGGAAATAAGGTTCAAAATGAAGGAGATGATCGTGGAAATACAGTTTATAATGAACGAGATTATAGGGTAGATTACAGTTTGTAATGAACGTGGAAATACAGTTTGTAATGAACGAGATTACAGTTTGTAATGATAGTGTAGATTACGTAATGAAGAGGAAACTGAAGAGGTTACTGTTATATATATAACCCTTTTACAGCGCTTTTTTATAACCCTTTTACAGCGCTTTTATAACAAGCGCTGTAAAAGGCTTAGCCTTTTATAGCGCTCTTTGGAAAAGCGCTGTAAAAGGCGTATTTATTTAAAAATTTAAATAAGGCCTTTTACAGCGCTTTTACAAACAAGCGCTGTAAAAGGCCTCATTGTTTTAGTATGTTATATAATGTTTTTTTAATAGCCTTTTACAGCGCTTGTTCAAAGAAGCGCTGTAAAAGGCCTTATTTAAATTTTTAAAAGACTCTTTTACAGCGCTTATCCCAACAAGCGCTGTAAAAGGCCTTATTATGTTATTTTTGTGTTTTGTTATGTTATTTTTTAAACAAGCTTTGCAAAACCCACATAGTCCCACCAAAATATCTTCCTCTTCACCAAACATCAAAGTCCTTTTATGCATCTTCTTAGCAAACATCAAAGCTAACTCTTTCAATCTTCACCAAACATCAAAGTCCTTTTTATCTCTTTACATTCCCTTTCATTCTTAAATCGTAACTTGATCTTCAGGTTCATTGCCATGTTGCGAAAAATGGGTTTGTTAACAATGTGTCTGATGTTTTTGTTAACAATGGATCTGATGTTTTTGTTAACAATGTGTTTTTGGGGATTCCCATGATGCGTAAAAGGTGTTTGAAGAAAATCCTGTTAGAGAAAGTCATGTTAGTTATCTTTTCATTATTATTTTTAAAGTCTTTTACAGCGCTTTTTTAAAAAAGCGCTGTAAAATGTCTCATTGTTTAATTTTTAAAAGGGCCTTTTACAGCGCTTTTTTAAAAAGCGCTGTAAAAGACATGCACTTTTTTTACATGCATAGTTCTTAAGAATTGTAATTGTCCAAATTTACATAAACATGCAATAATCACTGGTTATGCTTGCCTTCTTAGACAACAATAAAACAAGAATAGAACCAGAATAATTCAGATTATATAATACCACAATAATTCAATAAAACCATAATAGAACCAGAATAGAATAATAATTCAGATTACAATAATAAAACCAGAATAGAACAATAATTCAGATTACAAATAAAACCAGAATAGAACAATAATTCAGATTACAACAATAATTCAAATTACATGCATGGCTTATATAAAACAATTAAACATGTACATTAAGATGCCCTTCTTCTTTTCCTGGTGGGATTCACATTTGTTTGTCCATTTACAATACGAAACGATGGATTAATCCAAATTCCCTCATCATGATCATCTCTAAGATATAAACCATCATCAGTTGAATCAATTTCATGTGGTTGTTGTGATGTTGCAAATAAAAGATCATTACCAACATCTTCATCATTGTTGTTATCATCACTTATTTTATTGGTCGATAGGACAACAGACCATTTATCATCAGAAGGATCGGTGACATAAAACACTTGTTGAGCTTGCGACGCTAAAATAAAAGGCTCGTCTTTGTATCCCACCCTATTAAAATCAACAAGCAAGAATCCTGACTCATCAATTCGAACGCCATTATTATTATCGACCCACTTGCAACCAAATATGGGAACACGAAACATTGTGTAGTCTAACTCCCATATGCGCTCGATAACCCCAAAATATGATAGATTTGCATATATTGGGTTTTTGTCTTTTGCACTTGAGACATGCATCGCTTCAGCTACGAGAGTGACTCCACTATTTTGCATAGTGGTCTGATCATCTTGTTCTTTGGTATAAAATGTGTAGCCGTTAATAACATAACCAGTGTAAGAAAAGACATGTATGCTCGGACCATTTGCTAGCCACCTCAATCTCTGTGAAATTGATCCGGGGTCTATGTCAAATTTTGACTTTATGTGATTTTTTAACCATGGTATAAAACTTCGATTGTGCTCTCGAGTTATCCAATTTTGATTCCTATTCATGTTCAAACGAGATAACTGATCCATGTGTATTGTAACATACGGTTGAACCTCATCATCATTGTGCAGAACATACAATTGTGCCTGCTCCAATTCTGTCCTTGATATAGTCAGTAGTCTCATTCCAATTATCCCTTCTCCTGATAGTCTTCCCGAATGACGAGACATGGGAAGCCCTATGGATTCAACATTGGACAGATATTCAGTACAAAATTCAGCAGCCTCTTCAACAATGTATCGTTCAGCAATACAACCTTCTGGTCGACTTCTACTTTTTACGTACCCTTTTAATATTTTCATATATCGTTCTATCGGATACATCCATCTCATATAAGCTGGCCCACAAAGTTGTGTCTCCTTAACCAGATGAATAGTAAGGTGAACCATTATATCAAAAAACGATGGTGGGAAATACATTTCAAGCTCACACAAAGTAACAACAATTTCCCTCTGCAATGTCGGTAATTTATGAGGGTCGATCACTTTACTACAAATTTCCCTGAAGAAGAAACATAATCTAGTTAATGCTAGTCGAACTTTTTCAGGTAAAATGGAACGTATACCTATTGGTAGCAAATGCTCCATTAGAATATGACAATCATGAGTCTTCAAACCTTTTAACTTGAGGTCTTTCATACAAACCAAATTTCTAATGTTCGAAGAGTATCCTTCTGGAACTTTAACTTCATGTAGAAATTTACATAAAACAATTTTTTCCTTTCTAGATAGAGTATGAGCGGCTGGAGGTAGATATGTGCGATTTCCTTTCTTTACTGGAGCCAATTCATTTCTTATTCCCATATCGACCAAGTCCAATCTTGCGTTGATGCCGTCTTTAGACTTTCCTGGAACATTGAGTAACGTACCAATAACACTATCAAATACATTTTTTTCAATATGCATCACATCGAGGAAATGTCTTATATACAATGACTTCCAATATGGTAATTCAAAGAAAATTGACTTTTTCTTCCACCCAATTTTGACTAGCTCTCCCGCAAAAGGTTTGCCAAATTTATTGGTCAAACCTTGTACTTTTTCAAGTATTTGATATCCAGTCGGTGGTAAAGGAGCTTTACCTTCCTCTGATTTTCCATTAAATGCATTTCTCCACCAACGATACTGATGACTATAAGGTAAAAATCTACGATGTCCAAGAAACACATTCTTCTTACAATGTTTCAACCGCATCCAATTTGTACTCTCTTCACATACAGGACATGCACATTGACCTTTAATGCTATATCCTGATAAATTACCATATGCTGGAAAGTCATTAATTATGCCGAACAACATAGCCCTCAAATTGAAATATTCTTTCTTATACCCATCATAAACTTCCACACCTGTCTCCCACATACGTTTTAAATCTTCTATTAGAGGAGTCAAGTATACGTCGATATCATTCCCCGGTTGTTTGGGTCCAGAAATTAACAGAGACAACATCATAAACTTACGCTTCATACATAACCATGGAGGTAGGTTATATATTACCAAAATCACAGGCCACGTGCTGTGTGAGATGCTTTGAAGACCATGTGGATTCATTCCATCAGTAGAAAGTGCAAGTCTTAGATTTCTTGACTCTATCCCGAATTCAGGATACTCGTGATCAATTTTTGCCCATTGTGGGGAATCTGCAGGGTGTCGAAACATTCCATCTCTAATTCTTTCATCTGCATGCCATGTCAAGTGTTTTGAATCTTCTTCACTGCGATACATGCGCCTAAATCTTGGTATTATAGGAAAAATACCACACGACTTTTGCTGGAGTAGATTCTTTCTTCTTATATCGAGAGACATTGCATTTCGGACACGCCTTAAGTAGTTCATATTCATTTCGAAATAAAATGCAATCATTAGGACACGCATGAATCCTTTCGTAACTCATGCCAATAGAACACAAAATCCTTTTAGCCTCGTAGGTTCGACTGGGAAGTTCATTATCATCTGGCAACATATCTTTTATGAGTGTTAATAATTCTGTAAAGCTTTTATCAGACCATCCATTACTCGCTTTTAGGTTGTACAACTTTAATATCGCCGACAGTCTTGTGAATTTAGTACAACCATTATATAATTCTTTCTCTGCATCACTCAACAAACTTTCAAACATTTTAGGACAATCTCGAAGATCTTCTTCAACTGCTTTTGCGATCTCATCAACTCGATCCGGCTCATATGTATCTGTATCGAAGTCAGTTGAAGCATATGTCGAACTATTCTCAAAATTAATGTTTCCTTTTTTTTTTTCACCATGTCTTATCCAACATGTGTAGCTTTGATCAATTCCATTACATACTAGATGTCCTTCTAATTCATCTTCTCTAACACGTTTTCCAAAACAACATTTTAAACAAGGACAAACTACTCTATTTGGATCTTTTGCATTCTTCACTGCAAACTCAACAAACTCCTTCACTCCAATTTCATACTCTTTTGACAATCGATTGGCTGACATCCATTTCCTATCCATATTATACCACCTATATAAATGCAGTTACAAAACTAATAAGCTTTCAAAACATATCAACAAGTTTCAAAAAGAAACCAATATCAATCAATTATTTTAAAAACAGAACAGATCATGTGGTATGAGTTTTTGACTAGTTGAAGAGATTTAACACAGATCAAGTGGTATGAATTTTTAATTTGATAAAAAAAATCTAGTTAAAAAAAAAAATACCAGAGACAACACGTAATAGGTAGATGGCGGCACAACACGTAATGGATATGAGGGTATGAGGGTTCCCAGAGTAGAGGTGATGAAAGATGTAGAGGATATGAGGGTTCCCAACGTATATAATTATTTGAAATTTATGTCTTTTACAGCGCTTGTCAATAAAAGCGCTGTAATAGGTAGTTAAATTCAATGAAAGCGCTTGTATTTTATAGCGCTTGTGAAAAAAGCGCTGTCAAAGGTGGTCCAATTATTTTAAAGCGCATGCCTTTTACAGCGCTTGTGAAAAAAGCGCTGTAAACGCATACGCGAAAGCGCTTCATTTTACAGCGCTTTTTTAAAAAGCGCTGTAAAAGCCTTATAACATTATGCGCATACGTTATATAACCTACAACAGCGCTTGTTTTACAGCGCTTGTGATTAAAAGCGCTGTAAAAGGCTCCGTTATTTTTCAAATACATTTACAACAGCGCTTGTGTTTTGCAAGCGCTGTAAAAGGGGCGCTGTTAAATATCATTTTTGGCGTAGTGAGTATTGGTTTAATTTATTTTGAATCCTAAATCATTTTTATGAGTATTAATCTTGGGTCTGTACCAATTAAGCAACTTAGAGATTTATTAACAAGTTCATTTCTATTTGGTTAATAAAACTCAAACTAATCCTAAACTTTGAAATTCAATACTTTTAATTTACTGTTGTTTTTAAAACTTGAACTTTCATCTAAAATCACTTGACCTTTCTAAGTAATCTACCAAAAAGTTATTCAAATAATTTTCTCCTAGCCACTGTCGATTTTAAAACAGGGACCTTTCAAATCATTCAAATAAAGTAGAATATAACACTCAAATTTAATTATGAATTTAAAAATAATGCAGGTGAAATTAAATTTTTTAATTTTTTTATTATGTAAGTGCATATAAATATGAATTTTTTATAAATGTTCAAAATAACTTCAAATACTAAAATGTTAACAACTTTTAAACAACATGCAAATAAACTTAATTAAATTAAAAACTCTAATATAGACTCAACACGTTATCCAACTTCAGCTAATGACAAAAAAAACACTGAGGAACAATTCAGATATTTTTTTTGAGACTTTCAGGATTTACTTATTATGTAGAAAATATCACCTCAACACAGTGAATTAATAAATCCCAGTATTCTTTGATTTTTTTCAGAAGTTAAATAATTACCTTCAAGAAAAGATAAATTTATGGACGAGACTTCTAGACCATCCCAAAACAAACCTGCTAGTACTTTGGATTATTGGACTATGTTTCATATGAAATAAAATGATAATATCAATAATAAATATGAAAGAAAGTAAAAATGAAAATAACAAGGTAACTGACTCTCAGAATTTGAGGAAAATTAAATATTTATAAATAATCAAGATTAAATTAATTTTAGTAATGGCAAATTAAGATATACTTATTCTGATGAGCTATTAGGTGATATTAGAGCTCAAGGGAGTTATTTGTAGAGATTTAGAAAATCTTTGAGGTATGTATAAGACATAGTTACATTAGTAGATTTAGTGAAGATTATTTATTATGACTTAGCCTTTTCAATCTGTTAAGAGTAACTAATTAGATATCAATCAATAAGAATAAAGGTAATTCATTATCAATCAATAAGAATAAAGGTAATTCAGTAATACACCATGTGTTTATCATAACACTTGAAAATTTTCCATAAGTCCTTTTCAATCATTCTTCTATATTCCCCATTCTTCACAATCATCTTCCATGGCCGAAGAACCAAGACCCACAAATTCGCCAAACAAACATGATTTTCCTCCTCAAGACACTTAACTCTCGAAGCCCATATTACCTTCATCCTGACGAAAACCCCGGCTCAGTTCTCGTCGCACCACTGTTGAACGATAATAATTGGAGCAAATGCATGAAACGAGCATTATCATCCAAGAACAAGCTTTCCTTCATTAATGATTCCCTTCTTCAACCTTCTTCCACCAATCCAGATTTTAAATTGTGGGATCGCTGCAATAATATGGTTCTTTCATGGATTACATGACCACTAGTTCCTCACATCGCACATAACGCAATTTGTTTTGACAATGCCACTAAATTGTGGAAAGACCTTCAAGAACGACTCACCAAGGGCAACCATTTTAGGGTTTCAGATTTAAAATCATAGATCTGAATTCCATCAAACAAGGATCGTACACATTCTATTTACTTTATTGATTTGAAAATACTATGGGATGAGTTGGAATTTATATGCCCCACCCCTATATTTTCTTCTTCCACTTGTTGTTCTTGTTCACTAAGCACCGTTGTGGCTATGTATAAACACAATGAATACATTTGATGACTCTTCATCATATGCATATTTTTTTATTGTTTTTAATCTTATTTAACTTTTATTCAATAGTTAATTTAAGGATTTATTTTATATATTTTGTTAATTTTATTTCTTTTTTTAATGAAATGTTTATGTTCTTATTTCCTTGAATAAGTAGAGATTTTTCGAAGTTTTGTGTTGTTACTTTGTTTTAGTGCAGTGCTGAATTTTGGTGAGAAATCAACATGACCTATGTGGAGTATTTCAGTCATATCTGGAGTTGTAGATGTCCAATTGGAGTCAAACCAAGTGCAATCGAAAGCTAGGATCCATAGCTACAACTGTCATGAAGACACCGGAACCAAATTCAGACTTGAGAGAGGAGAAAAATCCAGTATAGTTCAGACAACAGATGTTGTGCGTCTGAAGCGCAACAGCCGCGCCTGAGGCATATTTATTGTCTTTCAGCTCTGCCAATGTGCGCCTAAATCGCGTTTTCTGTGCCTGAGGTGCATTTCTTGCCTTTCAACACTACCAGTGCACGCCTGAAGCGCATGTTTTGTGCCTGGGGCGCATGGACGTGGCAACATTCATTAAAAACACAATTTTTCACTTTTTAGGGATCTTTTTGACTATTGGGAAGTGAGGAGACTTGTGCCCGAGCATAGAAACTCAAAGACGGCCGTTTCTAACACCATTGAAGCAGTTTTATCAATAATCATTCATGAATCTTTCTTGTAATTCTTCTCTAATCTCTATCTTTTATATCTTTTTCATGAGTAACTAAACCCTATTTGTTAGGGATGAGTGTAACCAGATGAAACACTTATTTTTATGATTTGATTTCTAGTTATATGAATGAGCTTATTAAATTGTATTTATCATCTATGTGCTTAATGCATTTTATTGTTTGATCAACATTAAAATATTCTACGATTTATATTTTGAAACGGAAGTGGACTTCATGAATGTTTGAGATGACAAATTCATAAATTTGTAGCCTAGGGATAGATACAGGTCATGAAACCAATTAAATTAGTTGTAAAGGCAATAGTTTAACAAGAGAATTCTTGTACGGTAATGCTTAATTCTAATATTAAATCTACTAAGGAATTAGGGGTTACTTTGGAATTAAAGGTTTTGTCACTAAGACATTAGGGCAAGAATAATAAAGAGAATTCGGTAATAATTCAATAAAGGAATTCCGTAACTAGGATCAAATTAGGCTCCAAGGTTGGATTTGAAGTGCAACTCATCCCTGACATTTTTCTCATTACAAGGGATCAGTTTTATTACCACTGTTAATTTTAAATATTATTTCAATCAATTTGGAAATCTTTTGTTCAATTTTAGTAATTAAATATAATTTAATAGTAAAACGCAATCCTCGAGTTTGACACTCGGTACTACCATTTTATTATTACTAACAACGATTCAGTACACTTGCTGAAACATTATCAACATCATTTGCTTCTTAAAAGGGCTCAACGACAACTACAATACTACAATAACTCATATATTACTCATGGGTCCATTACTCTCCTTAAGAAAGGCATGTTCACTTGTGGTTCAACAAGTTCCTTCCTCAAATCCCAACTAACTAGACTCAATTTCCTTTCCAATCAATTTTGGTAATTCTTCACGCACCAAACCTTTTTACTCAAGGAAAAGGGAGAGGTTGTGGTCAATCAAGACACTTGCTTTTTCAAGCATGGATTCTCCTTGGATTACAAATATTCTCCACAATAGACTTTAGAGATTTCTGATATCAAGAAATCTCAACCTACAAATAATCTCAATGTTGAATTTTCACCTCCTACACGTGAAGATTATCAACAATTAGTTTCCCTACTTAAAGCTTCTAAGTTAACTTCTTCAAATTCTAATTCCACCAACAAGGAGAAAAGTCCTACTCCTGACTCCCAAATTATTTCAAGTATTTCCAAATTACGTACATATAACTCTTCTCGCAATTTTTCAATTTTAGATTATGGTGCCTCTTACCATGTTTACCCTAATATTCATTACTATAGCACTATTCAACATATTAAATATG
This sequence comes from Cicer pinnatifidum, assembly GCA_037974775.1. Taxonomy (NCBI): domain Eukaryota; kingdom Viridiplantae; phylum Streptophyta; class Magnoliopsida; order Fabales; family Fabaceae; genus Cicer; species Cicer pinnatifidum. The sequence goes on along the minus strand of JBBPBR010000006.1, from coordinate 22,516,270 downwards.
TTTCTATTTTGTTTCCTAATGCCATGAATTTGTTTGCACATTTTTCTGGCACAATTTCTTAACTAATGTTTTGTTCATTCCTCAATTTTGATTTAGCTTAATTTCTTTTTCTAAATTGACTCAAAATCTCAACTGACAGTTGGTTTTCTTACATATTTTTTGTACGATTCAGGATATGGTTACCAAGAAGATGATTGGGAATGTGGAGCTTCATAATAACCGCTACATCCTTAATCACTCACCTTCTAGACATTTTTTTTCCTAATACCTTTCATACTATTTCAAATTCTAGATTTTCCAATAATGTAAATATTATTTCTTGTAATTCTGTTGATCTTTTACACTTTCAATTAGGACACCCATCTTTTACTGTTTCTAACACCATGTATAAACAATTACCTTAAATTTCTATTAATAAAAATTTGATTAGTCACTCTTGTCATTTGGCTAAATAATGTAAATTACTCTTTTCTTAAAGTATACTAAGTCTTTTCATGCCTTTGACTTTAAACGTAGATATATGAGTCCTTGTTAATCAAATTTCTTTAGAAGGTTCGTCATATTTTCTTTCAATTGTAGATGACTTTACACAATAGACTGGGTTTTTCTTATGGAGACTAAATCTAAAACACGAACTTATATTAAGGATTGTATTTCTTATGTTTCCAATCAATTTTCATGTACAATCAAAACTATTAGAAGTGATAATGACTTACAATTTCATATGCCTAAATTTTATTCTTTATTAGGTATTTTTCATCATACTTCATGTGTTGAAACTCTTCAACAAAACTCTATTACAGAACACAAACATCAACCTATCTTCAATGTTACTCGTGCTCTTTTATTCCATTCTCATTTGCCTAAATGTGTTTGGTCTCATGCTCAAAACATGTTATTTACATCATTAGTAGGATTTTCACCCTTGTTTTGAATCATAAAACTCCTTACAAAATGTTATACACCATTCCTCCATCTTTTATTGAATTGAAGGTTTTTGGTTGTTTGGCATATACTACTACATTAACTAATGTCCGCACTAAATTAGAACCCCGTGCAAGAAAATGCATTTTCTTGGGTCTTAAGATTATCACAAAAGGTTATATTTTATTTGATTTGCATACTCATGCTGCTTTTATCTCTAGAAATGTTATCTGTTATGAATCTGTTTTTCCTTATCCACAAAATAAGGTTTATGCCACTATTTTAGATCATGGCACTAACACTGATGATGTCCTTATTTTTTATAATTATGTTGTGATGAATCCTCTGCCCCATAATTCCAATTATGCTACTGCTTTACATCATGATGACTATCATATTGTTCCCTTTTTCTCATGATTCTCCTTGCATAAATGATTTTATTGTTCATCCTACTAATCTTGACATTGTTTCTTTTAGAAAATTTGATAAGCATAGTCACCCCCTACATACTTAAATGATTTCCAATGTAATATTGTTTTGCATCACAATAATATGCCTCCATTACATTCTTTATCCATTGTATTATTTTATCATAAATTTTCTCCATCTCACTTTAAGTACATCAATGCTTTCACTGTTAGTCACATGTCATCTCATTAAAAACATGCTATTAAACATGATGTTTGGATTAAGGCAATGGAGGCTGAAATAGATGCTTTAAATAACAACAACACTTGGGGTAATACTTGAATTACCACAAGGCAAAAATCTCATTGGTTGCAAATGGATATATAAAATCAAATACAATTATGATGGAAGCATTGAAAGTTATAAGGCTAGATTAATTGTCAAGGTTTTTAATCAAATTGAAGGTATAAACTACTTTGACACTTATTCTCCAATTGCCAAACTAACCATTGTAAGGCTAAGACTACATTCCTTAGCATCTTCTAATAATTGATTTTTTTTTCATCAATTAGATGTGCATAATGCTTTTTTACAAGGGGAATTGGATGAGGAGGTTATATGAAACTACCCCTGGGTCTGCCGACTACTCATCCAAACCATGTATATAAACTTTTAAAATCACTTTATGGGCTTAATATAATTTTGTAGACAATGGTTTGCTAAATTGTCCACTGTCTTACTTTCTAAAAGATATATTCAATCTTCATCAGACAACTCTTTATTCATTAAAATAGTTCATCATTATTTTACTGCTCTCCTTATTTATGTTGACGATGTTATTATTATAGGTAATGACATTGATGAATGAAAAAATATTAAATCATTCATCAATTCCAAATTCAAGATAAATGACCTAGGGGACTTGTAGTACTTCCTTGGTTTGGAAGTATCAAGATCAAAACTAGGAATTCACATTTTCCAACGCAAATATGTTCTAGGTTGTTGCACAATGCGGACCTGTTTCCCTCTAAACCAGCATCCACACCTATTTTGAAGGGCACTAGACTTACTTCCACTATTGAAACCATCTTTTAAGACCCTTCTATGTACCGACAACTAGTGGGACAACTCATATATCATACAAATACATAACCAAATATTTGTTTTTTAGTTCAACAATTAAGCCAAAATATGAGTTCCTTTATTGACACTCACTTTGAAGTTGCTATACATGTACTTAGATATCACAAATCATCACATGTGAATGTTATTTTCTTGTCTACCTCTTCCTGACTGGGCCACATGCCTAAAAGGTCGTAAACCTATCATAGGACATTGTGTCTTTCTTGGTGATTCTTTAATATCTTGGAAATCCAAGAAGCAAGCCACATTTTCCAAAAGCTCTTTGGAAGTAAAGCATCGGGCCATGGCCTCTGATGTATGTAAAATACAGTGGTTCACTTATCTCCTTCAAGACCTCCAAAAAGATTTTACTGTACCAGTTCTTTTATATTGCGACAATCAGTATGCCAAACACATTGCATCTAATTTTTCATTTCACGAATGCACCAAGCATGTAGAACTTGATTGCAACCTTGTTTGCAAGAAATTCAGGCAAAAATTGTTTCATATTCTGCCTGTCATATGCCCAATAGTTGGCAGATGTCTTCACTAAAGGTTTAAATCCCAAATTGTTTCTGAATTTCTGCTCAAAGCTGAGCTTAATGAACTTATGCGCTCCAACTTGAGGGAAACTATTAGATATAATTACATGAGTAGACTTAGTCAAGATTATTTGTTATGACTTAGTCTTCTCAATTTATTAAGAGTAACTAATTTAGTTAGATTAGTTACATCAGTTACATTCCCTTTCTTTTTGTACTTTTCCATATATAAATAATTTGTATTAAATTATTATCATTCTATAAGAATAAAGGTGATTGAGTAATACACCATGTGTTTATCATCAGAGTAATAGTAATAGTATGTTTGGGGAATTTCCTAATTAGTTTTAAAGATGAAGCATAAGTTATGAGATTATTTTATTTTTTTGTAAGTAAATATAATTCTACTTGCGAGAGTTGCTTACTTGATGATGTATTCATTGGTAGATTGGTAGATGAAGTGTATGTCAAAGGTCATTAGACTTCTACGTGTTTTAGTTAATATATTTAAGAATATTTATTGATAGTTTATATGTTTGCTTGGTGTGACTAATATTTGATGTGATGAATGGAATGTTTGAGGAATTTGATACATGATTGCAAATATTAGATCGACAATATAGTAGTATGGCTATGACTTGATACGATATATTAAGACGCTCAACAAGTCAACAGTTTTTTTATAAAGTCAAAACTTTTATAAAAAATATGGTTTCGTTTTAGTTGAACAATTAAGCATTTACTAGTTTAAAAATGGATCGGTTACAACTTGTGGATACATTTTTAATATAAATATTTACATGTTTAACTATATGTAGTCATTTTTTTTCAAATAAAAAAATTTATTATTATTATTATTACTATTATTATTACTA
>JBBPBR010000006.1:22485397-22497749 GCA_037974775.1 Cicer pinnatifidum | reverse complement strand
ATTAATAATTTTTTTTCTTTCTCTTTCTCAATTAGTAGACATTTTATCATTAGTACTATTGTAAATCACTGAAGAGTTCTTAAACTCTAAAACTCTAACATCGAGTTAAACTCTAATGAGTTCATAATATCATAATCAAAAAATCAATCCTTTCAAATAAATATCCCAACACCCTCACGATTCAATATTCATACCAGTCCCCTAAACCAAGATAACAATAACTCTTTTCAATTTTCTTAAAAACAAGACATAGTAAAACATACTGTAAATTTTAAGCTGTTTTAAACATTAAATAAAATCAGTAGCATGAAATTATTGTTATTTTATAAATCAACAAAAATTCAACTCAATTTAATTTCTTTAAAATAATCAAGAGTAATTCAAACAAAATTTATTTTCATCATACAAAATAAGTAAACTTTAACTCCTTCAAAATGTCATTTTTTAAAAATTCTAAGTTCTACCAACCTCTAATATTCAAGAATTACTATTGCTAATAATATGAATTTCACACTATCTAAATCATGATGAATATTCTAAATTGTTTTCAAAACCAATATCAAAATTCTACTCATCTAGATACAGCCATCAACACTTTCAAGTGATTTAAAGTTAACATTCACGATTTAAAATCAATTTTTTTTTTTTAAATCAAGCCAACATAAAATAAAAATAATAAATTTTTAGTCAAAATTAAACTTTAAACGTAAGAAAGATATTTCCTATCTAACTCAAAGTTTAGAACGTAACATCCTTTTTTTTCTTTTCTAAATTGAGTTTCAACAGAATAATAATAATTTGTACCTAGTAAAAGTCAACACTTGAAGTTTTAAACATATAACCCATACGAAAACAATCAATTAGTTATTAGATCAAACACTTTAAACAAATACACATCAAAATTAAATATTTTAAATTGATTAAGGGTCAAATTCGAACTTTAAAACAACTAACTAGTGAGGTATGACATCTGATAACTAAGATTACCCGAATGAGATTAATAACTTGAAACATACAGTTGGTCAATCAAAATTATTACTTTCAACTATTCATATAAAACAAGAGCGCAAAAATCATAGTTCAAAAGACAAACAATAAGCAACAAGTAATTAAAACACAAGATCTTATTCTTCAAGATAATTATTTTTAAAATGAATAATTAAAATTAAATATATTTAAAATAAAATATATTTAAAATTAAATAAATATAATTAAGTACACATTTAATATTAGTTAAACGCAAAAAGAATATTTTTTTAATTGGGTGCACGTTTATACACGTAAAATGACATAAAATCTTATTCTTCAAAATATTAGTTTTAAAAACATATATAGCATAATAATATAAAATATTTATTATTTATATCGTTCGTTTAATATTATGTGTATCAAACTAGCACATCATAGAAAACATTCATATAAAAAAAATTACTAACAAAATTTATCAACATATATTCTAAAATAATTTTAACATCAAATTAATTATTTAAATTCCTATTTAATTAATAAAATAATTTATTATCAAATTTAGGGTGTTACATCAATCCTTGCAACGACAACCATTGTTCCAGCAACAGCAACAATACTCTCAACAGCAACAACCGTCTCCAAATTTTCTGCAGCAACGACAGGATCCTCCAAACTCCGCCTTCCAGCAACAACAATACTTTAATAATTATCAGTATGTTCTGTCATTTTCACAGCAGCTTCCTCAACCTCAAGCAAATCAAGCTCCATACTGACCAATTAAGCCAACAGTTGGCTTGATCACACCAAATTTAAATCAACCTCAACTAGTTGTGGCTTTGTCGACTAGTGGTGGTGTACTTGAAGATTAATTAAAATTTCAAATCATGTTATCTCCAACACCAATTAATAATACTTTTAAGGGACTTTTATCGTCGGGTAATATTCCATCAAATAATGATGGAAGGAGTTGAGCTAATGATCAGAGGAACTACTATGCTGATTGATGTAATTGAATAAAATTTGCTATTTTTATTTTTGGTTTGTATGAATTTCTTATACATTATTATTTAATTATGGTATTTTTAATTTCTGGTTTGTATTACCTAATTTATTAATTTTGGAATGTTTTATATTGTTTGGTATATATAATTTAAATTTATAATTTTATATAATTTACTAACATATAATATTTAAAATTTTATATAATTTATTTTGTTTGGTATATAATATTTAATTTAAATTTAAATTTTTAATTTTTAAATTATATTCATATTAATTTTTTACATATAATATCATTTTTTTAATATTAATTTTGAATTTTATAAAATAATTTTTTTTAATAAAGTGACACAATTGTGGCGAGCTAAGCCCTCACAAATGACAACTTTTGTGGCGGCCTTGGCCCTCACAAAAGCTTACTTTTTTAAATTGCTTAGTCATTGGTGGCGGTCTAAGCCCGCACAAATTTGTGGCGGACTTTTTCCGTCAAAATTTTGTGATGGTTTAATCCCTCACAAATGGTAACAAAAAAAAAAAAAAAACAGAATTTTGTGGCTGTTTTGGTCGCGACAAACCTTTGTGATTGGCTTATTTGTGGCAACCACAAATATACTTGTTGTGACTGCTTTTCTCCCTTTGTGAGGGCATTTGGCCCCCATAAATCTTTGTTTTTCTTATAATGATATTTGTCACTAATGCAACTTCCACATAGAAAATCACTCATACCCATGGGAAAAATAAATATGCCACAAAGGCAACTTCCATGAAGATGCATATGTCATGGCATGATGGTGCATTATTGAAATAAAATATTTCTACACAATCCACTAAGATGCATATGCCATGACATGATGATGTATTATCAAAATCAAATATTTTCACACGGTCTACTAAGATTATGTCAAATGCTCCAAAAGTAACTTATATGAAATCATCTCCTTATTCAAATATCACTAAGATCATACACCACAGGTTATTATCATGAAAATCAAATATTCATGAACAACCATCATAAAAACAAAGCTTTCACCTCACATATCATGAAGATCATATATTAAGGAAATATGATAAAGATCAAAGCATTCACTACACATATCATGAAATCATATATTCATAAAAGTATCATAAAAATAAAAAATTAAATCTCTTACATCATAAAAATTTAAACTTTCATACATCCACACATAAATTCAAATTTTATCACATGTATCATAAATTAGACTTTCAACACATTAAACATAAAAACATAAACTTTCTTCACATATACTACACACTTACAAAATTTAAATTAAACAACACCTTAAAAAAGTTTTTAATCCATATTTTAACCTTGCAAACCCCAATTTTTCATATTAATTCAACTATTACTAAATAGGGCTACCTTCATACCTTGTGAGCTTCAAATACATTGCTGGGAAATACGGTTTTCCCATTCATCTCACATTATAATATACTCATGAAATCAAATGCCTTCTCATCCCTTATCTTATTTTGACGCTTTCACACACGAATATGAGTCTTCAAGAAAAAGCCTTTGTTCTTTGACTCCTTGTCTTTCAATCGATCTAACTCAACAGTTTATGGTAATTGTCAAATATAAATTATGAAAACATACTTTAAAAAGGTCAATTTTGAAATTGAATCAAGTAAACTTACACTAAATCTAAAATTAGGCAGAGGATAATATAGTCACCTTTTACATTGTCATTTTGGCGTTGGTTTCACTAAAATAAGACCTACGGTGAAGAAGAACGATGCAAAATAACGAATTTGATAAACGAAGAAGTTGAGTATTTTAGAAGGAAATTAGAATGGTTAAAAATATGAGAAAATTTGTTTAATTGACTAGCTAAATGAACGAAATGACATATTAAAATTTGGATAAAAACGTCGAAAGTTTTCTGGATAGTGATCGATGACCGATATCAATTTTTTTTCCTTTTTCTCTTAATCGGCTTTTGTGCACTTCTGTTGTGTCGCTCCCTTCTACTTCTCATACATTTCCATCTTCTTGTTTTTCAATCAATTTTTTTTATTTATTTATTAATTACGTTTTAATCTTTCATATGGGCCTAACCCAATAAACCCATTCTACTATTTCCTTTGTTTTTAAAGTAATACCAAAAAATATCAAAATTGATTTTTTAACACTTCTTTAAACATAATTTCATAACTAAAACATTACTAATATTTTATAAAATAAAGTAATTATTACCATAATTATTAGCACTACACCAAAATATGGATTTTATGGCGTACCTTTAACAGTGCTTGTTAATAAAAGCGTTGTTGTATTATATTTTAAAAATATACGAAGGTTAAGACAATGCTTTTTTAAAAAGTGTTGTAAAAAATTGTAGATACTAATAGTTATATATAATAACAAAGCCTTTGACAACACGGTTTTATAAAAGTACTGTCATAGGGTCAAAATATTTACAGTGCTTTTTCTATAAGCGTTGTTATAAACTCATAAAGTGTGGTCATATGGTCTTTTAAAGCGCTTCTTATAAAAGCGTTGTCATAGAGTCTCATAAAATTAAGATATTTAGAAGTGTTTTTCAATAAATTTGTCATAGAGTCTTTCTAATTTAATAAGTATATGTATGCAACTAGTTTTCTTCACTCTGTGCGTTTTTTCACTCTCATTGCGAACTCTCCCAAACTCTCTCTGCAAACTTGTTTATGTCAACCTAGTAATTGGTTTTCTTCACCAAACTTTAATTTCCCCGTCGCATCTCTTGAATCCCCAAATCTTTCTCCAACATAACCCATATCATCTTCGACCATGTAACCCTTTGTATCTCATCTTTGACGCAACCCTTCTTCTCTATGTGACCGGGTCTCAGACACGATTTTGCATCTCCGCCAGTGTTGCTCTGTTAGGATTTCATTTTCAAATTTTTAGGTTATGTTTCAACATTTGGTATCTTGCTAGTTATTGCTAGTGTTCTTGAGTTTTAGGGTTCTGTTTCAACATTTGGATTTTTATTGCTAGTGTTCTTCATTTTTAGGGTTCTGTTTCAAATTTTTATGCACTGTCATTTTGTATTCAATCAGTGAACTAGTGAAGTTTAATATACAAAAACATGTATATGTGATGAGGACTATGTGATGTAGACAAATGTTAGTTTGTAATTTGTTAAGGGGGAGATATGTTAGTAGCAGTGATCGAGCTCTAAATCCCATACATAATATTACTGGGAAAATGTTATTATTTTATACATGCAACTTGATAGAATGAAAAAGTGATTGATGTTGTGTTGTAACAGTGCTTCTGAAATAGAACTCCTTGATAAGAGATAACCACCATTTCAAGTCTGGAAATATATATTTTTTTTTTATACTCTCTTTTTTCATGAAGTTTTATATGCATATGTGAATTAAATTTGTCCTGTTTATCTTGTATTTCAAATTCAAACACTAAGTTGATAGGGGCTACAAATTACTAATGGTCTGCATCTTTTACTTGATTTTGATTTTGGCTTGGAAAGTGATTTAACAATTCATTACTTTTGGTTTTTTGTTATTATTGAAACTTTGTTATGTGAGATCAAATGTATCCTCAAAGGAGGATCACATTGCATGTAAAATACTTGTTTTGAGATAAATTAACTTTATTGCAAATAAATTTTTATAATACTTTTTAAGTAATGAAACATTTCATAATACTTTTTAATTAATTTGTAGCTCAGAATTAATCTAATCATCTACATACTACTTGTTCGATAATTCCAACTTTAGTAACAAATGGAATTTAGTAGTTACTTCACTGTTTATGCTGATTTAACAACATACATTTCAGACCCTACTTGTTCGGTATTTACTAATTATTTATAATTTAATGAACGGAGGGTTGACAGGCTTAATTGCTACTACTGTTAGATTGATTAGTGAAGGTGCTCATACATGCAAGTTTGTTACATTACTCCTTTTTTATTTTAATTTTGTCTGCAACTTACTTGAATATATATGCAAGTTTGTGTATGTGTGATGTGGACTATGTTTTAAACTCTTACTAGTTGTGAATTCAGGTTTCCCCCTCTCTTTTTCAACCTCTACACTATTTTCTTATCCCTTAAATTCTTTCCGTAAAACATCATGTTTAGTACCTTCATCCTTGATTAAAATTTCCTGTTATGTGTTTGTGTGTTCTCATTGGACCTTTGTTTTTTACTTTTCTGCCCCATAATCGTATTAAATATTGTTTTTCTTTTAATTTGTACTTGTACCATTACTACAATCCACAATTAATGTAAAAACAATTCACATTCTCAAATACCGTAATGGTTATGCAAAAACTTATGTGAATGCAACGCAATGTTATGTTAATGTAAAAGATGTGGCATTGGCCCACATTATTGTTTGAGACAAACTCTACTTTTGACAGATACATTTGTTCTGAAACATCTTTGCATCATGGTGAGGTTGTTGAAGTATTTTCTTGAATATTTTGACTCACCTTATGGAATGAGAAACATCTATTTGGTGCAAATACATATTTTGGTTAATTTATACCGATAATCTCTCCTAAATATATTTAATGCTGTTTTGGTTTCTTTGCATTACTAAGGTATGGTTCAAGGGAAATTAAATATATGGGTGTAATTTGTGTAAATTACACAAATATAGTTAAGCGGTTGACATTCTTAATAGTTGGTAGTTCCAATTGGTTGTTGGATACCCCTATAGGAACTGATACTATAGTTACTACACTGACTATGCTGATGAACACCTTGGCACTTTCAGGTTCATACTAAACGAAGATCTTCGCTATGAAGTTACCCTTTTGATATTATTGCAAGAAATTGATTCTTTTGGTTGCAAAATTGAAAGTGGAAGATTTAATTCCTTAATCAAAATTATTATTGTTACAATAATAATAATAATAATAATAATAATAATAATAATAATAATAATAATAATAATAATAATAATAATAATAATAATAATAATAATAATAATAATAATAATAATAAATAATAATAATAATAAATAATAATAATAATAATAATAATAATAATAATAATAATAATAATAATAATAATATGTTATAACACGTTAATACCAGTAATAATAATATTGGAGTCATATTCAATGGCTCTCTCTCTCTCTCTATATATATATATATATATAAAGTCTCCGAGTTTCGAGAAAGTTGCCATGTTTATATTTCTTAACACTTCTAAATTTAGGATAATGTAATTATTTTGAGTTATAATTGTTTTACCTAAGGGTTCATTTATGATAAAGTAGATAAAAAAAATATCTAATAATTATACAACCGACATATTGTTCTAGCTTTTAATTAACTTTTTATTATAGTCAATTTAGTTTGGTAGATATAGAAATAATGGACTGGAAATTGATGTTTTTTAACTGATTGTCAAAAAGAATATGAAAATTAAGTGAAAGAGTTTGCTGAGTTTGTTGTGAAAACTGTAAAAGACCCAAATCGAATCTTTTATCCTTTTTAAAATTTTGTTTTGGGAAACGCGTTAGAGGAGATCAATTGGAAGGACATTTAGTCTGACATGGAATTGATCAAAGTTATATATATTAGACAAGACATTGTGTGAAAAAAAACAGAGAACACTAATTTGGAGAGTGGTGAAACATATGCATCAAATGATTCTAACACAAATACATATGAGTGAAATCGGGTTGAGGAGATTGCAAAAGCAGTTGAAGAAGATCTTTGGGATTGTCCTAAAACGTTTACTACTAGAAAAACTGAATTTAGCGTCGGTCATAAACCGACGCTAATATGCCAAAAGTCGACGCTAATATTGATTTAGCGTCGGATTAGCGTCGGTGTCGGGCCTAGGCTAAAACGGTCGAAGCTAATACGTAGCGTCGGCCAAAAGCCATCCGACGCTATATTAGCGTCGGCCAGGCCTACTCTAATCCGACGCTATCAACTAAAATAGAATAGCCGACGCTAGTTATATTTGTTATGTAAAAAATAGTTGCGTCGGATGGCCGACGCTACCGTCAATATAAAAGTCAACTTTACAATATATCGGACGAAGCTGACACTAATTGTAAATTTATTTAAGTTTTTATATTTATTATATGGATTTGCGTGGTTAAGGTAATAAAAAAGATAAGAAAGAATAATGTGAGATAAGTGACTTGGTGAGTAATGAGTAATGCTGGAGATGCAAAGACAACAAGTTATTACTTTATTTAACAATAAAACAAACTGTAGACAAAAACTCCAAATCAATATTGATAAAGGACAACCATAAGTCACAACATCATTATCAATACACCATATTGCTCATATGACATCCTATGTGATTTACACTGAACAATGACACTGCTATGGCTACTTTCTAATAAAACTATACGATGTAAATTGGTGACAAAAAAGAGCAAGTTGTCATACATTGTTGAGAACATCCACATCAGTCCAACATGAAACAAATGTAATTGCAAGACCTTTGGTGCCAAACCTTCCAGCTCGGCCAACCTGTTTACAATTTATTCCAACAAATGAAATGATAATTAATATAATAAAGGGGCATGTAAACAAATTTTAATAATTAAACAAGAAAAAGATAAGATTTAAATTGTACCATGTGCATGTGTCTGCACCGTCAGGCATCTCATAATTTATAACTATATTCACACGTTCAATGTCTATTCCCCTCCTTGAACCCTTTATAACGTTTCAGCCTGCAAAAGCCATTGTTCATGATCAAATACAACTATATTTACCACTAATTTCTTTTGCTGCATGTTTAGGATTGGTAGACATAAAGGCAAACAGAACAATGAATCATTCAATTGACTTACTTTAATGAAACAAACAAAAGGCTGCAGTATAAAAGTAGAAAAGTTGTGACAGAGTGAACTAGAAGTCAATGATCACTTATTAACTATATTTGACTTTAAATGAAGGATAAATACATATTTGCTTTGCAGAAGCCTTATTAATAGAATATATTTTCAGTTTTTAATTTACTTTTAGTCAGCGATGTACATACCTCCCTGCCTCTCTTTTGAACCACCATGAACACCAAACCCCTTGACATCAGATACAGTGACACCACAAATTCCCATTTTCAACAAAGCCTTCAAAATTTGAAAAAGAAAATATAAAAATCAATATCAGCATATGTCAGCTAGTAAGTATGATAGTACAAATACAATCCCTACTTAAATGACATATATATAAGCAATATTGGCTAAATCAATTATTGGAGAGAGTCAAGGTACTAGTTATGAACTCAACAAATGTAAAGCCATGAATCTCATCCTAAGAGGATGATGATTGATGAGCCCAGTCTAATGAAAAACTAGTGCCGTATTTTCACTTATATAGCACAAAAGTATTCGTAGTAAGAACAACTTCATCTATTAACTGTTAGAAATCTATTGAATGTGAAACCTTTGGAGGTAGAAAATATGAAAGATGCTGAATGAAAATCAATTGAATGTGTGCTAACCAAATGCAAACTAACTATCAAAATAACTAACTGGCTTTGAAATTAATTAACTAACACTTTGATACATTACAAAGATACATAATTAATTTACTTTGTGTGGTAACAGAATAATTAATTTATATACAACATGTGTGGTAACAGAATAATTAATTGACTTTGCTACTAATGAACTAACATCTTCCACAAAAAGAAATTTTAATACATCCAGTCATACCAGCATTTCCATTATAATCACACAAATAGTTTAAAGCTTACAAACAAGAACTTCTCCAATGCTAAAATCATTAAACAATTTTAAGTCTAACTTGAAACCAGGACCTTTGAGTGGTTGTAGAGAATGCAATGCAGTTGTAAAACTATTCAAAATCTGCAAATATATGTAGTAGTATTAGTCACACATATATCATCAATCATCAATGTTGCAGAGATTTCACATCTCATTTCCATAACCACAAAAACTGGATAGAAAACAAAATGAGGATTTAGATAAGGAAAAAAATTTGTCAGGACATGATTGCAGCAATTAACAAATTAAGAGTTCTAAATTTGAACAAAAAATTTCAAGTGATCACAATCACATGTTAACAAAAGTTGAAGGACCAAACTAAACATGCAATCAAATGTATATAATGACAAATGACATTTTGTATATCATAACTCCATATTCCAAGCTGAATTGGTTTAACATCACTATGAGTTGCAAAATAATAAGAGACTTGCAAAATAATAAGAGACTTGCAAAATAATAAGTTGAATTCGAACACATTATGATTGGTAAAATCTTCTAACTGAAAAAAAAAAATCATGAAATCAAGAAAACAATTGATAATTGAAGCAAACCAAAGTCATTTCTCCCCATAGTTGATGATTGATGCATGTAGCGTTCAGTTTTTACGCGAAAAAGGAGTCGCCACCAATTTTATTTTTTATTAAAGAAAAAATTGGATAAAACTTAAAATAATATTTTTGAACCAAAAATTTGGATTCGGGAGTCGATTACGAGTAGGGAAGTATTATCACCCTACAACGTCCGTTAAAACGGTTACCCTATAATTAATTCTATACAAATTATTTTTTATTCATTTTATTTATTTTTACCCCAAAAAGAATAATGAAAAATTAAATTATTTACATTAATGAAAGAAGAAATTTTTTTTTTATTAATTTGGTTTGACAAGGGGAAATCAAAACACACGTAGTTCTTGGGTAGAAAATATTTGGTGTGTTGACCGATTTTATAATTATTTTTATTTATATACGTGTTAAAAAAAATAAAAGTGTAATAATAATAATAATAATAATAATAATAATAATAATAATAATAATAATAATAATAATAATAATAAATATAATAGTAATAATAATAATAATAATATTTGTCTGTTTTAACGGAAAAAGAAATTAATTTTTTTAAGAAAAAGATTTTCGTAACGTGGCGGTTTGTGAACGAGACAAAGGGACACGACGGTGAAATAATTTGTTAAATAATTTACTCGTACGTTGTCGGATCTATCGCGACACAAAGGCCACCAACGATGAAAGTAAATAATATGGTGTAGCGAGCGAGGATGAATTTCATCCGGCGGCAACAACTATTAATTTTAACCTTAAAGATAAAATCATTTAACCGTTATAAATTTTTTATTTGATAAAGATGTATTATGAATTTTTTTATTAAATTACAATATGATAAAATTTGTTTTCTTGATCTATAGACATCAACTAGTTATATTCTTTATTATTTTATATTACAAAGAAGACAATTTTCAAGATTAAACGATTTAAAAAATGAAATGAAAGCTTAACATATAAGTTTATTTTTTATAAAAAAAAAAAATAGAAAGAGAAAATATATATATATATAAAAAAAGATGTAAAAACAAAAAAACTAATAAGAAGACTAGCGAAAAGAATAAGAAAATGGTACCTTACTAGACTGATTACTTCAAGATCGGATTCTCTCCTTCTCCTTTGCTAACTAATCTCTCTATTTTTTTTGTGTGCTCTCAGTTTGTGTTTCCAATTATCCTCTCCTATTGTGCTCTTGTGGCAGCCTATTTATAGATTTTTTGGTGTAGATTTCAAAAGACAAAAGAATAATTGTCAATTGATTACTATTAATCTATTTTTCGGTTTCTTTTCTTTTAATTGACCACAATTATACCGATTCTTATTGTCATTGATTCATTTCTTCGGTTTTCTTTTCTATTCAATTGATCACCATTATTCTGATTTTTATGACTATCAATCAATTTCTTTTCTGTTTTTTTTTCATTTATTTTGATCACCATTGCATCAATTTTTATGACAATCAATTAATTTCTTTTCAGTTTCCTTTATTTTTATTTATTTATTTATTTATTTATTTTTATTATTTTTTTTTTTATATTTTAGAAAAGAGTCTGAACAAGAATTAGAGGCAAACAAGAACCGAAAACACTTGTGATTGTTTAAATCTTATATTCCTAATTATTTATTTTTATTTTTATATTTCTTCATATATATTTATATATTTATTATTATTGTCATTATTATTATTATTATTATTATTTCCTTTTTTAATAAAAAATAAAAAATAAATAAAAGTCGGACAAAATTAGGTGTCAACAGCTGCCCCTCTTTACTTAGAATTTACTTGAGAATCAAAGTAAAAATAAGTAAAGATAACAACTCTAATTTTGTCCGAAAAAAATAATTTTTTAGAAGAATGCGAGTCGTTTTCCCGACTTTAACATGCAGGTCGTTTTCTCGGCTTTGGGTGCGAGTCGTTTTCCCGGCTTTAACATGCGGGTCGTTTTCTCGGTTTCGGGTGCGAGTCGTTTTCTCGGCTTCGGGTGCGAGTCGTTTTCCCGGCTTCAACATGCGGGTCGTTTTCTCGGCTTCAGGTGCGAGTCGTTTTCTCGGCTTCAACATGCGGATCGTTTTCTCGG
>JBBPBR010000006.1:22437763-22484380 GCA_037974775.1 Cicer pinnatifidum | reverse complement strand
TTTTTTTTTTTTTTTTTTTTTGTTGAAGAAGAATTAATAGTGTGATCTGAAGTTATATCCGATTTCATTATATTGAGTTATGATAATGTTTTATTTTCCAATACATGATAATCATAAGTACATTCAAGAAAAAGAGTTAAATTATAAAGGTGACAACAGTATATATCAATATATTGAAAGAAAATATATATACATACGAGAAAACAAAAGAAATTGGTGGAAGACCCGACTTGGTTACTAGTAATTCAAAAGTAGACTGTACTAACTTCTCATGCCATAACATAATTCATATTGTTGGTCTTATCATCTCAAGTACATATTCTCTATCCTTGTTTTTGTCGTTAATTTTCTTCTTCTCTTGGGTCGCCCTTTTGGGTTTTCAACCCAACAAATAGTTTTTGTGTACCCTAATTTTTGCCTAGGTTGCCCGATTTTCAACCTAGCGGGTTTTTTTTTTTTTTTTTTTACCCTTGTTTTTGCTTAGGTCGCCCTTTCGGGTTTTCAATCTAGCGAGTATATTTTTTTGTACCCTAATTTTACCTAGGTCACCTTTTCAGGTTTTCAACCTAGCGGGTATTCATTATTTAAGCATAATACTTTTTTACGGCGTCTGAGTTTACAGGAAGAGCTAAATCTTTTCCATCCATATTCGTAAGGATCAAAGCTCCACCTGAGAAAGCTTTTTTCACAACGTATGGGCCCTCATAGTTAGGAGTCCATTTCCCGCGATAATCCTTTTGAATGGGCAAGATCTTTTTCAGTACCAGCTCTCCTTCTTGGAATTCTCGAGGACGTATTTTTTACTCATATGCTTTTTTCAGTCTTTTCTGGTATAATTGCCCATGGCATAAGGCTGCCAACCTTTTTTCTTCAATCAAATTCAATTGATCAAAATGTGTTTGTATCCATTCTGATTCCTCTAGTTTAGCTTCCATTAATACTCTTAGCGAGGGGATTTCTACTTCAATAGGTAGCACAACCTCCATCCCATATACTAAGGAAAAAGGGGTTGCCCCAGTTGAAGTGCGTACCGAAGTACGGTACCCGTGTAGTGCAAATGGCAACATCTCATGCCAATCTTTGTATGTTATAACCATTTTCTGAATAATTTTTTTGATGTTTTTATTTGCTGCTTCAACTGCACCATTCATTTTTGGTCTGTATGGGGACGAGTTGTGGTGTTGAATTTTAAAGGTGGCACACAATTCATCCATCATTTTGTTATTTAGATTTGTGGCATTGTCAGTAATGATCTTGCTTGGTAGACCATAACGACATATTAATTCCCTTTTTATAAATTTGACTACCACATTTTTGGTTACATTGGCATATGAAGCGGCATCTACCCATTTGGTAAAGTAATCAATTGCCACCAAGATGAAGCGATGTCCATTTGATGCTTTTGGTTCGATCATTCCAATGACATCTATGCCCCACATTGAGAACGGCCAGGACGCTGAAAGGGTGTTCAGGGGCACTGGTGGGGCGTGGATATTATCAACATATATTTGACACTTATGGCATTTCTTTACATAATTAAAACAATCTTTTTCTAGGGTGAGCCAATAATATCCAGCCCGGAGAATCTTTCTAGACATGGTGTGTCCATTCATATGGATCCCATAAGATCCATCGTGGATATCTTGTAGAATTTCTTTTGCCTCATTGACATCAACACATATGAGGAGTACCATATCGTGATTCCTCTTATACAAAATATTTTCGTTCACAAAAAAGCTTGTGGTTAACCGTCTCAGAGTTCTTTTCTCATTCTCCGATATTCCAGGAGGATATTCTTTATTTATAAGATAATTTTTGATGTCGTGATACCACGGTTTTCCGTCAGTTTCTTCTTCCATTACATGGCAATGGCTGGATAATCTCGACTCTCCATTTTAATTGATGGGATTTCATCGTTTCTATTTATTTGGAACATAGATGATAACGTAGCCAAAGCATCAGCCAATTGATTGTCTTCTCGAGGGACATGGTGAAACGTGATTTTGTCAAATTCTAAAGACAATTCTTTTATGTAGGTAAAATAAGGTATTAGCTTCTTATCTCGAGTTTCCCATTCTTGGTTAAGCTGATTAATGACTAGGGATGAATCTCCATATACTTCTAGAACTTTCGCTTTTGATTCCAAAGCCGCTAAAATTCCCATGGCACAAGCTTCATATTTCGCCATATTATTGGTACAATCAAAACACAATCGCGCTGTGATAGGTATGAATCTTTTTTTGGGAGATATTAAAACAACCCAAATCCCATGCCCCATTATGTTTGAGGCCCCGTCAAACAACAAGGTCCATTTTCCATCATCATTTTCTTCAGACAAAATCATGATGCTTTCGTCTGGGAATTCGCATTGCATTGATTTATAATCATCCACAGGTTGATTAGCTAGATAATCCGCTAAGGCACTCCCTTTGATGGCTTTCTGAGTAACATAGGTAATATCATATTCTGATAACATCATTTGCCATCGAGCAATTCGCCCTGTGAGAGCGGGCTTTTCAAAAATGTACCTGATTGGATCCATTTTGGATATTAAATAAGTTGTATGGCAAAGCATGTATTGCCTCAAGCGACGAGCTGTCCATGCTAAGGCACAACAAGTACGTTCTAACATTGTATATCTTGTTTCAACATCTGTAAATTTTTTACTTAGATAGTAAATGGCATGCTCTTTTTTTCCTGTTTCATCATGTTGCCCCAGTACGCATCCCATGGCCCCGTCGAGGACTGTAAGATACATAATCAAGGGTCGGCCCGAAACTGGTGGGGCTAGAATTGGAGGCTTTTGCAAATATTGTCGGATTTTTTCAAATGCATTTTGACATTCTTCGTTCCACACAACTGGTTGATTTTTCCGTAAAAGTTTAAATATCGGTTCACAAGTAGCAGTTAGTTGTGATATAAATCTTGAAATATAATTTAGTCTTCCAAGAAAATCGCGAACTTCTTTTTCGGTACTCGGGGGAGGCATTTCTGCAATGGCTCGAATCTTATCGGGATCAACCTCTATTCCTCTTTGACTAACCACAAATCCCAATACTTTGCCCGATCTCACACCAAAAGTGCATTTGGAAGGGTTGAGCTTTAGCTTAAACTTTCTAAGTCTTTCGAAGAGTTTCTTTAGATCAATAATATGTTCTTCTTCTGTTTGTGACTTAGCAATCATGTCGTCTACATAAACTTCGACCTCTTTATGTATCATGTCATGGAATAGGGTTACCATAGCTCTTTGGTAGGTCACCCCAGCGTTCTTCAGACCAAAAGGCATTACTTTGTAACAAAATGTTCCCCAAGGAGTGATGAAAGTCGTTTTTTCCATATCTTCAGCTGCCATCTTATTTTGATTATACCCAGAGAAACCATCCATAAAGGAAAAGAGTGAATGGTGAGCCGTATTATCAACCAAAATATCGATGTGAGGTAACGGGAAATCGTCTTTAGGACTGGCTTTATTAAGGTCCCTATAATCAACGCACATTCGTACTTTGCCATCCTTTTTTGGCACTGGTACAATATTGGCTATCCATTGAGGATAATTTTCCACCGCGAGGAATCCTGCGTCAAATTGTTTTTGTACTTCTTCCCTGATTTTTAATGACATATCGGGCTTCATTCACCTTAATTTTTGTTTGACCGGAGAAAAATCGGGTTTTAAGGGCAATTTATGTTCCACTATGCTAGTATCCAGTACAGGCATATCCTGATATGACCAGGCAAAAACATCTTTGTATTCATGTAGGAGTTGGATTAATTTGTGATATACTTCTTTCCTTTAAGATGGTGCCAACCTTAATTTCTTTCCTTCCTTCTTTCGTCCCTAGATTAACAATTTCTATCGGTTCCTCAAAGGGCATGATACCCTTGTTTTCCCGTTCTATCGCTCTTAACAAATCTAGAGGGGGTTCATAATCTTCTTCATTTTCTTTTTCTGTCTGACTAACAAGATGGTTAAGATTATGCTGCGAGATCTTAGTACAGTCGTCTATGAATGAACTATTCCCAAATCTGCAGGATTCAAGGCTAGGATAAGGAGAAAGAAGGAGAGAGAGAAAAAAAAATGGCGAATGAATATTAAAAAATGAAAGTGGTAAGAAAGAACAATAAGAAAACAAAATGAGAATGCATTTATTAAAATTCAAAGTATTGAGAAAACAACATTATGACCATCCTAAATATAATGAAGCATCTTAAGGTCGTGGTAATAGTAAAAAAGCTTTTAGAATTACATGGGAATCGCATTAAATATTATAGGTGACTTGACTACTCTCCAATTCCTAACTTCTGCTCCTGCACCACACGGACGAATCCAATTAGCCTCCTCATCAAACATGTCATCTTCAACTGCTGCAATATGGATCTCACTTGTTGGTCTTGCACTTTGGAAATTCTATCGGATGTTACAGATGGGAATCCTTTCAATTCTTGGTTCTCAATTTTCAATTCGAGCTAATCATTTTTCTTTTTTCTCTTTGACTAATCTCCATTTGTCAGCCTTGGTGGGTTTGTAGCCTAAACCCCATTTATCTCTATTCTCAGGAAGTTCCACCGGTTCTTTAAGCCCTTCTTCATCCTTCCCCAACCCATGCCATGGACGGTGTCCTCTGCTCAACATGAACATGGCCACCATAATAGCCGTGTTTGACATATGTGGTTCTATAGGTGTCGTCTCGACATAAGCAGTGTCCACAATTTCTAGTGTTTGGAAGGCAGTTTCTAGAGCTTCTTCTGCTGTCTCAACATAAGGCATGGTGGACAACTTACACACCAACAAGTCTCCTTCTCCAGACACGATTACCAATTGATCATTTACCATATACTTCAGCTTTTGATGTAAGGTTGATGGCACTACGTCGGCCAAATGTATCCATGGTCTTCCTAATAAACAACTATAGGCGGGTACAATATCCATCACCTGACACGTGATTTCAAATGTGACCGGGCCTATTTGAATTGGGAGTTCGATTTCCCCCATTACTTCTCTGCGACTCCCATCGAAAGCTCTAACAACCATGGGACTTGGTCTCATATACGTACCATCACAAGGTAATTTTGCTAATGTCGATTTTGATATAACATTCAGCGATGAGCCATTGTCAATGAGGACTCTTGATATTATATGGTCGAGGCACATTACTGATATGTGTAGTGCTTTATTATGTCCTCTTCCTTCGGTTGGCAGCTCGTCATCTGTGAAAGTTAGGTGATTGCTGGCAGTGATGTTATTTATTATGCCTCCAAATTTGTCCAAAGTGATGTCGTGAGTGACATGAGTCTCGTTTAGTATTTTCATCAGTAGCTTCTGGTGGGACTCAGAATTCATCAAGAGGGATAACAATGAAATCTTTGTGGGAGTATGGTTGAGTTGGTCGACTATTTTGTATTCACTTTGTTGGATGATTTTGAGAAATTCTCGAGCTTCTTCATTAGAAACTTCTTTCTCATTTTCTATTTTCTCCTTTTCGACTTCTTCAATTACTTTCTTTTTCCCTTTATCTGTGTATGGCTTCTCAAACGCCACTATCATTTCTCTTTGTGATTTTTCTGGGGAGTATATCCGACCACTTTTAGTCATTCCTCCTATCCATGAAACATTCGTGACATCGGTGGTTTTAGAGCTAGAAACATCTTTGTTCTTCTGTTCAGCTAGATGTACCTCTATATTATAGTTCCAAGGTACCGCTTTGTTGTCTTTATATGGAAAAGGGCTTGGTATTTGAACTATTAAGGTCCTCAGATCACCAGGGGCATTCACTCTTTCCTCCTTAGTGAAATGAATGACCAATGGCTTTGGGATGGTTATGCCAAGTTTTTCTTCTGATTGGGTTGCAATCATACCGTCATTCTTTTCCCAACGACCTATTTGAATAGTGCCTATGTTTATTAATTTTCGAAGTTCATTTTTGAACTCCTTGCATTCTTCTATGGAATGATCTTCATTGAGGTGGAAATTGCATCTTGATTTCCCATTGGCATTTCCTCGGATTAATCCAAATTTACATAGCTAATAAAAAATCGGTTCCATCGGCGTCTTAATTTTCTCAACCTCTTTTATTAATTGGTGATTTTCTTCGATTGCATTCACTATCGGCCCACCATGAACTGGTAGGGGATTATTTCTCACGCTAGGTTCATTTTCTTTAAAATTCAACCATCCTGCTTTAAGCAAATCGTGCACCTTAAATTTTAAAGCTAGGAAATTTTCAGTAGAGTGTCCTATAGCCACAGAGTGGTAATCACATGTGGAGTTCAAGTCATATCCTTTAGGGTAGGGTGGTTGTATAGGTTTCCCTGGACATAGTGCAACCATAGAATTGCTAACCAAATGTGGTAACAACTCTGCATAAGTCATAGGGATTGGATCGAAATGTACAAACTTCCTCCCACGATGGTTTTTTCCCTGACTTTCATGTGAATCTTGATTCCCTTGTAAGTGTTGACTTAGGGTACCCGAGCTTTGTGAATTTGCAGCGGCATAAGGGCGATGCGCAAAAGAAGGATTAGTTGTGTTTGACGCCACAAAATGGCTTTCTTCTTCCTTTTTCTTATTCGCACCTGCGGGCAATTTTTTTGTGTTATTTAATCCGGTATAGCCAGAAACAATCTTTCCATTTTTCAATCCCATTTCTACTCTTTCCCCTATGATGACGAGATCTGAAAAATTTGATGAAACGCTTCCTATCATTTTGTCATAAAACAGAGGTTGAAGAGTGTTTATGAACATAGTCACCATTTCTTTTTCAGATAGGAGGGGTTCAACCTGGGAAGCTAACTCCCTCCATCGTTGGGCATATTCCTTGAATGTCTCATTGTCCCGTTTTGTCATATTTTGCAACTGCATTCTGTCAGGAGCCATGTCAAGATTGTATTTGTACTGTTTCAAAAAGGCATCCACCAAATCTTTCCAAGAGCCGATATGAGCTCGTTCAAGATGCATATACCAACTCAGGGAGGCTCCTGTCAAACTATCTTGAAAGAAGTGGATTAGTAGTTTTTCGTCATGAGCGCAAAAACCCATTTTTCGACAATACATAATAAGATGGTTCTTGGGGCATGTTGTTCCCTTGTATTTGTCAAATTCAGGCAATTTGAATTTCGGTGGTATTATAACATCAGAAACGAGGCATAGGTCTAAAGCATCAAATCCATAATTGTTTCCCCCTTCGATAACTCTCAAGCACTCTTCCAAGGCTTGCCATTTTTCTTGGGATTGATTGTTCTCGAGCGGTCGAGGTTCATGATGTATGTTTAACATCACCGGCGTAGCTTCGGTAATTTTTCCTTGCGGTGAAGTTCCAGGAAATCCCGAAGTAAGGGGTGAAGATTGCACTTGAGGGAATTCACCGATACTAGTTTGTGGATTTGTAGCCATAACCAGCAGATTGTTGTTGGGGAGATGAGTGTCCATGGGTGGGGTATAGCCTGTCGGCAAACCATAAAGTGGAAATTGTTGTGTCTTCCCTTCTTGATAATTAGTGTGAAGGTGTGGAGCAGCACCTGTTGGGTGAACTAGAGTGTTTTGTGACACCCCCTCATCTACCAAAGGATTCCCATCATTTTTATTTCCAAGTGGTTGTAGAATCTCCAAGATCTTGGTCATTTGCTCCTTGAGTTGGTTCACGTCTTCTCTTATTTCTGTTTGCTCTAGCTCATCCATGATTTTTGACTGAGATCGTGTCCGATAACGGTGTCGTAGCACCAATTTTTTTGTTTGTTGTGTTATTTTTTCTGTGAAAGAATATGGCATGAGTATGCAACATGATGTATGAAAATATAATTGTACATGAATGTCAAAGAACTATTTATTGCTTGTTTGTGAATATCTTAACCAATTTATTGAAAGAATATGGCATGAGTATGCTTGCTTGTTTGTGAATATCTTATGGGACCAAAAGTAGAGTCAAATTTTAATTTATTGAAAATTAGAAAAATACAAGTTTTACCACAGAACGAAAGCTGAAATCTAAACACGAAATTCGCAGATTTAATGAGCAATCAATTTTTTCATTTGCTCGATTAAACTTTTACAATATTCAATAAAAATAGAGATCTCTTGAGGGGTAGAGAGAGGATTAGCCATCCCATCAGCGGCCCTTAATAATGGTGGAATATCTTCGATAACAGAGTTGGTCAAATAAACTAGTTTGGAGAAACGGTCCATCCAAAACATCCCTTCTTGAACAAGTCTCTCGATAGTGTCTTTTTGTGTATACATCTCGTCTTCTTTTCTTGAAAGTTCTACTCGATATGCTTCAATGATCTCTTCTTGACATTGCTTTTCTACCATGATCTTGCTTTCACATTCCGCTCTTACCCTCTCTATTTGTTGCTTTAGATTTGCTTCTTGTCGACGGAGGACTTCATGTTTTTCCCCAGATTTCTTTAGTAACTCTTTAAGTCTAAGACCTTCAATCATTGCATCATCCCTTTCTTGATGTCTAAGTCTTAACTCTTCATTCGCACCCCGCAAACATATTCGAGATCTCTCCTTGCTTTCTTCTTCCTCTCATGCCCTCTTTTGTACTTTCTCAAGGATAAGGGATTGTTGAATATTCTTATACTCCATATCTCTATAAGCCTGATGAGCCGTCTCCAATTCTTTTTGTAATTTTTCAATTTCTTGTCCTTTGAGAGCTAAGTCGGCCTCTAAATCTTCAGTACTGAAAAAAGATTCTATTGTTACTACTTCGGGAGTAATTATGGTGCTATGAAAAGGCAACTTGACCTCTAATGCCCTCTTTTTCACCCAATTATGATATTCCTCTCCTATACCACAACTTCTAGGCCCTAATTCTTGACCTCTTCTAACAACATCTCCCCAAGACTTACGTATTCTTCTCATCAAGCTGGCATCATAAACATCTCGTCCATGAATGGCAAAAGATTTTGTTACGTCCATTATTGGAGGTTTTTTCATAGGATAGCCCAATTGTCTCAATGCAACATAGGGACTATAATTTATACACCCTTTGGTTCCCATGAGGGGAACATCGAAAAAAACACCGCATCTACAAATCACTTCATTTATATCTTGACTTCTGGAGTACCATTGAATCGTTCTTTCGTTGAGATTTGCTAGAACGCTGGCCCAACCTTTTTAGCTTTTAGTTCTTAATTGATGCATGTCTTGAAAAATATGTTTGACAAACCAAACATAGAGCATTGGCGAGCAACAATGGATTAGGCCCCCCTCTTTCTCATGACGAAAGTCGAGCGTGCAGTAAATGTCATCCAAAACTGCCGGTACTGGATTCTCCCCTCTATGCTTGTAAGCCAAAAAGACGTCTATCGCCGTGAAGTCCACAAAATCCTTAATAGTTGGAAATAAAACAATTCCATATATAATTAAGGCAAGCACATCCATGAAAGTATCCCATTTTCCATCTCTTGCTAAGTTTACTGCTTTCTGCTCAAGATATTTTATCGGAAATCCGATCAAATTATCTTTGTTGGTTCTATTGTCTTCTATTTCCTTTATAGGGATATCAAACGTTTCAGCAATTGTTTTCAGTGATGGGTAGTGTTCCATGTATTG
Source organism: Cicer pinnatifidum (assembly GCA_037974775.1). Lineage (NCBI taxonomy): Eukaryota > Viridiplantae > Streptophyta > Magnoliopsida > Fabales > Fabaceae > Cicer > Cicer pinnatifidum. Next base: position 22,474,830 of record JBBPBR010000006.1, on the reverse strand, counting down.
GTACGGTTTACTCCCCTTCATCGGATATCCCATTATTCGTTCGAACTCCTCCAACGTTGGGGCCAACTGAAAGTCCTTGAAAGTGAAACACCTGAAAGGAGGATCATAGAATTGGGCCAACGCTGTAAGGGCATCCACTTGTACATTAACTTCAAGTAAATCAAGAATTTTGCCGAATTTTCCCATAAAGATTACACGTTGTACTTTTTTCAACTTCCGAGCAAGATTCTTAATGTTGTTTACATCTGGTTTAAGAACTTTCAATGGTAAGGTCTTTCTTAATGGAATAATGCTTGAGCCACCATTTGATCCCATATTTCCTGCAGTTAAAGTTATTCACAACAAGCTTTAATTTTTATGGTTTTTAAAATGATGAGATAATGATTTTTCAAAAGTAACCATGATAAAGAATATTATGCAAAAAAAAAAATAAAAATGATGATGATGAGGAAAAAAAAACTTGGGTATACTAGGAGGTAGTGAACATGACATAGAGTATGTTTTTCGTATGTGCGTGTTATTTATACCATTTTTCATGTGAACCTTTACTAAGGGTAGCTCTATAGTTGTAAATTGGTTCCTAGAGCACACAACTCAATTCTAAAATATTAAACCAATTAATAGGTAAACTATTAAAATGGCAATATTCTAGAAAATGTCAACTCTAGGTGAGACTTTCATGACAACCAAACATGATGTACATCCAGAAGATTATCATTACACAGTCTCTAACTTATCTTAGGTTTGCACTCAGCCCGGGTATAGAGCCCACTCATAAGTGTGTGAATCGTGTTAGGGTGTATAGAAAAATACATAAAATAATAAAAAAAATCATCATAATAAAATAAATTGAAGAAACACATATAATTATATTAATAATATAACAAAATAATAAAATAAAATAAAATAAAATAAAACAAAACAATAGGGGTAATATAAATAAAATAATAAATAATAAAATAACTATATATAATTAATTAAATTGGGCTTGACTCTCACAAGTCCCCAGTGGAGTCGCCAGCTGTAGCGTCCAGTTTTTCCGCGAAAAAGGAGTCGCCACCAATTTTATTTTTTATTAAAGGAAAAATTGGAAAAAACTTAAAATAATATTTTGGAACAAAAAATTTGGATTCGGGAGTCGATTACGAGTAGGGAAGTATTATCACCCTACAACGTCCGTTAAAACGGTTACCCTATAATTAATTCTATACAAATTATTTTTTATTTATTTTATTTATTTTTACCCCAAAAAGAATAATGAAAAATTAAATTATTTACATTAATGAAAGAAGAAGAAATTTTCTTTTATTAATTTGGTTTGACAAGGGGAAGACCTTGCTCCTACGTATCCCCAGGTGCAATAGGGAAATCAAAACACACGTAGTTCTTGGGTAGAAAATATTTGGTGTGTTGACCGATTTTATTATTATTTTTATTTATATACGTGTTAAAAAAAATAAAAGTGTAATAATAATAATAATAATAATAAATATAATAGTAATAATAATAATATTTGTCTGTTTTAACGGAAAAAGAAATTAATTTTTTTTAAGAAAAAGATTTTCGTAACGTGGCGGTTTCTGAACGAGACAAAGGGACACGACGGTGAAATAATCTGTTAAATAATTTGCTCGTACGTTGTCGGATTTGTCGCGACACATAAGCCACCAACGATGAAAGTAAATAATATGGTGTAGCGAGCGAGGATGAATTTCATCCGGCGGCAACAACCATTAATTTTAACCTTAAGGGTAAAATCATTTAACCGTTATAAATTTTTTATTTGATAAAGACGTATTATGAATTTTTTTATTAAATTACAATATGATAAAAAAAAATTTCTTGATCTATAGACATCAACTAGTTATATTCTTTATTATTTTATATTACAAAGAAGACAATTTTCAAGATTAAACGATTTAAAAAATGAAATGAAAGCTTAACATATGAGTTTATTTTTTTATAAACAAAAAAAATAGAAAGAGAAAAAATATATATAAAAAAAAAGATGTAAAAACAAAAAAACTAATAAGCAGACTAGAGAGAAGAATAAGAAAATGGTACCTTACTAGACTGATTACTTCAAGATCGGATTCTCTCCTTCTCCTTTGCTAACTAATCTCTCTATTTTTTTTGTGTGCTCTTAGTTTGTGTTTCCAATTATCCTCTCCTATTGTGCTCTTGTGGCAGCCTATTTATAGATTTTTTGGTGTAGATTTCAAAAGACAAAAGAATATTGTCAATTGATTACTATTAATCTATTTTTCGGTTTCTTTTCTTTTAATTGACCACAATTATACCGATTCTTATTGCTATTGATTCATTTCTTCGGTTTTCTTTTCTATTCAATTGATCACCATTATTCTGATTTTTATGACTATCAATCAATTTCTTTTGTGTTTTTTTTTATTTATTTTGATCATCATTGCATCAATTTTTATGACAATCAATTCATTTCTTTTCAGTTTCCTTTATTTTTATTTATTTATTTATTTATTTATTTATTTATTTTTATTATTTTTTTTTTATATTTTAGAAAACAGTCTGAACAAGAATTAGAGGCAAACAAGAACCGAAAACACTTGTGATTGTTTAAATCTTATATTCCTAATTATTTACTTTTATTTTTATATTTCTTCACATATATTTATATATTTATTATTATTGTCATTATTATTATTAATATTTCCTTTTTTAATAAAAAATAAAAAATAAATAAAAGTCGGACAAAATTAGGTGTCAACTGATGCATTCTATTGCAAATGAAGCAAGCCAAAACCAAAGCCATTTCTCCTCTAAAACCTCAGCATACTCCTAAACCACAATGAATAAAAACCCCTTACAGAAGAAAACATTCAACTGCAAATTGAAAAAGTATATTTAAAATTGAAAACATTCAACCCCTCAGTATATTTAAGCGAACCCTAAGATTGTATTAAATTGAAATTGCTAAAAAGAGAAAATAGATAGCAAACCAACAATAAATAGCAAATCCCTAAATTAAAAATAATCCTAAAAACTAACAAGTCAGTGGAAGACATCGAAAGAGACAGAGAGACAAAGAGATTATGTTGAGAGAGTAAAAATGAGGGAAACCAAGAATGGTGGTGGTGGGTTCGCGGCTTTGGACGAAGGCAGCGCTTGGGTTCGTGGCTGTGAGAACGAGGAATATTGAGAGTTGGTGAATGAGGGGAAAAGAGAGGGAAATCAAGAGGGTTTTCGGGTGAGTGAGGGAAAACGAGGGCGGCACAGTACGAAGAAGGAAGGAAGGAGGAGAAGGCGGCGCCTGCAAGGCTGCCGTCATGGGGTTAGGGTGAAAAAGAGAGAGAACGAAAGTAAAGGAAAAAAAGAGAGTGAGGGAATAATAGAGGTTTATTGATTTGTCAAAATATTGGTTACTTTTAATAGGATTAAAAAATTAAATTTTATCAATCAGCCGATGTAGCGTCGGCCAAGCCGACGCTATGATGTTGGCTAAAATAAAAAAAATATAATGCCTCCCATATTTTAATTAGCGTCGGCGCGGCCGACGCTAACGATTTAAAAAAATCACAAACTTTTTTTTCCGTGTTAGCGTCTGTTGAACCGACGCTAGTCCGACGCTACTAGCGTCGGAGTCGGTGGCCGACGCTAAAATTGGCAGCTAAAACGTGATTTTCTAGTAGTGGTTTAAGATCTTTGGGATTGCAAAAGCAGAGAAACCATTCTATTATGGCTGTAATAAATTCACAAGATTATCAGCGATATTAAAGTTGTACAACTTAAAAGCTGAGTAATGGATGATTTGATAAGAGCTTCACAAACTTATTAACCCTCCTAAAAGATATGTTGTCAGATGATAATGAACTTTCAAGTCGAACCTACGAGGCTAAACGAATGTTGTGTTATATTGGAACGAGCTACGATAGGATTCATGTTTGTCATAACTATTGCATTTTATTTTGAGACAAATATGAACTCCTAAAGGTGTGTGTGAAATGCAATGTCTCTCGATATATGAAGAAAGAATCTACTCCAGCGAAAGTTGTGTGGTATTTTTCTATAATACCAAGATTTAGCCACATCTATCATAGTGAAGAAGATTCAAAATACTTAACATGACATGGAAATGAAAGAATTAGAGATGGAAAGTTTCGACACCCTGTAGATTCTCCACAATAGGCAAAAATTGATCTCGAGTATCCTGCTTTTGGGAGAGAGTCAATAAATCTACAACTTGCCCTTTCTACTGATGGAATGAATCCACATGGCCTTCAATAACTAATTTCTTTAGTTTCACATTTATGAAAATTCTTACAAATTCTAGAAGGAATGATAAGAAGGTCTAGCCTCACAATGAGTCTGTCACTTCACTAGAAGAGGTTTGACATATACATCAACTGTATACGAAATAATTATCTTACTATATTTAATATGATAACTAAAACAGTAATCAAACTCATTTTTTCAAGTTCAAGCAAAAGTTGTAGAAAAGGTTAAGAAAGTTGAGCCTAAAAACAAATTTGCTTTACTACAAAAATCAATTGTTTCTCTTAAAAATAGTCATCCAAACCTTTCTCAATTTAGTACATGTCTTGACATAACAGCCAAAACATATATGGAGAACACAAATACATGTATCATAAAAATGAAGAAAGGTATTTTTGGATTTTATTATGAAGAATTACTTAATAAATAACACATATATGAACTTCTGAAACATGATGAATTGGGTGCTACTACCATCAGCATATACATTACTTTATTTGAGACAAAAATTTATTGTACTTGCATCATTGTCACATTTATTAGTAATTAATCTAGTTTTATATTTTCATTAAAGGTATTTGTATGAAATGTTATTGTGCCTGCGCCAATTGACAGATAAATTTTCGTTATTATCTCGCAATATGTTATCCATGTTTCAACTTGATCCAATTAGAGTAAAAAAATATGTTGTTGATCTACTTGTTAATGTTTTTGGTCATTGCAAGATAATCAAATTTATTTGACAATACTTTACAAGTTCTCTGCACTCAAAGGGATGCTACAGTTTTGAAGCATAAGTTAAGTAACATCATATGGGTTCCAATAAAGGTTTGAAATATCAAATATTGTTTTACTTATATACTTTTTAAATTTTTATTATAGAACTTAATTTTATTTACAATCAATGCATAACTATTGGCGTACATGTTTTATATTATAGTGCCCTCCCCAAGACAACAACATAGACTGTAGGTACTATATTTTGTGATTGATGAAGGAAATTGTTACTACATATGAATCAAAGTATAATTCTAGAAATGATACGTTATTTTCATTAGATTTTGATTTTCATATCTAAACTACCTATATATTTAATTCTAACTAAGTTATGTTCAAATATTATATCGCACATAGTAATTTGACAACTTCAACTCAACTTACTATGAAAGTGATATAACTGAAACTAAAGAAGACTGGTGTTAGTATATGCTCGAACCGATAATTATATAATTTTTTATTAGGTGAGTTTCACACTATAAACTATTATTGTATATTTTTGTTTGAACTAAGATTTATTCTGATAATTTTTTTTATTTTGTGTTACAATAGGATTAAAATATGAAATTGCTATTGTGTTGATGATCTTGGAAAAATTGATGTTGTTGGAAATTGTTATTGTGTTAGTATGTACTTGATGTTAATGACATATATTTTGGGATTATAATGATGAAGTTAGATCATAAATATATAGTAGAATATAGAGTTTGAATGAAAATAACAGGGAGTTTGATCATAAATGTATAGTTAGATAAGATGGAGTTTGATCATAAATGTATTATAAACAGAGTTTGAATGAACTGCGAAGATGTCTGGGAAAATAATATCAATATGCAAAATTGGTATCTGGATTAAATCATCTTTTTTATAATTGAATATTATTATCGTGTGACGAACATATGACATCGCTTTTATCTTTAAATTAATAACACCTACGATAGTGCTTTTCTAAGAAAACCGCTATTAAATCTCTATTAAATAAAACCTATGACAACGCTTTCTTAAAAAATCTCAACAAAATCTCTTTGAAATACCTATTATACCGCTTTTTGAAAAAACCGCTATAAAATACCTAAGACAACGTTTTTTTAGAAAAAACGATATTAAATATCTACAACAACGCTTTTCAAAAAGAAAAAAAAAAACCGTTTTAAGATACCACCTACGACAAAGCTTTTTAGAAAAGTATTGTCAAATGAGACACCTACAACAACACTTTTATCCAAAAAGCGCTATAAATTTCTACATATGACAACACTTTTTGAAAAAAAGAACGCTTTTGAAAATTACCTACAGTAGTGTTTTTCACATTTTAAAAGGCGTTGTTGTATCTTTTAACAACACTACATACTATAGTGTTGTTAAATATACAAATGAAGTGTAGTTAAAGTCTATTTTTGGTGTAGTGTAAATTATTATTTCTGAAGATACTTACATTAAAGATTTAATTGCAGTTTTAGTCGTTCTATTTATATCGACTGATTCACGAAATTGGTCTCCCTATTTTAAAAGTCGACAATTTTGGTCCATCCATTTGATTTTTTAACTAAAAAGATGATGACTTGAAATGTTTTAAATAACGTGAAATATGATACGATGATGTAGAGTGATTAACACCCATGAAATTGAAATAAAACGTCATGAAAACTTAAATTTCAAATTCAGAAATATTTTATATTTTTAATTAAATGAATGACATATGAATAATTAATGCATCTAAAATGTTCTATATCTTAGAATTGTATGTCATGTCATTTAAAATATATTAAATCATCACTTTTTTAGTTCAAAAATCTCATCGAGGGACCAAAACTATCGACTTTTAAAATAGGAGGACCAATTCCGTGAATCAGTATAAATATTTGAACAAAAAATGCAACTAAGCCTACATTAAAATACTACCATCTTTAAAGTGAAATAAAATATAAAATAAATAAATATAATATCAACAATTTACATTAGTTACTAAATTACAATAAATACATATAACATCATCATACCATAACAACTATATAAAAATAAAGGAAATCAATATCAATGTTACTAATATATCAAAATAATTATTTATAAAATAAATAATTAAAATAAGATATATTTAAAAATAATTAAATGCACATTTAACATTGGTAAACGCACAAGAAAATATCACATTAATTACGAATGCACATGTAGTCCTAAAATAACCTAAAATTTTATTCCTTAAAATATTACAATAAAATACTATTTATTTTTGAAAAGTATAGAAAATAGTAAAATAAAATATTTGCTATTGATATTACTCATTTAATTCAATATGGGAAACACCCATATAACCATAATTAATTAGAAAGTTTTTCAATATATATATTCAAAAATAATTTTAAAATAATTTATTATAAAATTTTAGAAGTTGCAGTATCCTCTAGTCACTTCCACTAGTAATATCCTTTGGTCACTTCCTCTAGTGATATCATAAGGTGATGATATCTGTAACAGCCCGTTTTCTAGCACCGAGAGTGTATATTTTTTTTTTCAAAAGAAATTAAAAAAAAAAACAGAGAAATAAAGAAAGAAAATACCTTTGGATAAATATTTAAGTTATAACACAACAACAATTAAGTCAACATAATTTACAAGCACCGGAATAGTTTTCGAAATACGAATCCAAAGTATTTACACATCAAAAAGTGGTACATGGAACCCATCGAAAATAAAATGTCAAGCTGACAATTTAGCATACACCTTAAAAGGGTTTCTATATGCCAAACATGCATAAACAAAGTTGAAAAATGAAGTTTTTAACAAAACAGCACTGCTGTATTCGAATACAGCATCTCTATATTCAAATACAAGGTCGTTTCAACATTCAACAACAAAAACAGCATGTCTGTATTTGAATACAGCCTTCTGATTTCGACTACACAACAAGTCAGTAGCAAAACAACATGTTTGTATTCGAATACAAGGGTCTGTATTCGACTACACAGTAAGTCAGTGGCAAAAACAACATGTTTGTTTTCGAATACAGCTTGCTGTATTCGAATACACATCAGACAGCAGCAGAAAAACAACAAATTTCAGCATTTTTCAACTTTTCATAGGGTTTCGAAATCAATCAACACTTACACACAAATCCAAACAATCACACTTAAAAATTATAGCGCAATCACCACGATATCTTGAGTTTCGAAAAGGTTTTGTAATCAATCACACTTACACGCAATTCCAAAACATCCACACTTGGCAAATATAACACAATCACTATGACAACTTAAGTTTTGAAAAGGTTTTGCAATCAACCACACTTACACGCAATTCCAAAACACCCACACTTGACAATTATAACACAATCATCATGACGACTTGAGTTCAAACACTCAATCATAATCTTAAATCAAGCATGACTCGCGTGCCAAGCACCCTAATGCACTGCGTATATGCCAAAATGCATGGACTCATAATTCAAATCAAACTCTCCGAGAGTGAAAAATCGTAATTGTACAGTCTCTCACAGACCATCACTTATTACCAAGGTACCACCTATTACAGTCCCGCACGATTTATTAATATTTAGCCTATCACAAGTCTTACACCTCAATTCCAAACAAAACCCTCCGAGAGAGGCGTGAATCCAAAACGTACAGTCTCTCACGAATGAACACGAATGCAGTCTCTCATGGACAAACACGAGTGTAGTCTCTCCCGGAAAAACACGAGTTTCAAGGGTGTAGTCTCTCACAGACAATCACCAGTGCAGTCTCTCACGGACAAACACAATTTACTAGGGTGTAGTCTCTCATAGACAAACACCAGTGCAGTCTCTCACGGACAAACACAATTTACTAGGGTGTAGTCTCTCACGGACAAACACCAGTGCAGTCTCTCACGGACAAACACAATTTACTAGGGTGTAGTCTCTCACGGACAAACACCAGTGCATTCTCTCACGGACAAACACTAGTGCAGTCTCTCACGGACAAACACAATTTACTAGGGTATAGTCTCTCGCGGACGAACACCAGTGCAGTCTCTCACGGATTAACACAATTTACTACGGTGTAGTCTCTCATGGACAAACACCAGTGCAGTCTCTCACGGACAAACACAATTTACTAGGGTGTAGTCTCTCACGGACAAACACAATTTAAGTAAATGCAGATATTAAGAGATTCCCCGTTCTTAATACTCATTTAACTCTAACGATTTTCACTACAATCATTGAGTAAACAGAGATATTAAAAGATTCCCCATTTTTAATACCCATTTAACTCTAACAATTTTCACTACAAACATTAAGTAAACAGAGATATTAAAAGATTCCCCATTTTTAATACTCGTTTAACTCTAATGATTTTCACGACAAACATTAAGTAAACAGAGATATTAAAAGATTCCCCATTTGTAATACTCATTTAACTCTAATGATTTTCGAATTCCACACAGAACATACTAATACATATTCTCCCATTCAATCCACAATTCACACCAAATCACATCAATTCATTTTTCCACAAAATCCACACAAACACATCTCAAAATTTATAAATATTAATTATGAACACGTCAAACACGACAACCACAAAATTATCTCAACCCACCACTCAAACACATCAAATTTCATTTCCTCAAAACCACACATAAATGTGTTAAATTCATTTTCCATGAAACACTCATCAATATCACCAGAACCCAACTCTAAAATTTCACCCATAAAAGCATTAAATTCATTTTCCCCAAATCAACACTTCAACCCTAACAAAATTGTTTTCCACACAACCACAAATAAGTCCCTAAATGGAAACTAAAAGTTTGAAAGGGGCCCATACCTTAACGTTAGCTTTAACGAGCGATTACGGTACGCGAGTAATTCCGATAAAATCTCCGCTCGCGACATCGCTTCCAATGTTAGTTCACTAGCACCATAGCATTGTGGTGAGAACCTTTCCCACCTATCTCTTTGCGAAACAAAGCTTAGATCTAGAAGAAAAGTGGGGGTTTGTGTTTTGCGGTTTTGTTTTCAAACTACCAACACTTTTCCAAAGGAAGAAGAAGGAAATCATGGGCGAGAAGCAGAAGCAGGGGAAAATGTTTCTTTTGCTTGAAGCCAAAGGAAGAAGAAGAAAGTGATGGCGAGGAAAGGAAACTGAACTAAAGGAAGAAGAAGAAACGCGAGACAGTTTGTTTTTCCCTTTTGTTTCCTTTCTGCCTTCCTACCTATCACTTGAGTGTATATATATATATATATATATATATATATATATATATATATATATATATATATATATATATATATATATATAAACTTTGCCAAACAATATATATATATATATATATATATATATATATATGTATATATATTCTAATTAAACCAAACCAACAAATTTCTAAATATTCTTACACACATAACTTTACTCCCATCATTACTTTATTTTGATAAAAATATCTACTCTCGTCACAACTCAATTGACAGATAAAATTTTCAACAACTAGAGATATTTTTAACAAAACTGTCCGATATTAAATTCTTTGTAACGAAAATAAATTATTCTTCGACAAAAATTCACCGTAGTTAATCTAATTTATTTATCGACGAATAATTTTAATCGGGCATCAAAAGATATTTTTGTGCATTAAACTCACAAAATACCAATAACTTGGCTAAAAAGCCTTAGAGTTCAATACCAAAATACATCAAAATTCATAAATTATAATTTAAAACTATGGGTCTTACATTACTACCCCCCTAAAATTAGTTTCGTCCTCGAATCTTAAAGTACGAGTAATAATCCACACTAGGTTTGTACTCAAATTCAACATACAAGTCACAACTTGTTTCACCCGGCCTACTCGAAGAAGGTGTTGCCTACCCCTTTTCATAGGGTGCTTAATAACTCTACACACTACCATAGCCGGCAAAATCCACCGCCAACATTCATTCTGATACTTCTCAACTTCGCCGCGTCCTTTCTTTGTAGCTCGATGATTATATTTTCATTACAACATGTCAAACACATTGTATTCACTCCATCATTTTTGCATTTATACAAACCTTATATTTCTACCTTGAACCTTGATACATCTTCATTATAGTGATTTCAATAAACCAAGATCACTAATTTCCACCTAACTTTTTCCATTTAATGCTCAATTCTTCCCTACCAAGCAAACATTTAACTCTGTTGATTAACGAACACAATAGCAACCTCCATGACATGCACTCAAGTAGTGCATGTATATCATTGACATACCCTTCTAATAACAATGTATGAATTATAGGTGAGATAATTCCGTTCATCAATATTTAATTGTCATAAGCTACATCTCTATGTGCTGCTCCAACAAGTTTTCTTGGCACACTTTCCAATATTTGGTTCACTCGCTCGATTGTTATTCCTTCTCAACCTTCACCGAGATACAAACTAAAAGAATCCTAACAATCGAACGTCCTAAAGAATTATTTCTCAAACGTTCCCCTTAAGCATTTCCTAAGAAATAATATTCTATAACTTCATCATCATAAATTTTGCAGTAAAATATCTCAGAGAACCACATACCTTTCATTGTTCATCTAGTCACTAAAACACTCATTTTAAATCTCAACGATTGATTTCTCAAGACCAACAATTACACCATAGATCATTCTTTACATCTCTTCTTTTTCACTTTCTATTATTGAATAGAATTCGAAAATTTGATGCTCAAAATCTCCAAACACTTCCATCCTTAACATGAATTATTTATCACTTGCCTGCCTCAACTCATTCGATTATGAAAGTTTTTAAGCATTACTTGGTCCTCCATCCAACCTTGTGGATTTTAAATCATTAACTAATAAAAATCAACCATCTTAGGGTCCCAAATCAAATCTCGAATAATCCTTCCGACCTATCAAAATATTAACATCCTCTTAGTAATTTGCATCCTTTAATAGACTCTCAAAACTTATATTACCGCAATCTCGAAGTATTCTGGTACTCGATACTTCAAATTCCATTTGATGGTAACATAGAGTTCAGCACATCAAGGCTTAACTCATTATGTTTTTCCGAACATCGCTCAAAATTCACACTTATGCGTCTATAGTTTCATCTAAAATCACTATTCGTACTTACCATCTCCTAAACTAGACAGAGATTTGTCACTTATCAAAGAAATATATATTCTCACTCTTGTAATCGTCATGAGATTCATACTTAACAATCTAAGTCACAAATCTAGTTTAACTCGAATGCTCCACTTTACCCCTCAAGGTATCGACTATTCCTCAAATTGTAATTTATCTAACCAAGGTGGTATTTACCCCTAACGTGTAGTGCCCCTTAACTTCAATACAAGCCTCTTCCTGGACACCTAAGCACCAAATGCTATTCCAAAAGGAAGCCTCGTCTTCTCAACAATTCCATGATGGTCACATCTCTTTGACAGTTATCAAACTTCATCCAGTTTCATCCTAAAATCTACCAAGAAAACATCTAATACTTTTCTTAATAAAAGTCTTCCACTTAGATCTTTACTTGAAATCCCTTATTAGTCTAATGTTAATCCATCCATACTCATCATCTCCCAGTTAACAACAACACATAGCTTCTATGTCCTTGGAACCATTTCATAAATTTCATGCCGTCATGATTTGCTTCAACTCTGCCTGACAATCCGTCATCTCGAAGATCTTTTCCACTTCTTAAATCCACTGATCAGCTTTTTTCTTGAAACCAAAGGAAGAAGAAGGAAATCATGGGCGAGAAGCAGAAGCAGGGGAAAATGTTTCTTTTGCTTGAAGCCGAAGGAAGAAGAAGAAAGTGATGGCGAGGAAAGGAAACTGAACTAAAGGAAGAAGAAGAAACGCGAGGCAGTTTGTTTTTCCCTTTTGTTTCCTTTCTGCCTTCCTACCTATCACTTGAGTATATATATATATATATACAAACTTTGCCTATATATATATATATATATATATATATATATATACAAACTTTGCCAAACAATATATATATATATATATATTCTAATTAAACAAAATCAACAAATTTCTAAATATTCTTACACACATAACTTTACTCCCTTCATTACTTTATTTTGATAAAAATATCTACTCTCGTCGCAACTCAATTGACAGATAAAATTTTCAGCAACTTGAGATATTTTCAACAAAACTGTCCGATATTAAATTCTTTGTAACGAAAATAAATTATTCTTCGACAAAAGATTCACCGTAGTTAATCTAATTTATTTATCGACGAATAATTTTAATTGAGCATCAAAATATATTTTTGGACATTAAACTCACAAAATACCAATAACTTGGCTAAAAAGCCTTAGAGTTCAATACCAAAATACATCAAAATACATAAATTATAATTTAAAACTATGGATCTTACAATATCCATATTCAGTAAACACTGATCCTGCATTTTCTCCACCCCTCCATATTCAGTCACTTATGTAGCTGAAATATATTCTCCCGTAAAGCACATTTTTCTTCGTAAACCCTAAATTTCGCATGTTGCTTCCAATTGATCGGTGTTGCTGATTCGTTGTTTCGCATTGCAAGCCCTATTTTCTTCATCGTAAACCTAAGGTACGTTTCATTCATACTACATTCATTTCCTTGCACCACTCTTTTTCCTTATTTATCCCTCTAAAGCTTCAATATATTTCATATTCAAGCTCTATTTTTTAATCTTCCTCTTTCATCCTCTGTGTTGAGTCTCTGAAGTATGGTTCTATCTCTTAGTTTTGTTTACTTTAATAGCTTTTTCATTCCACACCTTAGTAGCTTATTTTTTACAAGATTTAGGAAATAGTTCTTCTATTAAATTGTTATATATTAAAATTGCATTTTTTGTGTTCCAATTTTTCATTGTACTCTAGTTTTGATAAGTTTTATTTTTTTTAATAACTTGAAATTTGAAGTTTGTTTTAGGTTTTTGTTTGATGCAACAAAAACATGTTGATAGTGTTGGCTTCATGTCGACTAATTTAATTAGTTAAATAGTTTTTTGTATAGACTTATCATAATTTATTATTTACTCTTTTTTTTATCGTGAAGACAATCTTAGAGTTAGGTTAATACATTTGTACTATTTTTTGGCCATATAGTACAAACTTGTACGATAGTTTATTTTCGTACCAACTAAACCAACTTTAGGACTTTAACCCTTTAAGATTTCTAAATCGTTACAAGGAATCTTCATATAAATTTATTAACTATGATAATTGACATTCTACTTATTTGTCAATTAGAGAAATGAAAATTTCCGAACATACTATTTGGACTTAGATTATGGTGGTGATTAGGTTCGGTTTTTATGTGATAATGTTTGGGTACCTTTAAAAGTTTTACTTTCCTATTTGTATGTTAAATTTCACACATGACTTTTTTGTTTCTAGGAAAAATCCAAATGGTTTGAGAAGGATGAAGCAAACATTGAAAAAAGCTTAAACAGTAGGGATCTTTGGACCAAAAAAATGCTTTGTTCAAGGTGCGTAATGGTGAGGATATATGTGATTAGATTGGGGAATAAAATTTAGAACAATTGAAAGCACAATTGCAAGCTAAGACATGGGAAAAAATCTCTATGATTAATAAGCAAAATAGGCAATCTCAAGTTGGACACAATATGCATAGTGGAGGATCCATAACAGCTAGAGAAGACGTAAGAAAAAGGTTAGTGATCATATTTATTCTAACATAATATAATTGTTGGAATGTCAATTTAATCATATTTATACTAATAAAATGATTGTTGGTTATTTTTTTAGAGGGTGGAATTAAATAAAGAACCAACCAATTTTAAAGTTTATGAGCGACTTCGTAAGCGAAAAGGGAAATCAGATGAGTGGTTTAATGAAAAACAAGCTAAGATAGTTATATGTATACACCATCCTTACTGTATACCAAATATATATATATACACTAATGATTACTCTTTTTTTAGAAAATGTACCAAACTCTAATGTTGGAGGAATTAACAAGAAAAGACGCATATTTGGATTAGGATCTCAAGCGGCAACTATCAAAGAATTCATAAAATCAACGTCTATAGTTTCTGATGTATCATCAGAAAAAATTGTTGCTATGGAAGCAAAGATTGAAGCTTTAACGATTGAACTTCAACAAAAGAATCTTTAACAACAAAATGATTAAAAAAAAGATGGTGCATTGAGAGCAGATGTTTGAGATTATTTTTGCCTCATTGTAATCAAAATTCTACACTTCAAACGGAAGGAGAAGGTGATAATGAAAATGAAGAGATGGGTGATGATATGGATGATAACCTTGTGCATTGATGACTTCCATTTAGATATTTTGTTAAATCAAATATTATTTGTTATGTTTTGAACAAATCTAAAGATTGATAGCATGTAGTGTACTATTATGACATTGTTATGTTATGTGTGAAAGAGTTATATGAACTTTTATAACATTATTGTTAAATTGGTGTTGATCCAAATATAATTTTTGTGGGAATCTAATGTCATATATATAGTATGGAATTTAATATTTGCAAATTGATACTTATATATTCAGGTAGAAAATAATTAGAGATGGATTTTTGAGAGCTTAATAAAAAATAATTGCTCATATATTACAGACGGAATATACAGTTCGTCTCAACTGAGACGGAATCTGAAAAGCTAGAGACGGGCAAAATTAAATTTTATTGGAGACAAAAGTGATATATCCCTCTCTTATAGAGACGGACATACTCCGTCTTTAATTAGAGACAAATGATAAAATACGTCTCTAACGTCTTAGAGATGCGAAAACCAATTATGGAAACACGTTTGTCTCCAAACCGTCTCTACAATATTTAGTGACATAATTTGTTAAATTTATAGACAAATTGTATTCGTCTCCATTTCTGATTTTTCTCGTAGTGGGAAGTGACTAGAAAAAGTAAAAAGGTTAGAGGAAACAAAACAAAACAGTCAACAAAATCCTCAAAATTAGACAAATGCATGCTTTGGAAAAGAATGTGCATTTGCCTCTGATATTTGCATCTAAAGTTTGAGTTTGAAGATTGCCTCTAATGAATTCATCTACCTCTGTTGATCCAATGTGTTTCTGCAGTTGCAAAGCCTCTATAAACACTATTTGTAGTCTCTGATGAACGGTATTTCTCAATGCTCTGATGAATAGTACTTTTGCATGCTCTAATGAACATTATTTCAACATGTTCTGATGAATACTACCTATGCACGCTCTGATGAACAGTACTTACCATGCCTATAATGAATAGTATTTCTACATGCTCTAATGAACAACATCTCTGCAAGCTTTAACGAACAATACTTAGCATGCCTCCGATGAATAATAATTTCAGTATGCCTTTGAAGTCTAAAGCCATTCTTTAAGCTAGCCTCTAGAGCTTATGTTCTACTGACTTTGATGACTGCGACTCATTCCAAAATCTTGCCTCTGATACACATCATACTCAGAATTTGCTCTGATTGATAAGGAAACAAATGTGATTTTCCTAAGCCACTAATAATAAGTCACGCAGTTTGCCTCCGACTATCAAGAAAGCAAAGAATACAACATTCGGCTCCAATAATCAAGTTATACTCTGATGACGAAAAGTCAGTTCCTTTTATGGTAAGTCCATGATTATGATAAAAAAAATAAAAATAAAAAATCACTTAGCCGTATCAAAAACTATGATGGTTCAAGAACATGAATAAATAACTGTTCCCACCTAAATAAAACAAGCGTTTGATGGAAAATTCAGCCAAATAATTTCCAAATGCAATATTAAAAAAATACGCATCATACCATTCTAGAAGAATTTATCATATCAAATTGAAAACAAAGATTTTAGTAAAGGTCATATTATCAAAACATATCTTTCAGAATTATATTTCGAAGAAATATTTATTGACCAAGCTAAAATAAAGATATGATCTAGAATCATTTTTGAAGAAAATCATTGTTGATTAAACTGGAATGGAGATACGATTCAAAAACACAACAAGTAATTCAAAAACCCTAATTTCAACAATAAATAGTGGATCAAGGCTGAAGAAGAAAGACAAGAAAAATACGAATACACAAAATCAAAATATCCTAAAAATCAAAGTTTATCAGAAAATCTAAAGAGCTTAATTTTCAAAGTATTTAGAGTTGAAGGTTTTAAGTTCGAGCAAAACACTCGTTGTGTGAGAAAATCATTGTAATTAATCTTCTTAGTAGACGTTAAACCAAAACAGTTTCAAACTTATTATAACCTAGCTCGATAGTGGCTTTAGTGTGACTAAAGCAATCTATGGATCTCAGGTTGTGTTGAGAAGACTTGGCTTGTACAGTCAATGTGTTAGTCTGCCTTCAACAATTTAGGGTTGTTAGATTATGTGGAGAAGTATTGACTTGCAGGATCAAGGTGTTGTGTGCCTTCAACTATTTGTGGTTGTCACGTTGTGTGCAAAAGACTTGGCTGGTAGAGTCATTGTGTTTATGTTCCTAAAAAAGTTTGGGGTTGTCAGATTGTTTTGAGAAGAACAATATTTCAAAGGTATGGTGCTTTGTAATTCATGTTGTTGAATTAGTTGATTAAATCCTTCTAAGCGAAGGTACTAGATGTAGCCAAGTTAGTGTTGAACTAGGATATATTACTTTTGTCATTTTGCTCCTGCATTCCTTTGTTTTGTTACTTGTTCTACTCTAAATCATTAAACCTAAACCAATGTTAATCAAATAATGATAAAAGAATTTAACTTAGACAAACACAATTCAACCTCGTTCTCGTGTTTGCACCTTCAATTGGAATCAGATATCAGTCGCAAGGCTGAGCACTTTACATTGTTTGGGGAAAGATCCATGGATTCAACATGTATGGATTCAGTGAAGAAGACGTTGGAGGAATCATCAACAAACCATCTCTATTTGATGGAGAACTATTTGAGTATTGAAAGGATAAGTTGAGAAGTTTCTTTATTTCACAAGATCCTAAACTTTGGGACTTAGTGGAAGATGGCTACTTTACTCCAACAAATTCTAATGGTACTAAAATTTCAAGGAAACAAATGGATGTTGAACGAAAGAAGATGAACAAGATACATCACAAGTCTAGAACCTTCGTGATCAATGCAATCACCTTCAATGAATTTGATACATGCACTGACAAAGAAACAACAAAAAAGCATTTATGCAAATTTAGCTCTAACTTATGAAGGAAGCAAGCAAGTTAAAGAAGCAAAGGCCAGACTCGTAGTCAGAAAGTATGAGTTGTTCAAGATGGAATAAGATGAAGACAGTGAAACAATGTTTTCTAGATTACAGACTCTGGTCGCAAGATGAAAAGTACTTGAACAAAGCTATACAATTGTTGATCATGTCAATAAGATCCTTAGAAGTCTGCCCAGCAAATGGAGACCTGAGATCACTTCCATTTAGGAAGCAAAGGATCTAAATACTCTTAAGCTTGAATAATTAATCGGCTCTCTCAAATCACATGAAGTTGAGCTTGAAGAAGATAAGCCCAAGAAGAAGAACAAGACTTTGGATTTGAAGTCCAAGAAGAAGAAAACCTTGCAAGCAGAAGCATATTCATAGGTTCAAAATGGAGATTCATAGGAAGAGGAACTGTCTTTCATATCTAGAAACACTTACAATATGTGGTACAACCGGAAGAAGAAATTTCCTCAAAGATATGACAGGAAATCTAATAGAGGAAGGGTTGAAAAGTTTCACAATAAAAGCAATATATGATATAGATGTAGTGAACTTGGACATGTCAAGTATGAATGTCCAAATTTGGAAAACGAGAAACATCATAGGAAAGATTCCAAACCCAAAAAGAAGGTTATGATGGTTACTTGTGATGATTCTGATGACGAAGAACAAATAGATTTGGCTCTGATGGCTCTTACCAACTTTGCATTTGGATCGGACACGGATTCTAACTCTAAAAGTGAATCAATTGATGACTAAATTGAAGTATTTATGATTTAACTCGATTTGATTTAATTACTATTATAAATGACTTCTTAGACAAGAACCACAAGTAGTTTCTTAAATTGAAAACACTTAAGAAAGTAAATGTTAACTTAAATGGAAAATAAGTGTTATAAAAACTGAATGTGTTAAGGTCAAGATGAAACTAAAAAATTGAATGACAATCATGTTTTAAAAGCTTTAGAAAATGTAACATGTGATTCTAATAAACATGAAGAAGCATTTCAAGAGTTTCTAGCTAATAGTATGGAAATAAGCAAGTATGCTTCTATGATTTATGGAATTAGTATAAATGGTAAAAGAGGTCTAGGATTTGAAGACTAAATTTGTTCCTTCTAATATTTTGTGCAATGTATGCGATAAGAAAGGTTACTCTAAATTATCTTGTCCAGTGTTAAATACAAGGAAAGACAAGAAACTTTTGAAGACTAACAAACCATGACATAACCAAATTAGGGAACCTAAGAACAAAATTAGTCATGTTGTAGATGTCCTCAACAGTAAAGTTATAACACCAATCATGGTATTTGAAGAGTGGATGCTCATGACATATGACGGGAGAAAAGTCTAGGTTCCAAGACCTAACATTGATCAAAAGAAGCAAAGTAACTTTTAAATGAAAGCAGAAAGAGCGGATCATGGGGCAAGGCACATTTGGTAATGGTACCTCTGCTTCTATTTAAAATGTTTTGTTTGTTAAAGGTCTTAAACATAATTTATTAAGTATTAGTTAGTTAAGTGATAATAATTATGATATTATATTTAATCAAAAAACATGCAAGGCAATTAGTCAAAAGCATGGATTTATACTCTTTACAAGTCAGATGCAAAAAAAAAAAAAAAATATAAGATAAATTTGTTTAGTCTAGCGAAACAAGATGTTAAGTGTCAAATGTCAGTGAATGAAAAGAAACTAATTTGACACAAAATGTTAGGTTATACAAACCTTAGGTTAATCTTAAAATTGGATAAACTTTAACTAGTCAAAGGTATACCCATGTTTAGTCTTAAAATTGAAATTATGTGTGAAGCTTGTAAAAACAGATAAAAAAATAAAGAATTCCTTTAACCCTATGAACTTAATCTCTACCTCAAATCCGCTTGAGCTCTTATATATAGATCTCTATGGGCTAGTGAAAACAGCCTCACTAAATGGAAAGAAGTATGGCTTTGTGATAGTAGATTATTACAGTAGGCGGACTTCGGTAAAATTCTTAAGAAATAAATATGAATGCCAAAAAGTGTTTATTGCAATTTGCAAATAATTAATGAATGAAAAGGGTCTTAAAATTGTAATAATTAGAAGTGATCATAAAGGAGAATCTGAAAATATTTTTTTTTTCAAAGTTTTTATGATGAGAATGGAATCTCTCGCAATATGTCATCTCGTAGAACACCACAACAAAATGGATTTGTAGAAAAAAATAAAAGATCCCTTCTAGAAATGGCCAGAACCATGCTAAAAGAGATGGATATTGCAAAAGATTTTTGGGCAGAGGCAATTAACATTGCATGTCATATTCAAAATAGAATTTTAATTAGGTCAATATTGAAACACCAAATGAATTATGGAAAGGTAAAAAGCCTAATATACCCACCCTACTTTAAACAAATTGATTGTACTTGTTATATGCTAAACACTAAAGACAACAGTGGCAAGTTTGATTGCATAACAAAAAAGTGAACATTCAATTGATACTCTAAAATATCTAAAGCTTCTAGAGCATTTAATAGGGAAACTCATATTGTAGAAGAGTCAATCCATGTTAAATTTGATTACAAGCAACTTGACCTTGAAAAGTAAAAGAAAGTTGATGATAGTGCAAATTTATTGGAACAAGAGAAAGTAGATGCAGATAAATCGAAGAACCTGAGGATACAAGCAAATCAGAAGATGACAAATAATCAGAAGATGAATCTAACAAAGTCAGAAGTAGCCAATACTTAATGAAACATTAATCATTAGAAATGCAAGTGATCTTTTGAGGACCATAATATCATTGAAAGACACTACTTTGTTTGGCTTACTCTGATCAATTGGCCTACATCTGTTGATGAAGCATTGACAGATGATAAATGGATTCTTGAAATGCAAGAAAGGTTTAATGAATTTAAGAGGAATGATCTTTGGGATCTAGTGCCTAGACCAATAGCAGATGACATTTTTATCATTCAAATTTATGTTGATGACATTATTTTTGGATCTACTAATGGCACTCTTTGGCAAGAATTTGCTAAGTTGATGCAACTTGAATTTCAAATGAGTATGATGGAAAAACTTAAATTCTTGTAAAACTAAATATACATTCATCAAACCAAATATACAAAAGAACTTCTCAAGAATTTTCAAATCAATTATTGTAAAACTATGGCTACACCAATGCACCCTACATGTTAACTTAAAAATGATGAATCAAGCTAGAAGGTTTACCAAAAGACATATAAATGAATGATTGGATCAATGCTTTACCTCACTGTCTCCAGACTTGGCATTATGTTTAGTGTGTGTGTGTGCAAGATTTTAGGTTGATCCAAGATAATCTCATTTAATTGTTGTTAAGAGAATCGTTAGATACTTAAAAGGAACTAATTGTATATTGTGACAACACTTCTATCATTTTCCTAACCAAGAACCTAATCCTACATTCTAGAGACAAACACATAGAAATCAAAAACAAACTTCATTAGGGACTTCTTTCAAACAGAGTACTTAACATCCAATTTGTAGACATTAAATACCAATGGGCGGACATATTCACCAAACCACTAGTTGGAGATAGGTTTGAGTTCATTGAGTAACACCTAAACCTTACCTTTATACCTAACTGATGTTGTATGAACCATATAGTAGTTTAGTTTCATCTTATGATAAGTTTTATGTTTTATGCTCGAGATATGTATTATGTTTTATTCAGTTTATTCATAAATAAATAAATGGGTTTCACTTTCAAGTCATTTTGTATGATGACAAAAGGGGGGAAAGATATTGAGAACAATTATGTATTGTGAGGAGATAATTACTTGGATTTAGGAGGAGCCTTATGTCAGGAGGAGTCAAGTAATGAAAGAAAAATTGTTATAAAACATATAGTTTGTCATCATCAAATAGAGGGAGATTGTTGGAACCATGTTGGTTTCTCACTTAGAGTTTTGATGTTAACAAAAGTATTTTATGAGAACAACAAAAGTACTTCATTAAATATGAAAAATTGGAAAAAGAAAATAAGAGGATACAACCAAATGATATGACCAGAGGATCCCTCTAAAGGATACAACTAGAGGATACCCACCAGAAAACACTCACCAAAGGATACCACCAGAGAATATCACCAAAGGAAGTAAAAATGTTAGAGGAAATGAAATCAAAACAATAAACAAAATTCTCAAAATCAAACAAGTGCACGCTTTGGAAAAGAACGCCCATCTACCTCTAATATTTGCCTTTGAAGTTTTAGTCTAAAGAATTCATTTGCTTCTATAGATTCAGTGTGCTTATGGGAGCTCAATGTGTTTGTATAGTTCTCAAGCCTTTGATGAGCAGTATTTAAGTGCATTCTCCGATGAACAATACTTCTAAATGCTCTAATGAACAACATATCTACACGTTTTGATGAACAATACTTTAGATGCTCTAATGAACAGTATTTCATGAACAATACATTTGCATTCTAATGAACAATACTTAGCATGCCTTTGATGAGTAGTAATTTCAGTATGCCTTTGATGTATGAAGCCACTTTTCAAGTTGGCCTCTAAAGCTTAATATCTACTGACTCTGATGACTATAACTTGTTCCAAAGTATGTTCTATGATACACAACACACTAAAAAGTCACGTTAACTCTGATAAGGAAACAAATGTGATTTTCCGAAGCCACTAATTCTAAGTCACGCAGTCTGCCTCCGACTATCAAGAAAACAAAGAATACAACATCTAACTCCAACAATCAAGTTATTCTTTGATGAAGAAAAGTCAATGCCTCTGATGGAAAGTCAACGATTCTAATAATTCAGGTGCTTTGTAATTCAAGTCGTCGAATTAGTGAATGAAATTCTTCTGAGTGAGGGGACTGAATGTAGCCAACTTAGTGGTGAACCAAGATAATTTATTAGTGTCACTTTAATACTTCTACTCTAAGTCATCAAAAATTAATCAATATTAATCAAATAACGAAAAATAATATAATTTAGAAAAACACAATTCAACCCTTCTTCTCATGTTTGCACCTTCAAAGTATGGTGAATCAAATAGAATAAAATAGCATAATTTTGGAATATCTAAGTAGAGGTCACCCAACCATTATACTAGACCACACTAGAAAACTTTAGTCTTTCAATTTCACTCAACCAGAAATAACTTGATTAGCAAGTTCAAGTAAGAGGCTAAATAATTTTAATTTTTATCAAATTTTGCTAAGTGAATTTCTATCTGTTTTAGTGAGTTTAAGTATAAAGCCACAATTTTAGTCAAATGGTGTTTTTCTGTTAGCCAGTTCATTTAGGCTTAACGAATTTCTGCAAAATTTAGGGATTTCCCTCTATTTTCACTGTCCAACCATCAAACACTCACTAATCAAAAACATAAAGCACAACCATCAAATATCAGACAATATTTCATACATGCATTCATCAATCAACACATATTAAGTATCAAAAATCAAGAAATTAACAAGACATAAAACAACTCAACAACACACAAATCATTCATATATGATGCATGCAAAATGGGTTCCTTAAACTCATTATTTTTTTAAAAAAACTCCATTTATAATAATCAATCACTACCTCTAACCCAAATTACTCCAACACTCATACATGCAAAGAGATTATTTAAGGGAAATGAACTTACTTGTTGCTACGCTCTTTGGGGGAGATTTTTCACTAATTTGTCTTGTTAACTCCTAGCTAGATTTTTTTTTTTCTTTCTTTCTTTTCTTTCTTTCCCTTTTCTTCAATTTGTGAATGCATGGAGGGTGATCAACTGTCGCACACGGATCAAATACAATTAATAAAATGTAAATAGAAGTAATAACTCAAATCATTTTCCAAGGACTTTTGATATAATAATAATCACTGAATTGAAAGTTAAAATTAGAAGGGTTTTTTTTTAGATTTTTTATTTAATAGATGAGCAAAACCATTAATCCTCTTATTCGAGTTTCAAACCTATCACAGATTCTATCAATGAGTTTAATTTCTAATTTGTGATTCTATTTTTATTTGACTATAGAATTGATCAAACAAGCGTAATCAATCTTATGTGAATTTGGTTTCTTTGATTGGATTAAGCATCACAATCATCAAAATATTATAATTAACGATCAAGCATTGCAAAATTGTAATTAAATTAAATTAGAAACCGAAACCAAATTATGTCAAATAAATTTAATCGATCATATTAAAATTCAATTTAAGCAATCAAAATATAAATATAATCAAATAAACAAGAATATAATCATGAATCGAAATGGACAGTGTAACCTGAATCTCAAGCTGTTGATGAAACTCTGAACTCGTGGATAGTCTTATAAAATTTGTTTTCCATGAAATTAAAATTAAACCTATTTATTTCTTGTAGCGATTTGAATCCTAATATTTCCGTCTTTAGAAAAGAAACAAAACTGCCAATATATAGTACTTGATATTGGGCTTTAGGGTTTAAAAACAAGTGGCCTGCTAATTAAAATTATTACAAGAGTCCATATTACAAAATCTGCAATTTAGGTCTAGTAAAGTTCGGAATTGGTATTTTCTTTCAACACAAAACATGTAGCTCTGATTTTTAGCTTTCCAAAGCCTTCTTGTATGCGTCAATCCGATATCCAAAGCTTACGTTATGACCTACAGAGCGAGAAAGAGTCAAAATGTAAATAATGAAATTAAAATGCAAATAATAAAATTATAATTCAAATTGGATCCAAAGTTTAGAAACAAGCTAAAAATATTAATCTAAGCTATAAAGAGCTTTTAAAATATCAAACTAAAAAGCTAGAAACATGTGCTCAAATACTATGATCAGATAATTGTTGCTACTTGTGCATGCAAAATTTTGAGCTTATGAAAGGAGGTGAAATTGAGGTGAGGTAAAATAAATTACATGAGGAGATGAGGTTAGATTTCCATAGGTTAGATAAAGAAATGTAGTGAGAGTAAGGGGATAATTTTCTGAACTTGGTATTTATGAGATGGAGGAAATGTATTTTGAATTAAAAAGGAAACATCAAAGAGAGATAGAGACAGGGAGATAAGGGATTAGAAAGATACTTTTCGTTTTACCCTTACAACATTTAGATGTAGAATAACAATTAAAGGAGTTAACAATGAATTTCAAGCTGGAGTTCACTAGAACAAAGAAAGTAACACCATTGGAAGCATTATTGAGAAGATTGATCTTGTTGATTAGGAGCCTAGTTTTAGTAGTAGAGTTGTAAGAGGATAATTTCTCCAATAACTCAGGTAATAATGATGTTAGGGGAGTACCCTCCGTACAACATCTTTAGTGTTTGACCAACTAATGATAACTTCTGGGTTGAGTCTTTTTATATCCTTTTAACACTTTATTTATTCCAAGTGGAATTGTAATTTCAAGATATTTAAATACATGGGAAAATTTTAATTTGTCAGCCTTTGAGAAAAACTATTTAATGGTTGTATGATATAAGTTGTGCATATCATTTGTATGCATATTTGAAGTTTATCCAAAGAAATTTTGTAAACCTTTTGCTTTTAAAGAAAGAAAAATAGTTCTTGTATTAGAGTACACTTTAGACTTATTATTTTTATTTTACTAAAACTAAATCACCATAAATGTTTTACTTCAAATTTCGGCCTTAGGAGTTAGGTAGGAAACTATGACACTATTCTTTTCAAAATTTGAAAAAAGGGTGTTACAATAATGTTAACAAATGTTATTTGTTTGATTCAAATATTGGAAGCACAAGTTAAGAAGTTTCAACATCTCACAAGATCCTTAACTCTAGGACTTAGTCGAAGATTGCTATGTGGCTCCCAAACATGATGTTGGTGTTGAAATATCCTGAAAAAAGTTCAATGTTGAACAAAAGAAACAATACAAGATGCATCATAAAGCCATAAAATTTATGATAAATGTAATCACCTTCGAGGAGTTTCACAAATGCATCAACAAAGAAATTGTTATTTAAGGGTTCCCAATTTTTATCTAAAGACATTGAAAAAGACAATGAAATTTTTCTCAATTTTTACTTTGTGTGCTAACGGTTCTTTAAAAGAGTCACACTACATCTGATCATGTCAAGAAAATTCATAGAAGTCTACCTATAGCAAGTGGCCATCAAAAGTAATAGTTATTCAAGAGGCTACAGATCCAAACAAATTGCCTTTAAAATAGCTAATAAGTTCATTCATGTATCATGAGATTGAACTAGTTGAAGATGTCAGAACCAAGTTGGTTTGAATAACTATAACCCTCACTTATTTTGATGACACCAAAAATTATTTTGTGGGAACAATTTAAAACACTAATATTTTATTTAAGTGCGTAGTTCTCATATCACATAATTGTTAAGTAACTTTACATTGCATCCTCTAATATTTTGACATGTTACAAGAACACCAAAACTTCTCTCTAAAAATTGTATTCTAAGCCTGATGAATGCACACTGAAATGCACCTCTTGTCATTTTGTTGTTGCAAGAAATGCTAAGTTTATTCTTCCTCCAATAATTGTGTCAAGAAATTGATTCTAATAGAAAGTTAACGCTCCAATAAAAAGTCAAAACTATGATAAAATAAATAAATAAATAACCACCGAAGAAGACAAATTCTCTTCTCAACATCTTGAATCTTGTCATTTTTCTAAAGGTCCGTGTGACATATTTTGATCGTGATATCCCATGTTTTTCTTGTTTCTATATCAAGATAAGCAGAATCAATTATAAAGAAAAATTTGGACAAGCTTGAATGTTGAATCAATATTTGCAGAATTGATACAAAACTTTGTGTTACATCCTTACTTCTTTCAATAAGGACAGCGACCAAAAATCCTAAAGTTTCTCTATAAATGAATGTGCAACCCTCATTGATAAATAACAACAATACTACAATAAGCATGATCCAGCCGTCTCAAAACTCTTGTACTTAACCCTATTATTTTATCTAAGTGTTGAGAGATTTTCACTTTATGAGAGCATAGCATTGTAAACATATTCTTGTGAGAGATATTTAGAAAAATCCATAAACAGATTATGTTTGTAACCTAGCCTAGTAATCGTTGCATCCTTTAACACCTTGACTGCACTAAGCTAGAAGATTGGGAAGACTTGAACGTAGTCAGGTTGACTAGTAGTTGTTCAATTGATGTGTGATTCATTTGATCAATTAGTGGCACTAACACATTTTTTACTTTAGGCCACATATCACCTTCCCACGACTAAAAAATTGTGGCAGAAAATAAAAATAGGCAATGATGATTTTTCAAGTGTTTCTTTTAATTTACTTGTAGAATACACTTTGTTGACTTCATATGAAAAAATAGTTGCTCAACAATTGAGCTATGGTTATAAAAGTGTTGATATTTTAAACCACGAAAAAAAAAAGCATTACTTATTAAAATTTAATAATAACATTTTAAAATGTGGTATAAAGTATAAAAAATGTAGTCTAAAGTCAACCTAAATAATAAGCGACAGCATTAATAAAATTTTAATTAATTAATTTTTTTTTAATTAAGTATGGTTTAAGGTTTTATTTGAATCAATAGCTTTTTAAATGTGGTCTAATAGTTCCTCTTATACTTTTTACCCTAATTATACTTTCGTGTTTCACTCTCCCCCTTTCACATTCCCTTTCACTTTAGATCAAAGCATTCTACCGTCCTCGTACAACGCATAAGAACAACATCGAGTGAGTATTCATTATCTCTCTCTCAATTTTCCATTGATTCCATCTATTGTTTTTTTGATTTTATTTCAAAAATCAATAAATCATATTGTATGAATATGATGGTCAAGGAGGAAATGGAATTGGTGGTTCTTGAATCCGTTTTGAAGAAGCAAAAAATGAAGAAGAATATGCTTTGGCCAAAAAACAAGAACTTGAATCAGCGATGAAGTAGATGTCTGAAACAAGCAAACTTGTTTCTAGTACTGAACAATTGGAAAAATAATACAATTAACAGGTTTTGCATTTTCAAATATATAGAATTCAATCGGATAAATTATTTTATTTATTTAATTTGTGTTCACCAACATAAATTGATTAGGATGAAGTGTGAAGCGAAACTTAAGGATTGATTTTATGTTGTCCCTGAAGCTACAATATTGTTCATTAGCAAGATCAGAGGGTAATTTATCTTCTTATTATTGATTTTGTTGTTATTATTCTTGGGTTCTTTGTTATTATTGTTTTTTATTTATGTGATCTTTCTTGGTTTTAGTTTTGTTGTTGATGGATGTGGATTAGTAATATTCATTTTTTTATCGAGGGTTTTGTCATGAGTTGTTTGGATTCCATTTATGATTGCTTATAATTGTAGATGTATTGTATCTTTGCATTTGTGAGAGTGTTGAGTTTAATACATGGAAGTTTCAAGTTATTTTTTTCTTATTTGTCTTATTTAAATTATACACGCTAGATTATGAAGGTTGTGGTTATTGAACACCCAAAGGATGTTGATGTGGATATTGAAAATGTAAGTTATCTTTTTTGCTTCTATTTGTTTAAAGAATTAATAAGATTCTAAAACTAATATATATGATAAAATTAAATCCATAATTGTGATTAGGTGATGAAATATTGAATAACAAATTAAGTGAATCAAAATTTAAGGTTTATTTTCCCAATTGGTTTATCACAAGATCCAACCTTAGGAAGCGAAATACTAAATCTTGTTCACAGTGAATTTTTAAACAACTTATTATGAAAATGTCAAGGTTTCACAAGAAGATGCTAAGTTTGATTTTTGTAGGATTATATGTTTGCCATTATTGAAATCTTTCTTCAACGAAGTTTATGTTGTTTCATAGACTTTGTGTTGCATTCCTTGTGCAAGTTTGAAGAGCTTAAGGTGTGTCTACTTATGATGTGGATTCATATGTGTAATTATGAAACTAAGCTTCACATTGCATTTATGGTTTAAGATGTTTCTATCTCATTTTCTTTAACAAGTGAAGTTAAGATTTGTTAGCTTCTAGTTGTTTCTCTGAACTAATTATTTTTGAATAATATTTACTCAGAACCTCTTACTAATTATTTGTTTTCATATTTTTTTCCAAAAAAAAAAAAATAATAAGGAAGCAAGTTTAAAGGAAAAGATGAAAGCTCAAGATTAAGGTGAAAAAAGTACTTTCAAGCTTGAGTTAATTGAAAATCAAGTGAAAATCAAGGAGATTCAAAATCAAGTATGAGAAGATAATGAGAGGTATTGGAATAACTAAGGAGATTCAAAATCAAGTGTGAGAAGATAATGAGAGGTATTGGAATAACGAATGAAGATATGAATTGAACCAAAGAACCAATTAGCAAACAAAACAAGCCATCAACTACTAAAATAGTTAGTTCCAAGGCTACACGGTTAAACAAACAAATTACAGGAGTCAATCAACCTTTGATAAAGATTCCACCCAAAGGAATCAATATATAGGAGTTATCGAATTTTGAAGCAATTGGTCAAACACGTACAACTACAATTGGAGTTATCGAATTTTACACAATTCAAAAACGAAGTTTAACATTGTCAAGAAAGTCTCAAATGAAACATCAATGTTGGTTATAATATTTTAATAAGACAATTATTTTTCCTTATTATCATATATTTAGTTAATTTTTTATTATGTTTAACTTTTGTGTATTTTATTCAATGACTTATTTAATTTTCAGTAATTTAAAAAAAATGTTTGGAAAACTGTGGTTTAAATCGTGGCCTAAACATATAGACAATATTTGAAAAAGTGCGTTAAAAGTGCTAGAACGCATATAAATTTATTGTCCTAAACCAAAAAGTGTTGCGTATACAAATCTATTGCCTTTTGGCAACGTTTGAAAAACATGGCTTTATTTAATAGGCAACGTTTATGAAATGTGGCCAAAATCAATCTTTAAAATTGTGGTCTGAAACATTCAGAAAATTGTTACCTCTTTGAGCATCTTCATCAACGGTTTGCTTGAATTCATGGAGAAAAGTAAAAAATTGTGGCCTTTGAGAATAGGCAATGCCCACCTAGACTACACTTTGTAAATCATTGTCAAGCTGTTGCCTAAACTTTAGGCAAAAAATTTTTGGTTTATGCCACACTTTTTTATTGTTGTCTAAATTCAAAAATGTTGTAGTGTGGATTAAATTAAGGGTGGGCAAAGTTCAGTTCTAAACTAGAACAGTTTGAAAATTAAACTGAACTGATTTTTAGTTAAAAAAATCAAACCGAACCGGTTTTCAGTTCAAAAACCGAACCAAACTATTTTATATAGGCCGAACTGAATCGGTTTAACTTAGTTTTTTTTATTTATATAGGCCAAATTATCCATAATTACACCTAATTACTTCTAAAAAAATTCGGGTCAAGTTTTTTGAAATAAAAGTCAGTTCAGTTCAGTTTTTTTAAACTGAAAACCAGTTTGGTTTGGTTTTTCAAACTGAAACCCGGTTCGAATCAGTTTCAATTTTTAAAAATTAGTTCAAAAATAGTTCAATTCTCAATTTTTATAAATTGGTTCACTACGCCAAAAATTGCCTTTTACAGCGCTTGGTAAATACAAGCGCTGTTGAAAATATATTTTAAAAATAACGGAGCCTTTTACAGCGCTTTTTATGACAAGCGCTGTAAAAGAAGGGTTGTTGTATGTCTTATAATGTTTGCGCATAACATTATAAGGCTTTTACAGCGCTTGTCAAAAAAGCGCTGTAAAATGAAGCGCTTTTGCGAATTATTTTACAGCGCTTTTCTCACAAGCGCTGTAAAAGGCATCCGCTTTCAAATAATTGAACTACCTATTACATCGCTTTTTCCACAAGCGCTGTAAAATACATGCGCTTTCATTGAATTTAACTACCTATTACAGCGCTTTTTTCACAAGCGCTGTAAAATGCATATTTTTAATAATTATATACGTTGGAAACCCTCATATCATATCCTCTAGATCTTTCAAAACCCTAATATCCTCTACGTACTGTGCAGCCATCTACGTTGTCTAAGGTATTTTTTAATTTGTTTTTGTCAAAAAATCTTTATGATCTCTTCTACACATATATACCACATGATCTGTTATGTTTTAAATCTCTTCAATTGTTCATGAGAAACAACATGATCTGTTATGAACAGATCTGTTAATCCAAAACAACATTATTTCTCATGAACAATTGAATAATTCAGATTATATATACCACATGATATGTTATGTTTTGAAATTGTCAAAAATTGTCAAAAACTCATGTCACATGATCTTTTCTGTTTTGAAACGTGTTGATATGTTTTGTATTGAAAGCTTATTAGTTTATTAGTTTATTAGTTTTGAAATCTTATTAGTTTATTAGTTCAGTATTGAAAGCTTATTAGTTTATTAGTTCAGTATTGAAAGCTTATTAGTTTTGTAACTGCATTTATATAGGTGGTATAATATGGATAGGAAATGGATGTCAGCCAATCAATTGTCAAAAGAGTATGAAATTGGAGTGAAGGAGTTTGTTGAGTTTGCAGTGAAGAATGCAAAAGATCCAAATAGAGTAGTTTGTCCTTGTTTAAAATGTTGTTTTGGAAAATGTGTTAGAGAAGATGAATTAGAAGTACATCTAATATGTAATGGAATTGATCAAAGCTACACATGTTGGATAAGATATGGTGAGAAAAAAAAAATGAAACATTAATTTTGAGAATAGTTCGACATATGCTTCAACTGACTTCGATACATATACATATGAGTCGGACCGAGTTGATGAGATCGCAAAAGCAGTTGAAGAAGATCTTCGAGATTGTCCTAAAATGTTTGAAAGTTTGTTGAATGATGCAGAGAAAGAATTATATAATGGTTGTACTAAATTCACAAGACTGTCGGCGATATTAAAGTTGTACAACTTAAAAGCGAGTAATGGATGGTCTAATAAAAGCTTTACCGAATTATTAACACTTATAAAAGATATGTTGCCAAATGATAATGAACTTCCCAGTCGAACCTACGAGGCTAAACGGATTTTGTGTTCTATTGGCATGAGTTACGAAAGGATTCATGCGTGTCCTAATGATTGCATTTTATTTCGAAATGAATATGAACTACTTAAGGCGTGTCAGAAATGCAATGTCTCTCGATATAAGAAGAAAGAATCTACTCCAGCAAAAGTCGTGTGGTATTTTCCTATAATACCAAGATTTAGGCGCATGTATCGCAGTGAAGAAGATTCAAAACACTTGACATGGCATGCAGATGAAAGAATTAGAGATGGAATGTTTCGACACCCTGCAGATTCCCCATAATGGGCAAAAATTGATCACGAGTATCCTGAATTCGGGATAGAGTCAAGAAATCTAAGACTTGCACTTTCTACTGATGGAATGAATCCACATGGTCTTCAAAGCATCTCACATAGCACGTGGCCTGTGATTTTGGTAATATATAACCTACCTCTATGGTTATGTATGAAGCGTAAGTTTATGATGTTGTCTCTGTTAATCTCTGGACCCAAACAACCAGGGAATGATATCGACGTATACTTGACTCCTCTAATCGAAGATTTAAAACGTATGTGGGAGACAGGTGTGGAAGTTTATGATGGGTATAAGAAAGAATGTTTCAATTTGAGAGCTATGTTGTTCGGCACAATTAATGATTTTCCAACATATGGTAATTTATCAGGATATAGCATTAAAGGTCAGTGTGCATGTCCTATATGTGAAGAGAGTACAAATTGGATGCGGTTGAAACATTATAAGAAGAATGTGTTTCTTGGACATCGTAGATTTTTACCTTATAGTTATCAGTATCGTGGGTGGAGAAATGCATTTAATGGAAAATTAGAGGAAGGTAAAGCTCCTTTAGCACCGAGTGGATATCAAATACTTGAAAAAGTACAAGGTTTGACCAATAAATTTGGCAAACCTTTTGCGGGAGAGTTGGTCAAAACTGGGTGGAAGAAAAAGTCAATTTTCTTTGAATTGCCATATTGGAAGTCATTGTATATAAGACATTTCCTCGATGTGATGCATATTGAAAAAAATGTATTTGATAGTGTTATTGGTACGTTACTCAATGTTCCAGGAAAGTCTAAAGATGGCATCAACGCAAGATTGGACTTGGTCGATATGGGAATAAGAAATGAATTGGCTCCAGTAAAGAAAGGAAATCGCACATATCTACCTCCAGTCGCTCATACTCTATCTAGAAAGGAAAAAATTGTTTTATGTAAATTTCTACACGAAGTTAAAGTTCCAGAAGGATACTCTTCGAACATTAAAAATTTGGTTTGTATGAAAGACCTCAAGTTAAAAGGTTTGAAGACCCATGATTGTCATATTCTAATGGAGCATTTGCTACCAATAGGTATACGTTCCATTTTACCTGAAAAAGTTCGACTAGCCTTGACTAGATTATGTTTCTTCTTCAGGGAAATTTGTAGTAAAGTGATCGACCCTCAGAAATTACCGACATTGCAGAGGGAAATTGTTGTTACTTTGTGTGAGTTTGAAATGTATTTCCCACCATCGTTTTTTGATATAATGGTTCACCATCGTTTTTTGATATAATGGTTCACCTTACTGCTAAAATAATCACATTTATTTATTTTATAGTGCATTAAAAGTTTTTCGAGCTCAAAGAGGTGCGGTAGTGTCGAAGCAAAAGTCTAATAATATTACATGGATCCCAATAAAGTGCCCTCGTCAAACAAACAACATCGACTGTGGGTACTACGTATTGAGATTCATGAAGGAGATTGTTGACAAGAATAAAACTATTATCCCAGAAACGGTACGGTATTTTGATTATATGATTTTCATATATAAATTATCTATATATTTGATACTAACTTAATATAATATGTTCAATTTTTATATTGTAGTACTTTGAAAATTCCAGTCCATCATATTCTGAGCAAGATCTGATGGAATTAAAGGAGGAATGGTGTGAGTATGTGCTTGAAATGAAAATTATTTGATTTTCTGGGAAATAGCATGCTGCTGGGCAAGGGATCTGAATATTATATGGTGCATAGTTATTATATGTATATGATTATAGGACAATATATAAACATGCATATGAATATGTTGTAAATTAGGTTCAATGTATATTTAATTACTTATATTGTAAATTACTGTGTTACAGGATAATATATATGTATCATATTGTGTGAACTGATTATGTTTTAACTGATTCTGGCTCTGGTTCTGGTTCTGGTTCTGGTTCTGGTTGTGTTACAAGGTAATATACATGCATATGAATATGTTCTAAATTACTGATTCTGGTTGTGTTGTGTTGTGTGAACTGGTTCAAACTAATTTTGGATAAAAAGATAAAAGACAGCGCTTTATAAAAAAAATGCCATAAAAAGCTAAAAAACGCTTTTAAAATATATACGGGGTTTAAAAAAAAAAAAATAACACCTTTTACAGCGCTTGTTATAAAAAGCGCTGTAAAAGGCACCCCCTTTTACAGCACTTGTTACAAAGAAGCGCTGTAAAAGGTACCCCAAATATATGAAATATGGGTATCAAATATGGGTATGCCTTTTACAGCGCTTGTTACAAAAAAGCGTTGTAAAAGGTACCCCAAATATATGAAATATGGGTATTCCTTTTACAGCGCTTGTTACAAAAAAGCGCTGTAAAAGGTACCCTAAATATATGAAATATGGGTATGCCTTTTACAGCGCTTGTTACAAAGAAGCGCTGTAAAAGGTACCCCAAATATATGAAATATGGGTAAGCCTTTTACAGCGTTTTTTTGTAACAAGCGCTGTAAAAGGTGCATAATAAGCGCGCGTTATAAAATGTGCCTTTAAGAGCGCTTTTTTAAAAGCGCTGTTGTATCTTTTACAGCGCTCGAATCCACAGCGCTTTTTTTTTTTTGAAAAAGCGTTGTAGAAGGCTTAAAAAAGCGCTGTAAAAGGCAATTTTTGGCGTAGTGGTTCAAGTCAAAAACAGTTTCGTTCATCTCAGTTCTGCAGTTTAATTCATTTTTTGGTTTTTTTAACACTGCTAAATTAAATCATTAAGTTTCAAGCAACTAGGTGTAGTTACTGTGTTGGTGATGAGCCATGATGAATTGGCTTGTGTTGTTCTATGTTTATTGCAAAGATCAATTTTACTATGACTAGCTTTGGCAATGAAGATACAGGTGGAAACGTTAACATGTCTCCTCTGTTTGATGGAAAAAGATTTGAATATTAAAAGGACAAGCTTAGAAGTATCTACATCTCACATGATCCCGAAATTTGAGACATAGTCAAAGATGACTATGAGGCTCCAAAACGACGTTTGTGGTGTTGAAATATCCAGAAAGCATCTTAATATTGATAAAAAGAAACAATACAAGATGCATTATAAAGCAAGAATTTTAATGAGGAATGTTATCACATTTAAATAGTTCAAAAATGCAACAATAAAGAAGAAATATCTACTATGAATATCATAGTATCCGAAACTTGACACGAGAAATTTCCAAAGAAAATATTTCAAGGCAAAGAAGAAAGATCTAATGGCTACTTTGGATGACTCTAAAGAATCATCTAATGAAGATGAAGAAGATGTAAATATGGTTTTGATAAAAGATACACACTCTAACTTTGATTCTAAAAAATGAGTTTGTTGATGAAGAAATTGAGGTACTATTTCACCTATCTCATAATAAACTTATAATTATGATACACGAGTTTCTAAACAAGAATCACAATATTTTGTCAAATTAAAAACCACAAAATCGTGTTTTTGTTACAGTGGTGTTTGGATCATTACTAGAGTTACAAGAGTCCTATTGACACATCCATGGTAGGTTAGAAGGCTATAAAACAATAATGCAAACATAATTGAAGTAGAATTAAGTTAATTTGAGGTGTCAAGATGATATATATATATATATATATATATATATATATAATATCTAGAGTTATAAATATTGAATTTAGGTCAAATAATGGTCAATCTAAAGATAATATGAAGGCATACAATATAATGAAAATGTATTTTTCTAATTTATTCGTTAAAGAGTGTTAAATGTACAAATGAAAATATTTAATTTGATTACTAAATTATGCATTAGGAATAATACAAAATTCTAGGTTCTTACAGGAGTCTGTCCAGAATCGAACAACATTAACGGTGACAATCTGATCAAGAATTATGTCCAAAATATTGTTGAACCAGATCTAGAAAATATTGAACGTTAATCAGATAAAAGTAAACAATGAATGCGAATCAGAGATGGAAATACGGATCGTGCGAAGAAAGAAATGATCGCCAACTTGCAACCCATTATGTGAAAGTCCTAGATCGTACTTTGCATAAGAGACCACTCACAAACCTATGTATGCGAACTTAGAGGAATGGATGAATCTGGCGGCGGTGCCGTAGGGATGCAGAATGTGTCAAACCCTTTCGGGTTTCATGTGCCGCCAGAACCTTTTGCTATTAGATCCTCTTTTAATAAATTCACAATTCTTTGGTTACTACACTTTGACTTCACTCGGAACACTTTAAGCACTTATTTAATATAATTAATAATAGATGAAATATAAATTATCAATCACTTAAAAGTATTTTATTTTATTTGTTAATGAAATATTTTAAATAGTAAATAACTGAAAAATATTTTTCTTTTGAGAAAAAAGTGTTTTTCACAAAAAATAAAAATAATCAAACGAATGCTTCTAGATTATATACAAATAAAAATAATTTTACATTAAATACCTTACATTCAAAAATTTCAAAAACTAACTATGTATGTATTCAATATAAAATTATTTATTATTTTTATTATAATTTAAAATTAATATATATTTGATTCATGATATTAATTTGTAATTATATAATAATTTATTTGCCGTGGAAATGTATC
This sequence comes from Cicer pinnatifidum, assembly GCA_037974775.1. Classification (NCBI taxonomy): domain Eukaryota; kingdom Viridiplantae; phylum Streptophyta; class Magnoliopsida; order Fabales; family Fabaceae; genus Cicer; species Cicer pinnatifidum. The sequence continues at coordinate 22,437,864 of JBBPBR010000006.1, read as the reverse complement.
CTTCTTTGTTAAACTCAAATCTTCATGTATATTAATTTTAAATTTATTAATATAAATGTATATTTTTTTTATTATATTAATTTTTAGGTTAAATAGCACAT
>JBBPBR010000006.1:22427131-22437321 GCA_037974775.1 Cicer pinnatifidum | reverse complement strand
TTGATATTTTAAAACGTAAAATAACACTTAAATTAAAATAAAGGATCAAACTGAGAAGAAAAAAAAAAGATAAATGACTAAAACGTTATCTGAAATTAAGTTAAGGGATCACATGTGTTATTTAGCCTAATTTTTATCATAAAATTATCAGATTTTAATTTGTAATCTATATAATGAGTTTAATTTTAGGACATTGATAATATAAATATGTGTATTAAACTGTCAATTAATTATAAATATATACATAACTAAACATTTTCAACGTACATAAGGTAACTTGTTGATATTTTTAAAAATATTTACCCTCAAATTATAAAAATTATTATATATATATAAAATATTTTTAAAAATAGAACCTTTACGTCAAATATTTGTTCTCAAACATTATATGTTTAATTATATGTATGTTTACTTCTTTCATGTAAAATATTGATTTATATGTATTATATTTAATCTATAGGTGAAAGCATAATAAATTAGTGTCAAATTACTATTGTTATATATATTTCGTCAAATTGTAATTAAACATTAGTTCCTAGCTTTAAGATTCTTGATCTTTTAATGCAATGTGGTTGTGTATCTTGTAATGAAGAGCTTGCTGCCTTTTATAGACGTTTTATGATGTTCCTTACATGTGCCAAGCTTTTTATGACCGTTGGAAAATCAATTCAAAAAGCCCAAGGTCTTTCCTTATAATTACGAAACTGTCATCATTTATCCTTGGACAGATGCAGCCCATCCTCTCGTACGAGGTTGCAGATTTTCTGGAAACTTGGACATGTGTTGTCCTTTTCTCTTTCCTTTCTTTAAGGCTTGTAAGACCATGTGATGTCGTTTTCTTTCTCCTTTCTTCCAGGCTTGTAAAGGCTTCACGTGAAGTCCTTTTCTCTTTCTTTTCTTTAAGACATGTGAAGCCTTTCATTTTTAGCTTGTTTGTTGTTGCCTTTTTAAAGATTGACTTTATATTGTTTTTAATTCACACAAGAGTGATCTATAGGTCTGCTTGTAGCCTTTGCACATGATATGACGGGTTGCTTTCAAAGGTGTTGGGATGCGTTTCAAGATGTTGAGCATAGACACATCCAATGTAATCCTTCCTCGTACCTTTCTTTTGCCATCTTACTTCTTTACTTCAAAAGCTTTATTTATTCATTCTTTAATCATGTTTTGTCTTTATTTAATGAATAAAACACTTAGTTTCAGCGAGGATGACTATTATGTAGATTTGAAGCTTCATCCTCTCGTGAGGCCATCCTCAAGGATTTCAATCCTCCAGATTTGAATCAGATTTTTCTCCTTTTGGCCTTAATAATTAATAACCTGTTTTCTTATATGAATACACTCAAAAGCACATATTAGTCATTAACTACAATCATAATCTTTTAAATAATTTTGTTATCATTAAAACCATTTGAGAGAGATTTTGTCTCAACAATCTCCCCCTTTTTGATGATGACAAAATTCTTTAGATTATGATTTTTGTTATATGTAAGGAAAAATAATTAAACTCTCCCCCAATATTGATAATTTTGAAAAATTTCCCTTTTAACATTCAAGTAAAAGCAATTTTTTGAAATTATGCAATATTGAGGTAAGTAGAACTTTCATTAATACTAAGCATAATTGATCAAATAAGTTCCAGCAAAATAAAAAATATAACAAAAAGTTCAGAAGTTCCAGCAACATAAAAAATATAACAAAAAGTTCAGAAGTTCCAACATAATATCAAAAAGTTAACAAAAACATACAATTAACATATGACAAAAAAAATATTCCCACAATCTGACTCCCCCTGAATGAAGTCAACATCAAAAAGTAGGAAAATGAAAGCAGAGTGATTCAGCGGGAGAAAATTAAATCTGACTCCCATGGCAGTATTTTTAATGCGTGCCATTTGTGACTAGAGGATGGAAAAAAATGTTTGAGAAGAAGGTGGGTTTTTTTTTATTTAAAAAAAACTGATAGAAGAGTAAAACGATTAAGGCGTAGAGAAGAGAGATAAATAATTAAAAGATAGCGAGAAAGAAAAACAATTAAAAGAGAGAGACAAAGAAAAACAATTAAATGAGAGAGAGAGAAAATCAATTTAAAAAGAGAGAGAGAAAAAAAAATTAAATGAGAGAAAGAAAGAAAATCAATTAAAAGAGAGAGAGAAAGAAAAATAATTAAAAGAGAGAGAGAGAATGAGAGTCGTTTGATGAGGCGTGATGATGATGACTAGAGTAGGTTACAGGAATCATTATGAATTTCATTCAATGCAGTCTGCGCAATAAGTGTGACATGGGAAGTATGCAAGGTGTGCCACCAGGCGGACTAATGGGAAACGTGAGACATGTGCATGCATTGTCGGACTTGACAAGAAGGAGTTTCACCAAAGAATACATTGAGTTTTTTGTTGGTTTTCCTATCCTCTGATTTTTAGACTTTATTTGAGGGATTATATTTGATATTGCCTTAAAATTATTTTGACTAAAATTAAAAAAAAAATTAAAAAAAAATTAAAAATAAAATAAAAATAAAATAGAGAAAAAAAAACAGAATTAAAATATTTTAAATTACTTTGGAAAAATTTATGATGGAGAGTTCTTCTAAGATGAATTTGAACCGATCCTCCTAGAGAGGTTTGGTAAAAATATCAGCTAATTGATTTTCAATATCAATGAAAATTAATTCTATATCCCCCCTTTTGAACATGATCTCTTATAAAATGATGCTTAATTTCAATATGCTTAAATCTTGAATGTTGAATGGAATTTTTAGAAAGATTAATAGCACTTGTATTATCATAGAGGATGAGAATTTTTGCGTACCTTAGAGAGTAATCCTCTAGTTGATTTTTTATCCACAGTAATTGTGAGCCGCATTGTGCAGCTGATACATATTCAGCCTCTTTAGTTGAAAGAGCAATGGTACTTTGTTTTTTGCATGATCAACTTATTAGAGATTTACCAAGAAATTGACAAGCTCCACTTGTGCTCTTCCTTTCAACTTTATCTTCCGCATAGTCGACATCACAATAAGATGTGAGGTCAAGATTGGAACATTTTTGGTACCAAATTCCCAAATTTATCGTGCCAACAAGATATCTAAAAATCCTTTTTACTGCAGTAAGATGAGATTCTTTAGGAGATGATTGAAATTTTGCACAAAGACCGACTGCAAAGACTATGTCCGATCTGCTGGCTGTTAAATACAACAAGGATCCGATAATCCCTCTTTACTCCTTTTCAAATATTGGAGTTCCTTCATCGTCTTTGTGGAGTATGGAGGATGGGTGCATAGGAGTTACCATACTCTTGGCTGAACTCATATTATATTTGTTAAGTAAATCCTTGGTGTATTTTTCTTGAGATATAAAAATGCCATCCTCTCATTGTTTTATTTGCAAACCAAGGAAGAATTTTAATTCTCCCATCATACTCATCTCAAACTCACTTTGCATGAGGTTGGAGAAATCTTTACACATCTTTTAATTTGTGGATCCAAAGATTATGTCATCGACATATATTTGAACAATCAATAAATCCTTCTCAAGAGTCTTCTTGAAAAGAGTAGTATCAATTTGTCCTCTAATGAATCCATTTTCTTTTAGAAAAGAGCGTAACCTCTCATACCAAGCTCGAGGAGCTTGCTTTAAACCATAGAGAGCTTTTGAGAGTTTGAACACATGGTTAGGCTTCTTTTCATCCTCAAACCCAGGAGGTTGGCGAACGTAAACCTACTCATTTAAGAACCCATTCAAAAAGGCACTTTTAACATCCATTTGAAATATTTTGATACCTTTATGAGTAGCATAAACTAAGAGGATTCTTGTTGCTTCAAGTCTTGCTACGGGTGCAACTGTTTCATCACAATCCATTTCTTCTTGTTGGTTGTAACCTTGTGCCACTAATCTTGCTTTTTTTCTAATGACTTTTCCATCCTCATTCAGTTTGTTTCTAAATATCCATTTGGTTCCAATGATGAATTTTTCCAGAGGATGGGGCACAAGATTCCATAATTTGTTTCTTTCAAATTGTGAAAGCTCCTTCATCATAGCTTCAACCCATGATTTGTCACAAATAGCTTGATCAATTGTTTTGGGTTCAACTTGTGATATCATAGCCATGTTGATACTATTTTCCTTTAGAGAATTTCTAGTTCTCACACCATCAACAATATTCCCAATGATTAGATCAGAAGGATGTTGCATGACAATTTTCCATCCTCTTGGAGGTTGCTGAGAGGTTGGATCAGACTCATCCTTTTCGTGAGGACAGGGTACCTGAGAGGATGAATGTTCATCTTAATTTTTAATCATGTTTTCTAAACACAAGTCATCAAACTCATCAAAAATAACATGCATGGATTCCTCCACAGTTTGAGTCCTAAGATTATATATTCTATAACCTTTTGACATTGTGGAGTATCCTAGAAAAAATACCTTTATCAGATTTTGGATCAAACTTTCCCAAATTTTCTTTATTATTTAGAGTGTAGCAATAACACCCAAATATATAAAAATAGAAAATATTTGATTTTCTCCCTTTCCATAATTCGTATGGAGTTTTGTTTAGAATTTTTCTAATGCAAGCACGATTAGAAACATAACAAGCAGTGTTGATGGCTTCAGCCCAAAAGTATTTTTCAATGTTGGCTTCATTTAAAATAGTTCTAGCAATTTCTTGTAAAGTTCTATTTTTCCTTTCAACAACCCCATTTTGTTGGGGAGTTCTTGGGCAAGAAAAGTTGCGAGAAATACCATTTTCTTCACAAAGATTTTTAAAAGATTCATTTTCAAATTCACCTCCATGGTCACTTCTCACCGAAACAATTTTTGATCCTTTTTCATTTTGAATCTTTTTTCAAAAATGGTGGAATGCCTCAAAGGCTTCATCTTTATGTTTTAAAAATAGAACCCAAGTAAACGAGATAAATCATCAACAATTACAAAACCATATCTTTTTCCACTAAGACTTGGAGTCTTAATAGGACCAAAAAGGTCAATGTGAATAAGTTCAAGAGGATGATTTGTTGAAACAATGTTTTTAGAGTGAAAACTAATTTTAACTTGTTTTCCTTTGACACAAGCATCACATACTTTGTCTTTTTCAAAATTAATTTTTGGAAGATCTTTTACTAATTCTAATTTTTCTTATTTAAAAATAGTGTTTAAGCTTGTGTGACCAGCTCGTTTGTGCCAAATCCATTTATCTTTATCAATGGAAACAAAACAAGATTCAGTAGTAAATCATCCAAATAAAGTTCATATAAATTCTTTTTTCTAAAACTAGAAAAGAAAACTGTATCCGAGGACGAGTGTTTAACCTCGCATAGAGTAGGCTTAAAAATAACTTCAAATCCAATATCACATAATTGGCTAATGCTTAGCAAGTTATGTTTTAAGCCATCCACATACTGAACATTTTCAATTTTTGCAGAATTATTCTTACCAATAATACTTGTTCCTTTTATTTGAGCTTTATCATTATTACAAAATGTGACTGATCCTCCATCATTTGTCTTTAATGACATAAAGCATTGCTTATCCCCCGTCATATGCCTTGAGCAACCACTGTGCAAGTACCAAGGTTTTCTTTTGTTGATCAGAGGATGGACTTGTGTTAGAGTTTAAGAGTGACTTAGGTACCCACATGGCATTGGGTCCTTGTTGGTTAGTTTTTCCTCTTGTGAGGATTTTTCTTTTGTGATAACAAATAGAATCACGGAGCCCAAGTTTACCACAGAATGAACATGCTTTCTTTATATTATTAGCTTTCTTAGCATGACAGATTTTGAAAGTATGTCCAATTTTTTTGCAAAAAGTGCATTTTGGCCTATCCTCTTGTTTTTTAGGCAAGAAAAAATTTTCATACAATTTTTGTTTTTTAGAACTTTTAAAACCAATACCATCCTTGTCAAATATTCCATATTGAGATCCCATTATCTTTTGAAATGTTTCAGTAGATTTGACAAAGTTCGAAATGTCATTTTGTAGTTCTTTGACCTCTATTTTCAAAATTTCATTTTCTGTATCCTCTTCTGGAGGATGACTTTTGACACTCTTTTTATTTAAAAGTGCTTGATGCTCAGATTCTCATGAGATAACTGCAGATCTAGAAGGATTTTTTCATATTTCTCATTATTGGCTTGAAGTTCTTCATTGAGTTTTTTTATTTCATAAAGTTGATTTTTGAGAAAACCACATTTATGAGATAAAGTATTTGAGTCATTTAAAAGATTGTCAAATTCAATTTCTAACTGTTCACAAGAAGGACATAGTTCTGAAATGTGTACCTTTTGAGTTTCTAACTTTGCCATGAAACAGAGGTTGGCCTCTTCTTCCTTTTCTTGCTCAGAGGATGACTCGTCACTATCATCCCAAGTAATCATCATAGATTTTTTTAGGGAAATATTTTCGAGTTTCTTTTGTTGAGAGGACACTCAGTTTTGTAGTGTCCCATCTTATTGCATCCAAAACAAGTGATCTGACTTTTGTCAGTTTTTTCTTTTTGAGGAGATCCTCTATTTTGTCCTCTTATGTTTATCATCCTCTGAATTCTTCTAGAAATCAAAGCGAGTTCATCCTCATCCTCAGATAGAGGATACTCTGCATTTTCCTTCTTTATGACATCTTCATTCTTCTTGGAGGATGAACTTTCTACTTGGCTGGTTTTTAGAGCAATCATTCTTCCCTTTTTGCTTGGTTTGTCTTCCAGCAGCAACAATGGTTCATGAGCTCTTACAGTTCCAACTAAATCTTCTAATTTCATATTGGTCAAGTATCTTGCTTCTGTAATGGCAGTTACCATTGGCCTCCATTCTTTTGGTAAACTTCTTAGGATTTTTCTTATCCTTTCTTGAACGGAGTATACCTTTCAAAGAGATCTCAAGTTATTTAATATCATTGTTAACCTTGAGAACATTTCATCAATAGTTTCCTCCTCCTTCATTTTGAATAGTTCGAAATCTCTTACTCCCATGTCTAACCTTGCTTATTTTACATGGCTTGATCCTCCATGATGGATCCTTAAAGTGTCCTAGAGCTCCTTAGCGTTTTTGCCCTCTTCAACTCTGTCATACTCTTCCCTGCTCAAAGCACACTCTAGAAATAAATGAGTTTAAGAGTTTAGGAGTACCTTTGCATTTTCATCCTTCGTCCACTGTGCTTGTGGTTTCTCAACGGAGTTTGCGTCTGTTTTGTTGGTTCTGATGACGTGATCCCCATTTTCCATCACATACCACATGTTGTTGTCTTGTGATATGACAAATAGTCTCATCTTACCTTTCCAGTGGTAGTAATTTGTACCATCAAAGTAGGGAGGTCGACTGGATGATGTTCCTTCACGAATATACTTAGCTTTTGACATTTTTCCTTTTGGATCTTTTTCTCTGACACTATTAGGTGTAAGTTTTAGAGAACCTTGCTCTAATGCCAATTGATGCGGCTAAATATCACTAGAAGGGGGGTTGAATATGGATTTTGCTGTTAAAATTAATTTTCAAGTGTTTTTAAAACTATCCTCTCATAGAGGATGGCAAGCCTGAGGATGGGTTTTTTAAACCTTCAGATTTGAGCTGAGCTAAAGAGTGAGAGAAAAATATGAGAATGACACACACAATTTTTATACTGGTTCACCCAATGAAGGCTACGTCCAGTCCTCACACTCTTGTGAGATTTCACTAATGTTCAAACAGATTAACCTCTCACAGAGGATGATTAAAAATTGTGTATTCTTTAGCTTCATCAAGCTTACAATCAAGTTTCAAATATTTCCAAGTGTATCTGACGTCGAAATTACAGAGTGATATGAGAGTGATTGAATCTAAATACTTTCTCAAAGGATTTTCAAAGATCTAATGTAGGATTATAGAAAGTATGAAGAGATGATGGATGTTGCTCTTGATAGCTTTAAGATTCTTGATCTTTTAATGCAATGTGGTTGTGTATCTTGTAATGAAGAGCTTGCTGCCTTTTATAGAATTTTGATGACGTTCCTTTCATGTGCCAAGCTTTTTTATGACCGTTGGAAAATCAATTCAAAAAGCCCAAGGTCTTTTCTTAAAATTACGAAATTGCCATCCAGTTGTACTTGGACAGATGCAACCCATCCTCTAGTACGAGGTTGCAGATTTTCTGGAAACTTGGACATGTGCTGTCCTTTTCTCTTTCCTTTCTTTAAGGCTTGTAAGACCATGTGATGTCTTTTTCTTTCTCCTTTCTTCAAGGCTTGTAAAGGCTTCACGTGAAGTCCTTTTCTCTTTCCTTTCTTTAAGACATGTGAAGACTTTCATTTTTAGTTTGTTTGTTGTTGCCTTTTTAAAGATTGACTTTATATTGTTTTTAATTCACACAAGAGTGATCTATAGGTCTGCTTGTAGTCTTTGCACATGATATGATGAGTTGCTTTCAAAGGTGTTGGGATGCGTTTCAAGATGTTGACCATAGGCACATCTAATGTAATCCTTCCTCGTACCTTTCTTTTGCCATCTTACTTCTTTACTTCAAAAGCTTTATTTATACATTCTTTAATACTGTTTTGCCTTTATTTAATGAATAAAACACTTAGTTTCAACGAGGATGACTATTCTGCATATTTGAAGCTTCATCCTCTCGCGAGGCCATCCTCAGGAATTTCAATCCTCCAGATTTGAATCAGATTTTTCTTCTTTTTGCCCTATTGATTAATAACCTGTTTTCTTATATGAATACACTCAAAAGCACAAATTAATCATTAGCCACAATCATAATTTTTTAAATAATTTTGTTATCATTAAAACCGTTTGAGAGATATTTTATCTCAACGTAAATTAATTACAAAATAAGTATTTAAATTTATGTATGGAACAAATCATTTAAAAAATTAATTATATAATAATAAATTAGATTATTAAAATTTTAAATAGATGCTTAATTTGTCACAAATTATAATTTTTATAATCTATATCTCATATAAAGGGGACATTAAGTTTTGGTGTTATGTTTTCTTCAACTTTTTCAATTAGATAGTTTAATTTATAATATTTTCTTTTTTCTCAATCACATAAATGATTTTTTTTGAATAAATATATGATTTTTATACTTTCGTTGTTTTATTTAATAAATATTAATCACTGAGATACTTAGTAAAAATATATTTAATAGGTAAAAAAAATATGAGATAATATTTAACGATAACTAACCGAAGAAATCTTTTGAATGGTTGTTTTATTACCTCATAGCTTCAAAATCATCACAAACCTAATATTTTACGATAACTAACCGAAGAAATATTTTGAATGGTAGTTTTAATACCTCATAGCTTCAAAATCATGACAAACCGAAACAACAACATTAAGCTTTAACTTAACCTTTGGAGATTCAACTAAATGTCACTCATGTTCTTAAAGAGAGGTTAGAAGGAATTAAGACTCGCTTCATTTTTCATCTACCGTTATAGTGAGAATTGAGGATGTTGAAAGATATACTACAAAGTTAAGAGGGAAATCGATGATGTGTTTCTTTTGCTTTTTTGACAAATTAGAATGTTACAATTATTTTTATTACTTATAATTATTTGATATTTGATTGGTTATGTCTTACTATTAATGGTGAGTGTTCAAGAATTTCTCCCAAAATTATATTATTTTATGGTATCAATAAATTATTAATGTTTCTTTGCTATTAAGCCTTTTACTATGTATTACGTTGTTTTTTTCCAAAATTTTAAATTTATCTCTTATATCATTAATGAATGATATTTTATAAAATAACTCATAATTTCTATTTTTTATACAACATTCATAATATATCTTAATTTATGTGAAACTGGAAAAATGACATATAATTGAAGACAAACGAAATATTAATACAAAATAGTTTTACAAAGTTTGCACTATTTAATTAATGTAAGTAAATTTAAGGGGATCATGCTTAACCTCAAATTAATTACATCAATAATTTATTGTTTAGAATATTAAATTAATCGTTGGGTAGAATATGCTTATGATAATTACTACTACTTCTGTCCCACAATATTTATTTAATAACATCAATTTATTTATGAAAATAATATATGTTTTCAAAATCAATGATACATTTTTATAGCATTGACATAATTTATATTATTGGTTAGTAAAACAGATTAGTAAAAAAAAAATTTAAACAGGTTGATAGTGAAATATGTATTTTCAAACAAAAAATGCATTTATGTACATCAAAAGAAAAATTA
>JBBPBR010000006.1:22373842-22426726 GCA_037974775.1 Cicer pinnatifidum | reverse complement strand
GATATAACTAACATAAGATTACATTTAGTAAAGATAACTTATAAAAAACAAAAAATAATATATACTTATAAATAAAATAAATAATTAATAATTTTCTAAAACGTCACATGTACTTTTTCAAGAATTGTACGTAATCTTCTCTACAGCGGATCCTAATTTGTGTATATTTTATATTCTTAAATACCTTACATTGAAAATTTCAAAAATAACTTAATCCCTTAAAAGTTGCTTACGTGTCTGCCTCTCCATACACTACAATTTAATGTTGGGTGTATTTATGGTAATAATTTATTATACTTTTTAATTTCTTTAAAACCAAATGTTAAAAATTAGTGGCGATGTTAAATTTTTTAAGCAAAAGATTAAAGGAAAAATAGTTTGTTAGTAAATCATAGTGTTGATGTTGTAGGTCGGATATAATTATGAGTTTTTTTTTTTAAATTATAAAAATATTTTCTTTTCAAAATTATATATCAAAATATCTCATTTTTATTCTTATCTATAAATCGTCTTCGCAAATGATGTTTTTCTTATGCTTTGCAAAGACGACTTTATTAAAAAATTAAAAAAAAAATCAATTTTTTTTAAATTAACAATATATATATATATAAATTATAAAAACACACAAACACAAATTTTAAATTATATTTGACTAGAACTATATTTGGACAATGTTTTCGAGTATAATTAGTTAACTAACATTGTCCTACAATGCCTTGGTACATCCACCAATCGACACAACACCGAGTTCAGAAATTACGAACTATCCAATACCGAATTAATTAACTGATCATAGTCGAAAACATTATTCAAATGTTACAAGAAATTCTAGTCAATCTATATAATTTAAAATTTGTGTTTGTGTATTTTTATGAATTATTTTAATTATATATATATATATATATATATTTTTATTTTGAAAAAAAATTGAACTATCTTTTTTTTTTGTTTTAAATTTCTCAAGGAAGCCGCCTTTGCAAACGCGAATTTCTTTAAGGAAATCGCCATTTGCAAAGACGACTTGTAAGTGAGTTTAAAAATAAAGTACTTTACTATATAGTTTTGAAAAGGAAGTATTTTAATAATTTTTTTTTTTAAAAAATGTATTGAAAATAAAAAGCTATAATTAACGCTCAACTTCTTTACCAGTCTAATCTTTAATTCCTCCACCCATATAAAACACTACTAATATATATTGTGACTATTTTAATCCATTTAATTTCGTTTTCTTTTCAACTATTATTTGTTACATTATTTTCACTAAAGAACTTTTGTATTTATTGCAACTATTATTATTTAAGTAAAAAACAGCTATCTCAATTTATTTTTTATGACATTTTAAATTATTGTTCCGGATACATATCTCCTCTTCTAAACGATTAAAAATAATTATATAAAATTATTTTCTTTGCATGACATGGGTATCTTCTTTCTTAAATAATTAATTGTTGTATTTTCATTTGTACAAATTATAACTAGATTCAACTTTATCTTTTTAAAAACAATTAAATAAATATTTACACCGTATACCAAGATAACTTTATTTATTTCATTTATAATCAACCTAACTATTTTAATTTGTTCTGTCAAACTTAATTTTTTGTAGTATATTTATTTTACCAAAAATTTTGTATACCATATTAATTAAATTTATATCTTAAACTTAAATTTTATCAGTAAATATTTCCTGTGCAGAGCATGGGTCTGTCACACTAGTTAGATACACTCTAGAATAGATTCGTCGGATTTTAAGTCTACAGGGTGAAACATATTTATTGCACAAAGAAAGGTAACACTAATTAGGTAAGGCACTGAGTCATCGTGTAGCAATCGATCTTGATTTTCCTATCACAAATTAACTTTAAATATTGATTATAGATTATTTGGATAATGTGCAATGTGAGCTATCCAATCTTAAATTAATGTGTGAGATCACATACTTAATATATATTTAATATATAATTGCATATTGTGATTAGTGCAGTGAATCTAAATAGGCAATTTTCAATTTGGAATAAGATAAACCATATCATATAAAACCTAAGCTTGCTATTTCTGACTAAAGAAAAATATCAACAAAAAGATAACATTACATTATTGTTTTCTAGTGATTAATATCATTCCATTTATATCTCCAAGTAAAAAGATTTTACTCCTAATTCCTAATGTATAAATTGTTGTTTTTGTTAGATTTTTCGGAAATATCACAATTTAGAGATGGCAAACAAGATGAACAATCTCAAGACTGAAGCACAGAAGAAGGGACCAATTTCTCATCGATCATCATTGAAATCTGATTATTTTCAAGTAACATTTAAAACTTCTTCTTCTTCTACATCATCAACTAATCATCAAATTTCCCCTGATCCATTGAGTGACATGTCTTCTCTGTTTCAACAACTTCCAATAAAGTAATAATCTCTCTCTATTTACCTTTCTTTTTTTTTTTTTTTTTTTTTTTTTTTTTTTTTACTTTTTCTTAGAATTTTGTTTTTTAATTATATGAGTTTGCTAAAGTTTGTGTCTTTTGATATATTGTTGTATATATATATAGGAGGGGACTTTCAAAGTTCTACAATGGAAAGTCAAAGGGTTTCACTTCATTAGCAAATGTGGAGACTTTGGAGGATCTAGTGAAGCCAGAGAGACCCTTTAAAGTTGATTGGAATGATTGAATTCAATGAGGAGCAGTGCAGTCTTAGCATACCCCTAATAACTATTTAGTTTAATTACTAAGTTAGCATCCCCAACATTAATTCCTAATCAAACTGCTTTAATTTGTTTGTTTTAATAAGATTATTATGTAAATATTTTTGTTGAATTAAATACTGTTTGTTTATAACATGAGGGTATATTGTTTGGAATACATTGAAGAAATTTTAATTTGCAATTTTAATTCGATTAATGTGTGCAGTCACAAATAATAACCCTTTTTTTTCTGTGGCGATTTTTTAACCTCAAATGAAATAGAAATGGTAGACCTATAAAAAATTCAAAATGAAGTTACTTCAAATTGCATTTTTTTTAAAAAAAAATAAAAAAGCGGTGCTATAAATACAAGTCAATTGATTGTAGAAAGAACATCGGTAAATAGAAACATGAGTACGAATCCGAAATGTTTCATTTCTTCACACTTAAATGGATAAGTTGAGCCACTAGTAAACTATATGAAATAAAAGAATTAAAAAGGGGGAAAACTTCAAGCCAAACAAGACAACTAAATCATTAGAGACTCACACAAATGGTGGAATTAGTAGCATAAGCAAACAATACAAACCACGATCCGCTGTTATGTCATAATAAATACAGACAACTAATTACCAATGGAAATAAAAAAACAAGAGCAAATTAAAACAGAACACCACCGACATTCTTCATCCAAGTTTTTCCACCCATAATTGATGTAATTTTTTATAAAGGATTAAATAATTTTTGTTTTTATTTTTTGTTTTTATAAAACATTAGTCAATTTGTAGTCCTTTAAAATTGTTTTTATATTTTATTTTTTCATCTTTTATTTTAAATCAACTATTATATATTCTTCAAATTTTGAATGTTTTTGTAGAGCAATATTTATGACATGTTTAATAATATTTTTTTACAAAATTTTAGAATTTTAAAACAAATAATTAAGTAAATATATAAAAATTTATATTTAATTTATCGCTTGTTAAAAAATTCTATTTTTTCAGGAAAAATTTCTTATAATGTCTTAAAGAATAATTTAAAAAATCAATCATAAATTCAAAGGACACAAAATAGTTGATTTAAAATTAAAGACAAAAAATGAACATGAAATATTTTAAGGGACTAAAATTAGACGAAATTTTTTATAAGAACGAAAAACAAAGTGATCAAGAACCTATATTAATTAAATTTGGGATGTTTTGTTACCTCCACTTTGACGAAGAACATGTTGTACCTTAGGGGATTTGCACACATTACACAGATGAATGCTTAAGGGCAGTTATCTAAGACGCCGTAGGTATTATTTCACTAGTATATTGTTTTCGCAACTTTGTTCGTGTTTGTTGTTGATTTTATTTTGAGATGTTTGGATATAAGTTGCATTTATCGACATCAAGTACCAACAATTTTATGGATTTAAAGGCTAATACTCATAGTGTTTCATGTTCTAATGCTTGCTTTGATTTAATTCACATGAACATTTGGGGTCCTTTTCTGTTTGCTCTATGTTTGTTTATAAATATTTTTTTAACTGTTGTCAATGATAAAAGTAGGTATTGCTGGATTTTTCTTACGAAACTGAAATCTAAAACTTTTATGCTTATTAAATCTTTCATATCTTTTGTTGATACTCATCTTAATAAGAAAGTAAAATGTGTTCGATTTGACAATGGTAGTGAGTTCCTTTTAAAATGTTTCTTTATCAAATCAATGACATCGTCCATCAAACATCTTGTGTTGAGACACCTCAACAAAATAGAACTGTTGAGTGTAAACATCAACACATTTTGAGTGTGACACGTGTTCTTTTCTTTCAATAAAAGTTACCCAAATCATTTTGAGCTCATGCCATTATTCATGCAACATTTCTTATTAATAGGTTGCCATCTAAACTTTAAATTTTTTTTCTCCTTATCACATATTGCATAATATTGTTCATGACGTTTCCCACTTTTAAGGTTTTTGGTTGCCTCTATTTTTCCACTACTTTGCAATCCAATAGAAAAAAATGATTCACAATCTAGAAAATACTTTTACTTGGGAAACAAACCGGGTACTAAAGGCTCTGTATTTTTTGATATGCATTCTAAAGAAGTTTTCCTTTCTCGCAAAACTATTTTTTTAGTCTATATTTCATTATCCTATTGTTAGTTCAAGTTTTTAGCAACCAAATCCTATTCAAGTTGGTAATGACTTTGACTTTGACTTTGATGAATTTCACAATAATTCTACTGTTTTTCCTTCGCTTTCCCCTTCAAATTTCTCTTCTACTTCTATGAATAATGTTACAGGTTCTCCTCCAACTCATAGTTCACCTAAACTTCTTGATCAATTCAATACCACCAACTATGAATCCACTCTTGCACTGGATTTAAACTCTGTTGGTTCTGCATTTTCATCAAATCAGGGTAACCCACCCATTTTCACTCCTTGAAGAAGTGGTAGAGTTACCCATTCTCCGTCATATCTTCAATATTTCCATTGCTACATCTTAATG
Source organism: Cicer pinnatifidum (assembly GCA_037974775.1). Lineage (NCBI taxonomy): Eukaryota > Viridiplantae > Streptophyta > Magnoliopsida > Fabales > Fabaceae > Cicer > Cicer pinnatifidum. The sequence continues at coordinate 22,421,541 of JBBPBR010000006.1, read as the reverse complement.
TGTAAATTCAATGATAAGTTTTGTTCTTCTATAACCAATCAAAGTACTCTTTATCCCTTGTATAATTACATATGCTATGACAACTTATCGGTTTCTCACTAGATTTTTTCTATGACTGTTTCTATTTTGAAAGAACCCAGTTCTTATTATGAAGCTATTAAAGACTCCAATTGGAGATTTGTAATAACTTATGAACCCCAATAAAAAGTTGATTGGATGTAAGTCGATTTTTTAATTAAAATTTCATGCAAATGGTCAAGTTGAACGACATGAGCCCTACCTTGTTGCTAAAGGGTACAACAAGACTAAAGGTCTTGATTATTTGGACACCTTCTGTAACGCCCCATATTTTGGTTCAAAACATTACTTAAAAATATTTATTTTCTTTTTAAAACAACTATAATTTGTTTTTTTAGTGGTTCATCAAGTAATAAATATACGATGTGCAAGAAAATGACTTGATGTATTTTTTGTAAAAGAGAACAATTTAAATTACTAAAATATGATTATTATTATAATTTTTTTTTTTGCAAAGTTAATCATCCAATTGTTAGATGGATGTTTATTTACACTCTAAAATAAATTAAATTCTCTTTAAGTGAAATCCAAGAGAAACAAGGTTGACCGAACTTAACTATGATTCAATTATTTCTTAGCGAAAGAAAACTCACTTTCGTATTTATATTTAAAGTTAATGATGAAAAGTAAATAACTTAAAAATGTACCACATCGGTTTTGTTAGTGCAAAATCTTATTTTTAAGTAAAAGTCCCCTTTCCCCACACGCGTGCACCAAGTAAACTTCATTCATGCAACTCTTTAAGATCATTAGTACCTAAATATCGGCGTAAGGGGAGTTCATCCCATAGCCTAAATTAAACCAAATAATAAGTTAATAGGCATAAAATATAAATATAAAATGTCTTGGTGATAAATGTTTTAAAGAAAATAATGTTCCTAGTCATAAAATGTACCTAAATAATTCAAGTACCAACTCACCAAGAACACATAGTTAGACCAACATAAAAATAACAATAAAATGTGTGCAAGTTAAGCATGATCCTAAAAAGTATACAATCTGAATATAACCAACCATAGAGGCACCCACAAAGAAGTCACTTATACTAATTGGGAAAATTAAACCATCCACTATGGCGTCCACAAAGATGCATATGATATATCATGTAATGATAATGATGCTCAAAAGGTACATGTCACCATCCACTTAGGTAATTAAAAAGATAAAATGTTCAAAACACAAATTTTCACCCGCTTAGGCAATCACAAAGATTTAAAGTTCAAAACACAAATTACCAATCACTTAGGCAACCACAAAGAGAATAATGTTCAAAACATAAATCACCAACCACTTAAGCAACCACAAAGAGAACAATGTTTAAAACACAAATCACCAGCAACTTAGGCAACAACAAAGATATATTATTCAAGATTAAATTTTAATCACATATGACATCAAATTTATATTCTCATGGATGTTCAAAATCAAGAATGAGTTATTTCACTATCCCAAATATAGAACACATATTCACGTGAATAAATACTTCCAAGTCCCAACTTTCATTTTATAAACTATAAAAATGAATTAGCTACGTGTTATTGATAGACATGAAAACTTAAATCACAAAGAACACATACAAATAGAAACTATATTCCTTCTACTATAAAATTTCTCATATTATTAGTCACTTATACATACAAATCAAACTTTACACTAAACACACAAGGATAATCAACTTAATCATGTTATCATAATTTAAAATTAAAACTTTTAATCAATCCACTCAAAACTCATATAGTGTTCGTAAAAATCAAAACATTGGAATTATATATCACAAAAGTCGAAACTTTAAATCAAATACATCATAACAAACATATTACTCATGATATCATGATAAAAATCATAACTTTATAATTAAGTACATCAAAACAACACAAAAACTGCAACTTTACATTAAACATTCTAAGCCGCATGAATCAAAGAACAAGACAAAGGTCCAAACATTACTTGAGATGGTATTAAAAGAAGAAAGAAAATTGTAATTCAACTTGGCGATAATGATGATGTGAGAAAAAAAGGAAGGAGGCTATGTTTCACACTTTTTTTCTTTATTTTATTTGTGATGAAAAATTTAGGAACTTAGGAGAAAATGAAAAAAAAGGTATAGAATAGAATAGGAAGATGCGTAGACTACCTTTTAATTTTTTTTGCTAATAGTTATGATACCAAATATTGCATAGAATTCTTTTTGTAGAGAATCAAAATAAAATTATAATCTTAGTTTAAGAGAGAGGGATGCGTGAGATATAAGAAAGGAGGAAAGTCTTTTTTTCCTCTGGTAGTTGCACGAAAAAAGATAAGACCTATAAATAAATTTGCAACTTTCCTTCCAAAAATGAATTAAAAGTGTTAAGAATGAAGAAATGTACATTATATCTTATCTTAATTGGTTGAGACAAGGACATAAGGTCTACATTATGTCAAGAGAAGACCATGAATTGTCATAAAATCTTATCGTGAAGGAGAGTAAAATGAATGATGAAAGTCACATTTTTTTTATATTAAAGATGGTTGGACAAAAAATATTTCAAGAAAAAACACTCATACATGAGAGCCGAGTCTTAATAACTCTACAATTTCTTAAGCTGAATACTTATTTGGTCCATAATAAAACTAACAAACAATATAATTTTTATTAGTTCTAATTTATTTAAATCATTCAACTAATATTTTCATGAACTAAAATAAATCAATCAGGACAAAAAATATCACTACAAGTCACACATAACAAAATAAAATCAACATATCTAAAACATTAATTTCTTGATTATCAAAACTAATTAAAGGAATAAAATACGCAATAGTCCATTTAGGCAACAAGCATGCCATAAATCGTCCTCGTGTAATTGTCACGTCAAAACAATTAAATAAAAATACATGGCGATAAAATTTAATAATAAAATATTAAATTAAATACCAAATCATGACAATTAATAAAAAAGCACAAATATAATATATATGAAAATATTTGGGTGTTACACCTTCAGTCCAGTTGTGAAAATTAGAACTATTAGATTATTCCTTTCTGTGGTTGCCATTAACAACTAGTTTTATTTCAACTCGACATAAACACAACTTTTCTCCATGGGGATCACATTGAAGATGTTTATGTGAAGGTCCATCTTGGACTTGATGTTTCTAATAAAAATATTGTTTGTAAACTCAAGAGATCTCTTTATGGATTAAAGCAAGTAAATCGACAATGAAATACTGAATGAAATTTATCTATAAAATAGTTTGATTTTTGTCAATCTAAATCTGATTATTCCCTATTTACTCGTTCCCCTCATGTTGGCTTTACAATCATTCTTATTTATGTTGTTGATCTTCTAATTTCTAAAAACAATTTAATGAAATTAAATCTATTAAATCTTATTTGCAATATTTTTTTTAGCATTAAAGATCTCGGTGTGTTGAAATATTTTCTTGGTTTTGAAATAGCTCGTGATACCAATGGTATTTCCTTATGTCAAAGGAAGTACTCTTTGGATCTTCTTGAAGATGCTGAGTTGCTTAGGTCAAAACCATGTTCAACACCAATGGATGTTAATTTAAAATTATCTATTTCAACTTGCCAATATCTTTGTAATGCTACTATTTTTAGAAAAGTGATTGGACAACTTTTGTATATTACAAATACTCATCATCGTATATCTTTTTCTGTTTTTAGGTTGAACCAACTTCTTTTAGCACCTACAGGCTTGCATCTCCAAGTTGCCTTTCGTATCGTTCAGTTCATAAAAAAAAGTCTTGGTAAACGACTATTTTTTCCATCAATTTCCTCATTTCACATCAAAGGCTTACGAGATTCGGATTGGGGTGCATGTCAAGACACAAGGTATTCCATTATGGGTTATTGCTTTTTCCTTGGTGATTCGTTAATTTCATGGAATAGTAAGAAACAACCCATTGTTTCACGTTATTTACTCGAGGCACAATACCTTGCAATGTCTCAAGCTACATGTGAAGCTTAATGGTTTCTTTACCTACTACACGAATGGAAAAAGCACATTGAGATGGCTTGACATGTAGTTAAACACAAGATTCAATATGGGATTCTTCACTTAATGCCGACCCCTTCTGCTTAACAGGTTGTCGACATCTTTACGAAAGTTTTACATCCATTTCCTTACTTACGTCTTCTATCCAAACTTTAAATGTTGGATATCCATTCTAGTTTGATCGGGGATTTTAAAAATAGTTATCCCTTTTTATTATAATAGTTAGATATATTGGTTTAGTTTGTATTTTATTTTGACCAAGTCTTTATTGTTGGAACCATGTTGATTTTATACTTAGAGTTTTTATGATAACAAAAGTATTTTATGAGAACAAAATATCTGACTTCAAAGAGTATGAAAGAAGATATGGTCAAGATTTGTAGAATATTTGAAGAAAGTTTGAAGATAATTTGATAAAGATTTATCTACAAAAAAATATGAACATAACCAATTTGAAGAATTTACAAAAGAAATTTGAACAAAATACGAATGAAATCAATCTGAATAATTTATAATCTTAATCTAAACAAAATAGGAACATAATCAATTTGAAGAATTTACAAATGCAATCTAAAAAAAATCCAATTCGGAATTAAACAAGGACTAGATTGAAGCCCGAATTGTAACTATAAATAGATATTCAAGGCTGAAGAAGAAAATCACAAAAAAGCATAAAAGAGTGGTAGTCTTAGAGTTTAAAGAGAAAAACACTTAAAGTTCCAATCCTTTGTATCCAATATCAAATCTGAATGCTTCCAATTGCAGAATAAAAACAAAAATGCAAAGGCTAAAGGCAAAGAACCAGCTCCTAAAACCAGAAAGGCTTACATAGCCTGGAATGATAATGAAGAATCTTCTTCATCTTCATAAGAAGAAGAAGCTAACCTTTGTCTTATGGCCAATACAGATTCAGATTCTGAAAATGAAGTAAGTTCTAACTCTAATCCATCTTATGATGAGCTACATGATGCATTTAATGAACTACATGATGAATATGTTAGTGTACTCAAACAGTTAAATAGTACTAAGAAGATGTTTGAGAAACAATGCATGACATGTGAAGAAATTAGTAAAGAACATAAGGTGATTGTTGAGTTAAATGAACATTTGAAAAAAGAATCACTTGATAAATCTGCTAGGTGCATTGAACTTGAAAGAAATGTTGCATCATTGAAATCTGATTTAGCAAAGTTTACATGTAGTAAAGACAAATTAACTGATCTTCTTAACAACCAAAGACATGCACATGTAAAATCTGGACTTGGCTATAGGCAAAACAGAAATGCTAACAAGAATCTGAAATTTGTTAGAGCTAAGCATATGCATGACTTCTTCACTAAACCAAATCAGAATTCATCCTCTGCTGTTACATGTCACTTTTGTTGTAAAAAGGGACATATGGTGTTTAATTGTAAACTAAAAAGACTTGCCAACATAGGATGGAAACATATTTGGAAAGTTAAGAAATCAATATTGGAAACTAACCCTCCAGGACCCAATTTGAATTGGGTACCTAAAACCAAAATTTAATTCCTTTTTACAGATGTGCTTGGCATCCAGGACCAGTTTATGGTACCTAGATAGTGGGTGCTCCAAGCACATGACAGGAGACAAGTCAAAGTTTTTGTCTCTAAATTTAAAGCATGATGGTTATGTTAAATACGGTGACAATAATAAGGGTAGGATACTCGGCATTGGAGACATTGGGAACGAATCGACTACGGTGATCAAAGACGTGCTTTATGTCGAAGGGCTAAAACATAATCTGTTAAGTATAAGTCAACTTTGTGATAAAGGATTCCAAGTATGCTTTACACCTCAATCCTGTATAATTGAGCATAAGGAGAATAAAGGTATGAAACTGGTAGGTGATAGAATCAATAACATATACATGCTTGATTTCAATGCTTTGCCTGCTAGTACTATATGCTGTTTATTATCCAATGCTAATGAGAACTGGTTATGGCATAAAAGAGTGGCACATATTCATATAGATCACTTGAATAAGCTAGTTAGTAAACAGTTAGTTCTAGGACTCCCAAATAGGAAGTTCACTAAGGATAAGTTGTGTGATTCCTGTGAGAAAAGCAAGTTAGTTAAGTCATCCTTTCCCTCTATAGATTCAGTTAAAACCACTAAGGTTTTACAATTAGTACACATGGACCTGTTTGGTCCAAGACCATCTAAGGTTTCATGGACTAGAAGGATTTCTTTCCTGCTCCTTAGACACTTATCCGCACCTGGTTCGCTCCTTCTATTAAACATTCAAACTCACTGACAACGGATTCAAGGCATAAGTTAAAGGCAAGTGAATTTCCATGACTTTTGACGAGTTCTCAAAACTGTCGGGACTGCCATTTCATGAAAAATCAATTGACGGAAGCTCTGAAGCCGAGTCGGCTGATCAAGACTAGGAAGCTTCATTAGATCGACATACGGCTGTACAAGACTTGATGGTCGATGGCTTCGTGGAAACGATTTCACTGCCAATCGGTCAAATGAAGGTCCATCATCGGATGCTTATGTACGCCTTGACCCGGATGCTCGTACCCCGATCCGGCAACCATGCCATCGTCTAGAAGCTGGATATAATTCTGTTGTGGGGTCTGTCCAAAGAGCTCAAGATGAGCTGGACATGGATAGTGCTGAAGCACATGATGGAAGCATCACAGGGCAAGCTAGTGCTTCCCTATCCACAGTTGATCACCAAGATTCTGAGACATTTTAAAGTGTCAATTGTCAATGAAGAATCTTCAAAAACCACCCTCTCTTTTGGAGAAGCAATTGTCAATCAAATGCAATTGAAGAGGGTGAACGGTATCTGGATTAGACCGCAGCCAAATGCTGAACCAGCTCAGCCAAATGTGGAACGAGCTGAGCCTATTGCAGCCAATGCTGAGTTCTTAGCCAAGCTGCTGGAGTTTATGGAAGCTCAAGCAACTCACAACGCTAAAGTAGAAGCTTCCAATGCAAAAATGGAAGCAGCTCTGAGCAAGCTCCAAGAGAATCTACACACTGTTGCACAGGACGTCGTTGCAATCCAAGAACATCTAGGCCTCAAACTATCATTCAGCGATGTTGCTGAGATTGGCCGACAAGCAACAGGAGAACCAAATCCCACACCCTTAGATAGTCCTGTACCTCATGGTGAGGAGACATCTACTGAGGATAATACAACGGTCTCTACCTCTCCCATAGCTAATAATGAGGAACAGCCCAGTTTAGGTGATTAGGATTTTAGGTTCTGTGTTGTTTTGTAAATGTTTTGGTATTGCATTATACTATTCTGTTTAAATGAATATTATTTTCACTATTCTCTCTTATTATATGCCTTTTTGCATTCAGTAACAAAGGGGGAGAAAATGTACGAATTTAAACTTGTGTTTTCTTGTGCTTCTTGTATTGTTATGATGCTAATTTGCTAATTCTGATACCATGTGCTAACAAAGTTAATTGAGATCGGTTCTGATTTCTATTCCAATACCAATTTCTATGTACTAGTCGTTCTAATACCAGTTATTTCTGCTCTGATACCATTCTTTTTACCTGTATGTGATAGTTCTGATACCAGTTTTTGCCTTGTATGTGCTAACATCATTGCTAATCACGTGCCAATAGCGCTGCTAATAACTTTTATAGATCTAGTTGCTGCTAATAATGTTTATAGCTCTGATACTATATTACTGAAGTGAAAACGTGTATAGCTCTGATATTCTGATAGTAATCATAATACTCTATTACTCTGATGCTTTGCATGTGTTTTGCGTTGTTGCAACTTAAATGAATCATGCATGCAAAAACTCAGGGGGAGCTTTTAAATAACTGTAATCATTTTGTTAAACCTTGAAATGTTAAATTCAAGTTAAAATTGTATGTTTGTCACTTAAGCAAAAAGGGGGAGATTGTTGGACATAAGTCCCCTTGATCATGATTTTGACATAATTAACAAACATACCATATTCATACATCATTTGATAAAACTAACATTTTAAACTGAGTAAAATTTCAGGAACAACAACTCAACCCTACATACTTGAGACAATAGCTTGGAACTCAAGGAATCAACCAAAGATGGAAGATTTACTAAGACAATCGATTATGTAAAGGGGTTGTATGAAAATGTGTACTCTGTGATTAAACAATCGATTGGCACATCCATTGATAAGTCGATTTTGTAAATCACAAAACCAAGCCTTTAGTGATTAAATCGATTGGCATATCGATTGTTCAAATCACAAGGACTAAGCTGATAGTAAAATAATCGATTGGCAAATCGATTGTGCAAGTCACAGAACCAAGCCGTTTAGTAAGCTAATCGATTGGCAAATCGATTTCGAAAAGAAGGTTTCAAAAGGAACATGTTCTGTGATAAACACAATCGATTGGACAATCCATTGAGACAAATTTCTTATGTAACAAGTTAGGTATCAATCGATTACGAAATCGATTGAATGAACCAACTGGTAAATCATTTTTCAGGAACATATTACATAATCGATTAGCACATCGATTTGCTTGAAATAAGCTAACTCTCTGTAATAATCCAAATCGATTGGCAAATCGATTTGATGAAAACAATTGAGTCCCAGTGACTAGTGAAATCGATTGGCAAAGCGATTGGAACAAAAAGTTTAAGTTACAGGGAAAACTTAGCCTATGGCCAAATCGATTATGTGAATTAATGAATCAACTGGGCAATCGATTGTTTTGATCTCGTTGTTGGAACAAAACACCTTTAATCAATTATGCAATCGATTCCAATATAAACTGCATATGAATTTCTGAAAAGTGCATTAAAATAATCGATTAGGTAATCGATTAGTTCATGTAGTTTCAAGATTCAAGAAAAACAAGACTCGCGATAATCGATTGGGAAATCGATTGAGCCTGTTTTAATACATTAATGAATCGATTGAGAAATTGATTTATATGTTGTTTTTCAGAAACTATATAAACGATTTCAATCACTTTCTCTCATAACGAACTAACGAACTTTCATATCTTTTGCTCACAATTTGAATAACCTTTGATATTACTTTTTTAGAACTGGACCAAATATTCTTCATGATCTTAGAGAGCTGAAAAAGACCACTTGAGAGAAACAAAGATATCTCACAAACACTTCCTTGGCAAAGTACTTCTTGTGTGAGATTCATTGTAGTGATTGAGTCATCTTCTATATTTCTTTTATCTTTTCTGTAACAACATTTTTGTAAAGAAAGAACTGAAAAACCCAGTAGAGAAACTGGTAACTATCTTCGTTGGTGAAGGTGTTCATAAAGAAGAAGTTTCATCGTTATCTTGTGTGAGTTTGGCGGTTAACTCCAAGGATTCGGTGGCTATGTAATAGAATCAAGAGAGTTAGATAGATAGGCCGTGTGAGCTGGACAATCTGTAAAATATACTCTAGAAGATTCTACTGGAAAAGGCTGAAATCGGTTCGGTTTCAGGACTGGATGTAGGCTGTCATATTGACAGCTGAACTAGTATAAATCTCGGTGCACAATTTCCTATCCCTTTCTCTTTATTTCAATATTGCTTGAATTGATAATCTTGAATGCATGTGTTAGCAAAATATCTGTCTTGATCAATATTGTTATTGCATGCAATAGTGAATCTTTAATCTGTAGAAATTCTGTATACGATCCTTATTAACCTGTGTGATAATCTCGTAGAACTTAGTATCGGGATTTCATCTAAGTTTTGGTAAATAGAGGCCATTCATACCCTTCACTTGAGTGTGAAATAGCTTGTGTTGGTAACAACATTTGAAAAAGACACTTTGAGTTTTTGAAAGAGATTGAGTGAGAACTAGAGCAAATGATTAAGAGGAGAAGTGTACGGCTTAATTTGATGGTGTTGTTGATGCATTTAGATGGTACAAGAAAACTGAGAGGTGTCGTCAAAATTGTTGAATAGGTTATGCTGGTGTAACGTAAGTTGCTTGGGTAATAAAGCATTGTCGAGATAAAGGCATTTTCTAACGATATGATATATGCTTGAATACAATGTTTGTTTGTATACATGTTCCTTGTGTTCGCGGTGAATAAATGTGCAAATGATTGTTTATGCATTGGATGTGATTACGTATTAATAACTGATAACATATGTTTTACAAGTTTTATTGATGAGAATATGTTTTTAGTATGATATGTGAAAATGTAGTAAAAATTGTTAGTGTTTAATGAGTATTAAAAGAGGACTCTATTAATAGCTGCATTTACATAATGATTGATGTGAAAGAGTCAGAGTATGCTCATGCAATTCATAGTTAGTGGTGATCGTGATAGGTCACGCTGTTAGTGGTGATCGTGAGGGGTCACGCTATTAGTGATGACCGTGATGGGCCATGGGGTGGTTCTATGAGTTGGTTGGCCCACCTTATCCTTACAGGGATTTTTGAGTCGTGTAGATCTGTGATAGACTGCACTCTGGTAAATCATGTTGATTTGTGATAGATGACACCTCAATAATTAGTACTGGTATGTGAGAGGAGGTACATTTATGATTTACGCCCTTCAATAAGGGTGTAGAAGTTTCGGAATCATGTGCTTCGACCACAATATTAACCCTATTTTCAGGTGATTGTCTTGGATTGCTCCGAAATTTGACCAGAAAATCAGAATAAAAAAAATCAAGGAATAGGAGTCTGTATAAGGAACTTATACGAGAACGACTGTCAAAATCTCAAATTCCTTCGTTTAGACCCTTTTTTCAATTTTTTGAATTTTTCATATTCTCCAAGACTTCCAAAAAATTATATGCATTGCCTTTATTTTTTTTAAAAATTTTTTTTGTTGTATTTATATATTTTTTGGATTTTATTTGATAGGGTTTTCGATTTTTCACTTCAATTTTAGTATTAGGGACATTGTTGGACTTTTCAGAATTGTGATTTTGCATTGCATTGTTATGATGATACATGACTAGGGCTAGTTCTGTAGATCTGCATTCTCTTGAACCTGAAATAGATAGGACATTTCATTTACGTCGTAGACTTAATAGAGCTGCTATTGTTAACGAGTCAGAGTCAGATATTGAAATTGACAACTTGCTGCAAAATATGGCTAATGCGAATAATAGAACCTTAAGACAACTTGATGCACCTAATGTCAATTATAATGCATTATGTATCACATATCCTGAAGTTATTGTACCATTTGAACTTAAATCTGGTTTAATACACTTGCTTCCAAAGTTTAATGGTCTTGCAGGTGAGAATCCCTACAAACACTTGAAAGAATTCCATGTTGTGTATTCTACCATGAAGCCTCTAGGAGTCACATAAGACCACATTAAGCTGATAGTCTTCCCATTTTCACTCCAAGATGCTGCCAATGACTCGTTATACTACCTTCAACCAGGTTCTGTTAAAAGTTGGAAAGATCTCAATATATTGCAGACTCGGGGGTCAAACCAATTGCCCGCACAATTAGTAATAAATCCAAATGCTCCCAATGTCAGTGCAATTACATTTAGATATGGGAAAATTGTTGAAATACCAAAGGTACCTTAAACTGCAGTGAAAAATAACAAAGTTGCTGAGGATACTTTAGCATCTGAAATTGTTGATGTTGAGCAAAATGTACCACTTCCTTTTCCTCAAAGGGCAGTTAAAACTAAGAAAATGGACGAGGAAGATAGGGACAACGAGATCCTGGATACATTTAGGATGGTGGAAGTGAACATTCCCCTCCTTGAAGAAATTAAACAGATTCCAAGATACACAAAATTTCTAAAAGATCTGTTCACACACAAGAAAAGGTTAAAAGGTAATGAAAGAGTAAACATGGGGCGAAATATTTCAACCCTCATTCAGCCCATGCCTCAAAAATGAAAAGATCCATGAACTTTTTCCATTCTATGTACCATAGGCAATAGTAAATTTAAAAATGCTATGATAGACTTAGGAACTTCCATTAATGTTATGCCTACATCTATTTTTAACTCTCACTACAACATTTTTACCCTACTGCAACGCATAAAAACCGTTGGTTAACATAAAAAAACCGTTGCCGTAATCTACGAGAACGGTTTTCTGTCCGTGGGGAATCAAGGCGTTGCCTTTTTCTTATGCAACGGTTTTTTTTTAAACAACAACGCTTTTTAAAAACCGTACTGGTAGCTACCTCTAACAGAACGATTTTTCAAATTGACAACGACAACGGTTTTATGATGTTGTCATATGAAAACCGTTCTTGTAGGTTCCTTTTTCAATTAAGTTACGACAATGCTTTAAAACCGCTGCAAAAAATAATTTTTTTTAAAAAATAATATCTTAAATTATTGTATTTTAGAAAAATAATTTTAGTAAAACATTATTATTGAAATTCTATAATAAATTTAAAAATATAACAATTGTTAATACTAAATTATTGTAATGTACTGTAATAAATTCATAATGTAACAATTGCAATAGTATAAATTCATAAAGTTCATTGTCATATAGATGAAGCGTTGTAACTCTTGATCATTCATACGATGTATTTGCAGTGATTCAATTTCTCTAAATAACAATAATAAAATTCCTTATCTATAAAAACAAATACACAAAGAAAACTTAAGTATCAACATCTATTTCTTCATCTTGTGCTTCCAAATGTTGAAATTCATCATTGGTATCACCATCATTCATCTACAAAATAAAAATAATATATTCAATAAGTAAAATCATGAGTAATGAAAAAATGTTAAAGTCTATAATAGTAATATAGTTCTAACAATACTATATATATAATAGTAATATAGTTCTAACAATACTATATATATAATTCTAACAATAATATTTCTAACCGTAATATAGTTCAGTCTTACTTCATTATTATTAGGAGCATGTGTTGATGTAGAAGAACGTAGAGTACTGTTAGCATCAGCTGGAGTTGATAAAAAAAGCTGCTAAAGCATCTATATTCAATCCTACAGTGTTTGAGTTCAACATTGTCTTAAGAATAAGCTGTGAAATTTTCCTTCCATCGCTTCCATTTCCTTACGTTGTTTCTCCTCTATCTCTTGTATCTTATCATTAAACTGTTTTATCTCCTCAACGTGTTCTTTAGATCCGGATTTGTTGCTCTAACAATTAAAATTCTATCAATGCTATGAAAGTACAACTGATGCAAGCTAGTGCTTTAGAAAGGTTTAGCACAACTTGACTCCAAGCTACTGTAAACATGGTTTCAAAGAGATGAGAAAAGAACAGTACCTATAATGGCACCATAGTGCATATTAGCATATGGCTCCTCACCGGTAAGAATCTCCCATAATACAATGCCAAAGGAGAACACATCAACCTAAGGATTTAACAAGATAGCATTAGTCATCAAGGCTTCAAAATCAATGAGATAAGGAGGGACAACAAAGGACATAACCCACCAAACTATACAAAGTAAACTCTGGTTTTATTTTTATTTTAGTCAACGTAAAATGTTGAATATGTACAACAGATTGGTGAGCTAAAAGCTTAGGCTGCTGTCAATTGAGTAACAAGATTTTTGGTGAAAATTTATATATCTAATAGAAGGTAAACATAAGTTAACTTGACAATTTCCTCAATCATTATTACTAAATTATACTAATAGTTTTTCATCGGAAAATATTAGTATATTAATTGTTATGTTAGTATTTTCTCTTTCAAGTTTCACCATGATTTGAACCTAGGTTTGCTTAACTCTTTCAACTCTCAACTCAAATCGTATGACCCGAATCCCTTTTATTGCTACTAATGGGGATTCTAAATTTCCACCGATGATGTTAAGTTTTACCTTTTCAGAAACCTTATTGCTGCTCCCATTCAGCAGCTCTGGTGCCATCCAAGGTAGAGTTCCACCCACACCACCAGTCACCAGGGTATTTCGCTTAATTTTTGACAGGCCAAAATCGCCTACTTGATGAAAATTAAGTTTCTCAACATTGTCAAAATACTGAAGACATTTTAACTGAATAAATCATAATCCCCCAACACATGAATAAATACCTTGCATATTGGCCTTAAAGGATCCTTCAAGTTCACAAGCAAATTATCACATTTCAAGTCAAAATGAACAATATTTTTTGCATGTAAATACTCCATTCCAAAAGCTGCGTCCATGGCTTAGTTATGTACAAATATTTTTGAAGGCATCATAATAGAAACAAATTTGTACAAAATATGCCATAGTTATGCTTCCTAAGATGACATTATCCTTTTAAGAAAACAAACTTAGATATAGCATAAAAGTAGTTAAGCATGGAAAAATGACCTACTATCGAACCATAAACTAATATTGCAAGTTTAGGATCAAATCTTAGACAGTAATACATTCAACACCCACAAACATTCACGACTTCATTTAACACTATCTAGAAATAAATTCTTCAAAATAAAACCATGGGAGGGTTCAAGTTCTTACCTTGTGAGACATGATGCGAGAATTTGGATTCAAAAGATTAGGGTTCTAGTGAATTTGAGAAATCTGCAAAAATAAATCAGAATTCCAGTGAAATAAGCGAAAAATTAATCAACCATTTCGTAGCAAAAAATAAATCTAATAGTAGAGCAAAGATAAATCTAATAGCATAGCAAAGATACAAAATACATACCAAAAACACGGTGGGTTGCACGAGAAGTGGTTTACGGGAGAGAGAAAAAGATGCAAAAATACTCAGACCTTGAACGATGTTGAGTTGCGCGATAAATGGTTCACGCAAGACAGAATCCGTTACGCGAGGGAGAATGGGTTATGCGAGGGAGATGGGTTATGGGACAGAGGTTTACGCGAGAGAGAAAAAGAATTTGTGGGTAAGGGTTATGGTTTGTGAAAGTGAAAAATGAGAGAAGTTAGGTTGCTGAAAGTGAAAAATTGAGAGATGCTAGGTTGCTGAAATTCTGAGATAGGGTTTCAAGAGAGGGAAAGTGAGAAGGCTTTGTTGTTAAAAATCTGATATAGGATTTCAAGAGAGGGAAAATGAGAATTGCTGAAAATCTGAGATAGGGTTTCAAGAGAGGGAAAATGAGAAGGATTTGTTTTAGGAAATATATTTGGCGCTATAAAAAATTAACTCAAAAAAAGTGTTTTTTGTTTATTGAAATGTGTAGCTACAAGAACAGTTTTTTAAAAACTAAAGAACAACGGTGAATAAATGTTGCATAAAGATATCAATAAACAACGAGAACGGTTTTTTAGTGTTGTTTTAGAAATTATAAAATTTCATGTTCTAATGCAATGAAATACAAAAACTGTTGTCTATTTACCTCAACGAGAACGATTTTTTTACCATAAAAAATTAGGCGTTGTCGTAGCACCAAAATGTTGTAGTGTCTCTTGCTCTTGGACCTTTATAGAGTACATGTGCTACCATTCAGTTGGCGAACAAGAGCAATCCTCATCCTGCTAGACTTGGGGAGGATGTACTTGTTCGAGTTAATGAATTGATATTTCCTACAGATTTTTACATTTTGGACATGGAGGGAGAGAATAAATCCAACAGGATGCCTATCATGTTAGGCAGACCATTCTTGAAAACTGCTAGAACAAAAATTGATGTGCATGATGGAACTCTATCCATGGAATTTGGTGATAGCATTGTAAAATTTAACATCTTTGATGCTATGAAACACCCCATGGAATGGAAGAGCATTTTAATTTTCAAATTGAATTGCTAGCTGATTTGGTTGATGACACTTACCCCGATATGTTTGCTACTGATTTTCCTTCATTGTCTAGTTTTGATTATACTTATACTTGTGAAATTATGTACATATACTCAATTGTGCTATGTGTGTGCTGAGATCGAAGCTTCCTTGCAGGTTGATCATTGTGCTGATATTGATATTTGTATTAACATAATTGACTTTGAGGACTTAGCTTCGACCACTGGTGTTGTACCTTCTATTGAACAACCACTTACTATAGAGCTTAAACCACTTCCTGAAAATTTGAAATATGCATATTTAGAAGGAAGTGGCAAGTTACCTGTGATTATGTCAGCCAAACTTGAAGATGAACAGGAAGAGAAGTAGTTGCAGATTTTGAGAAAACATAGGAAGACAATCGGATGGACCTTGGCTAATATTACTGGTATTAGCCCATCCATGCATATTCATAGGATACTATTGGAGAACGATGTAAAATCAGTCAGTTAGCCACAAAGGCGGTTTAAATCATTAATTTTGGAAGTTGTAAAAAAAGAAGTGACCAAGCACTTGCAAGCAGACATTATATACCCCATCTCTGATAGTCAATGGGTGAGTCCGGTGCAGGTAGAACAACTAAAGATATGCATCAATTACAGGTGACTAAACCAGGAAACTAGAAAGGGTCGTTTTCCTTTACCATTCATTGATCAGATGCTTGAACGATTGGCTGGTAAGTCACATTATTGTTTTCTTGATGGTTATTCTAGTTATTTTTAAATTCATATTGCACTAGAGGACCAAGAAAAGACCACGTTCACTTGTCCTTTTGGCATATTTTCCTACAGGAGGATGCCCTTTGGCCTATGCAATGCTCTTGGCACTTTCCAACGCTGCATGATTAATATTTTCTCTGTCTTGATA
Source organism: Cicer pinnatifidum (assembly GCA_037974775.1). Taxonomy (NCBI): domain Eukaryota; kingdom Viridiplantae; phylum Streptophyta; class Magnoliopsida; order Fabales; family Fabaceae; genus Cicer; species Cicer pinnatifidum. The sequence continues at coordinate 22,404,927 of JBBPBR010000006.1, read as the reverse complement.
GAAAATTGTATTGAAGTTTTCTGGGATGATTTTACTATGCATGCTTGAATAATTTAGATAGAGTTTTGCATAGATGTATTGAAACTAACCTTGTGTTGAATTATGATAAATGTCATTTTATGGTTGAACAAGGCATAGTTTTGGGACATGTGATCGCTAAAAATGGGATAGAAATGGATACTGCCAAGATTGATATGATTTCTAATTTGCCTTAGTCATCTTGCATTCGCGAGATTCGTTCTTTTCTTAGCCATACATGTTTTTACAAGCGCTTTATCAAGGATTTCAGCAAGATAGCTCTTCTACTGTTAAATTTGCTGCAAAAGGATGTCGATTTCACCTTCGATGACAAATGCAAGAAGGCGTTTGATTTCTTAAAGGCAACATTGAACTCTACCCCAATAATTCAACAACCCAATTAGACCCTTCCTTTTGAAATTATGTGTGATGCATCTAACTATGCAGTGGAAACAGTCCTTGCACAAAGGGTTGGTAAGGCTGCCCATGTTATTTATTATGCTTCTATGACTTCACATTCTGCACAGGCTAATTATACTACCACTGAAAATGAACTTTTAGCTATTGTTTTTGCACTTGTTAAGTTTATATCATATTTTCTAGGTTCGAAGGTAGTTGTTTTTACTAACCATGCAGCTTTGACGTTTTTGCTGAAGAAACCAAAAGAAAAACCGAGATTGATCCGGTGGATGTTGTTACTCAAAAAATTTGATTTAGAGATTAAAGATAAGAGGACCCCATCCCCATTCAAGATGACTTCCCTAATGAGCAACTGGAGTCTTTTCTACAGATGCATCCCAAATACAAATACATAAACTTAAAAGTGATTCCCAATACTATGTGTGGGATGATCCATATCTGTGGAAATTATATAGTGACCAGGTGATTAGGCGTCGCATTTCCCACCATTTGGCTCAATTCATTCTTCATTTTTGTCATGCCTCTCAAACTAGAGGATATTTTGGTCCTCAACAGACAGCAAGAAAAGTCTTAGACTCGGGTTTCTTTTGGCCCACTTTGTTTAAAGATACTTTTGAGACTTACAAAACTTGTGACAGTGCCAAATAGCAAGAACAACAATCACTCATAGGAGTGACATGGCTCAACAACCTACCCTTTTCTGTGAGATATTTGTTGTGTGGGGCATTTACTTTATGGGCCCTTTTCCTGTATCTTTTGGTTATGTCTATATTTTACTAGATGTTGATTATGTTTCTAAGTGGGTGGAAGCAATACCCACTAGGACTAATTATTCTAAAACTGTTGCAGGTTTTATTAGATTAATTATATTTTGTAGGTTTGGAATACCCCGAGCCATCACACGTGATCAAGGAACTCATTTTTGCAACCGCACCATGGACGCTCTGCATCAGAAGTATGGCGTTGTGCATATAGTTTCTACATCTTATCATCCCCAGACTAATGGGTAAGCTGAAGTCTCAAATAGGGAAATCAAACAGATCTTAGAAAAGATGGTGCAGCCAAACATGAGAGACTGGAGCCAATTTGACCCGTGTGTGATAGCGGATCACCTTCAATTTTTCACTCACCCTGTATGCACCAACTCTCTCTTACCCCATGTTTTCCATCCTTTCTTGTTCATTCTTGAATGTGAAATAGCTTGTGTTGGTAACAACCTTTGATATAGACACTTTGTGTTGTTGAAAGAGTTTGAGTGAGAACTAGAGCAAATGATTAAGAGGAGAAGTGTAAGGATTGATTTGGTGGTGCTTTTGATGCATTTAGATGGTACAAGAAAATTGAGAGTTGTCGTCGAAACCGTTGAATAGGTTATGCTGGTGTAACAAAAGTTGCTTTTGTAATAAAACATTGTCTAGGTAAAGGCAACCGTGATGGGTCACACAGTTAGTGGTGACTGTGATGGGACATGGGGTGGTTCCATGAGTTAGTTGGTCCACCTTATCCTTACGGGGATTTTTGAGTCATGTAGATCAGTGATAGACTGCACTCTGGTAAATCATGTTGATTTGTGATAGGTAACAACTCGATAATTAGTACTGATATGTGAGAGGAGGTACATTTATGATTTACGCCCCTCAATAAAGGTGTTGAAATTTCGGAATCATGTGCATTAGCATATAATCGTTGTATTAGGGTGCTTTGTCAAACGACTCAAATTTGTTGTATGATAATATTTATACGCATGCTTGTTTATCAATTGATGTCATGTCATTTTATGCTTTCATGCTTTGTATTTTCGTATGTATGTTATTTTTAGATCGTGATCCTCTACTATTGTTATGTATCGGGATTACTCACTTGGTTCTTAGGGTTTTGAGACGTGCGATAATTGCAACAACGTCGAAGACGTAACAGAGCGATGATTTTGAATTTCCAGTTGGAAGCGGTGAGGCTTGGTGCCACCCATGGAGCCTTAATATTAAGTTATCCTTAGTTAGATTTCAAGATCAACTTAGGATTTTAATTACGGGTTTTATTTATTCTCCTTTCCTTATTCTAATGTTGATGTTGCAATGGAATTTTGTATATGAAATAGTTGTGATTTTTTTGGGTTAATGTGAATTGTTTGGTTGTAAGTAAGTTATTTGTGTCAAAACCATTTTATATAATGCAACAAAAGTTCTAATCATCATTTTTGTAAAAGAATTTTATAATTAAATATTTTACTCTGATTTAAATTAAATACCATTATAAAGATTTTAGCCTAAAGTGTTTAGTTGTTATTTTTATCAAAAAAAATTTACACTCTCACTGTTAAAATCGGAGTGTTATATTATGGTATTTCAGCCACGATTTAAATATCTTTGGGGTTGTGTGTTGGGTGTCCTAAGCTAATCAAAAGTTAAGTTTCTTGGGAGCTAGTAACTCGAGTCCATATGTGCTTTGTGTTTTGTTGTGTTGGGTCAAGCATGATATGCTTAAGTAGTTTATTGTTTCTTATTCGTAACAGTGTGCCTAGTAGAACTTTAGTAAGAAGAGTAGTTAAAACATAGCACATTAGTCGACTTTTGTCGACGAGTGTCTCTAAATTGCTTAGTTGCATTGGTCCAGGCAGAGATTTATGAAGTGGTTCCAAAGATACAGAGGTTATGCTGTTGGTGGCAACTCGAAGATGGTGTGTATGGATGGATGAACGTTAAGCTGATAGACGATTTCAAGTAAGGATCTTAGTAGGGAAATTTTTAAGAAAAGTATTAAATGTTTGCCTGGTATATTTCATGACGAGACTAGATAAAGTTTGGTAATTGTCAAAGAGATGTGAACACCATTGAATTACAAAGAAGACGGGGATGCTATTTGAAATAACATTTGATGCTTAGATGTCAACAAAATAGGTTTGTATTGAAGTTGAGGGGAATTGCGCATTAGGCGTGAATAATACCTTGGGATAGATAAAGAACACTTTGAGGAATAGTGGATACCTTGAGGCATAAGGTCGAGCATTTGAGTTAAACTAGATTCGCGACTTAGATTGTTAAGTATGAATCTTGTGATGATTATAGGAGTGAGACTATATATTTCGTTGGTAAGTGACTAATGTCTATGAGGTTTAGGAGATAGTAATTATGGATAGTGATTTGACATGAAACAATAGATGGGTAAATGTTAACTTTGTGTGATTTTCAGAAAAACAAAAGGAGTTAAGCCTTGATGTATTGAAACATATGTTACTATTAAGTGGAATAGGAAGTAAAGAGTACAAGAATACTTAGAGATTGTAGAAATGTAAGCTTTGAGTGTCTATTAAAGGATGGTGAATATTTTTGATAGGTTAGAGGGATTAATCAAGATTTGATTCGGGACTCTAAGATGGTTGATCTTTAAGTCAACGATTTAAAATCCACAAGGTTGGATGAAGGACCAAGTGACACGTTAAACTTGTATAATCGGGGGAGTTGAGGTAGACAAGTGATAAATAATTCATGTTATGGATGGAAGTGCTTGAAGATTTACTAAAATTGTTGTGTTATGATTAGAAGAGTTTTCATTAGTGAGATTACTAAGACGATTAGGGTCAATGATGAATAAGACCTTTTATTGTATCTTAAAATGAAATGGATGAAATTTAGACAGTGTGATGAAATTTATTGTATCTTATTGTATCAAATGATTTATGGTCTAGTTGTTGGTCTTGGGAAGACAAGCTTTAAGATTTGAAATGAGTGTTTCAGTGACTAGGTGGACGTTGAATGGTATCTGGGTCTTGGAGATATTTTACTGCAAAGTTATGAGGATGAGATTTACAGAGAATTATTCCTTAAGTGATGCATATTGGGAATGTTTGAGGAATAATTCTTTAGGACGTTCAATTGTTGGGACTTTTTCAGTTTGTACCTCGATGAAGGTTGGGAATGAATAAGAATCCAGCTAGTGAACCAAATTTTGGAAAACATGACAAGAAAACTTGTTGGAGCAGCACATGAAATCATAGCTTATGTCAATTAAGGATTCATGAAAGAAATTATTTCACCCGTAATTCAGACATTGGTATTATAAGGGTCTACCAATGATTCAAAGGCATTACATGAATGCGTGTCATGGGGGGTACGTTATTGTGTTCGTCAATCAAAAGAGTTAAATGTTTATTTGGTAGGGAAGAATTGAGTATAGAATGGAAAAGTTTGGTGGGAACTAGTAAGGCTTGATTTATTAGAATCACTATAATGACGAAAGACAAAGTATGATAGCAAATGAGCTAATCAAATAAAAGACTCTGTATTTTGACCACATGGACAATGAATGACAGTAGAGGTGAAAAGTGTTTTTGAGATATATTTTATATGTAGTATATTTCGTAGGAAGCGTGAAAATTAGGATGAATTAAGATTTTGTTTGAATTGTTGAAACAATTATGAAAGATTAGGATGGCAAACTTATTCGAAAGAAGAAGAGTTTAACAGTAATAGGAAAAACAAAACACAATCAACTTGGGTTGGATGACATTTTGGGATATGACACACAATAATGGGTACCAATTATGACAGTCGAATAAGAAAGCGATTTTTGGAAAAAAGACATACAAGAGTAAGCTAAGTAATGATTTCAAAATACTTAAGATGTATCATTGTTCAAGGTAGAAATTTAAGGTTTGTGTAAATGGAAAAGTGATGGGGTGAATACAATGTGTTTGACCTGTCATAATGAAAAGATAACCATCAACCTACAAACCAAGGACGCAAAGAAATTGAGAAGTATCAGAATGAATGTTTGCAATAGATGTAGGAAAATTACTTTTGGGTTTGTCCAAAATTGGGAAGTATGTAGGAAATTGACTAGTGAAGCGTGAAATTGAGGTATTAGGCATGAGACAAATGTAGGTCTTAATCAATGAATGAAATTCAAGTTGGATTTTTGTTGGAGACGCGACTCTTGAAATGAAGCACTAAACTAGAAGGAAGTTTATGTGTCGTACGTGATATAGTTCTGGTATGTTGTTGAAAATGTTTGAGGAAACTTGGATCACCAACCGAATGTTGGGATGGAATTATTAAAGATATAATTAGAACAACATTCTAACTAGAACATAGTGGTTTGACGTAGTTGTGTGAATAAAGAAAATCGAGGGTTTGTGGGCAATGGAGAACATAAGGAGTTCTCTGAGGTAATGATTGTTTTATGCTCAGTATGTTGGCGTCATACTTAGTGTCTCGGTTTGATACCTAATGGATGTTTTGTACCAAATGGGCGTATATGAGGCTATGTGACATATTTTGGGAAATTGTACTTCATCGATAGGATCAAAGTGATAGGAAAATAAGAGAAACTCAGTGGACATTGAGGAGATTGTTAGATCTCTTATGCCTCAAGATAACCTTAAGTGTAGTCACATAGACGCTATTATAGTTAGGTTAAAATGGTCTAAGCCACCATCATGGTGTTTGGCTACCTATTGACAAATTGAGGAACTGATCATCCTCAATCTCTTATTGATAGTAGACAAAATCATGTTCAATGGAACAAGCAAGTCCTACCGACTATGGTAGTGTGTAGAGTTCTTAAGCACCCTATGAAAAGGGAAAAACTAAATATTCTTCGCATAAGCCCGGTGAAACAAGTTGTATCATGTATGTTGAGTTTGAGTGCAAACCTACAGTGGATTGTTACCCTTACTTCTAATTTCGAGGACAAAACTAGTTTCAAGAGGGTAAAATGTAAGACCCGTAGCAAATGAATTATTAATTAAGTATATTTAATTATATTTTGTTATTAAAACATTGTTGATTGTATAAGTTCATTTTATTTATTAATAAAAGTGCAAAAAGTATTTTTCACGACTGAAATTTTTTTATTTAGTCCACGTGTAAAAATAGTTAAAATCCTAGAACTAAAATTTGTCAATGTTTTAAATCGACAGAGAACTGTGTTGCTTTAAAATTTTAAAATATATTTGGTTTTGATGAAATTTCTTGTTCAAGTTTTTGGGTGATTTAAGACTTAATTTATATCTGAGTAATATTATTTGAGCAAATAATATTAAATTTGATTATTTTAATAATCAAATTATTTATGTCTTAATAATAACTATTGTTACATAATTTAAGAGTGTTCACTGACGACTAGAGTTATCTACGAGCTGAGTTGCGCCGAGAATGACAATTTCTAAATATTTAGAGGATAATTGTTTAATGAGAATTTAGTAAGATATTTAGAGGAATGGGTATTTAGGATTAAATCCTATTATTATAATCCAATCTTGGTGACCAAGTTTCACCTTTTGTTAGTTTAAAACGAAAATCATCAATCCCTCCCCTCATTTTTCACTCACCCCATATGTACCTACTCTCTCTTACCCTGTGTTTCCCATCATTTATTGTTCATTCTTGAGTGTGAAATAGCTTGTGTTGGTAACAACCTTTGAAAGAGACACTTTGATTTTTTGAGGGAGATTGAGTGAGAACTACGGAAAATGATTAAAAGGAGAAGTGTAAAGCATGATTTGGTGGTGCTTTTGATGCTTTTAGATGATACAAGCAAGTTGAGAGGTGTCGTCAGAATCGTCAAATAGGTTATGTTGGTGTAATGTAAGTTGCTTGTGTAATAAAGCACAGTCGAGGTAATGGCACTTTCTAACAGTATGATATATGCTTGAATATAATGTGTGTTTGTATACATGTTCCTTGTGCTCGTGGTGAATAAATGTGCACACGATTGTTTATGCATTTGATGTGATTACGTATTCATAACTGAGAACATATGTTTTATAAATTTTATTGATGAGAATATGTTTTGAATATGCTATGTGGAAAAGTAGTAAAAATTATTAGTGTTTAATGAGTATTAAAAAAGGAGTCTATTAATAGCAGCATTTACATAATAATTTATGCGAAATAGTCAGAGTTTGCTCTTGCAATTCATAGTTAGTGGTGACCGTGATGAGTCACATTGTTGGTGGTAACCTTGATGGGCCACCCTGTTAATGGTGACCGTGGTGGGTCATGGGGTGGTTCCATGAGTTAATTGGTCCTCCTTATCCTTACAGAGATTTTTGAGTCGTGTAGGGATGTTATAGACTGCACTCTAGTAAATCGTGTTGATCTGTGATAGGTGGTACCTCGGTAATTAGTACAAGTTTGTGAGAGACGGTACATTTATGATTTAAGACCCTCGAAGAGTGTGTGGAAATTTTGGAATCATGTGCGCATGTAAGTATTGCATTAGGGTGCTTTGTTACACGAATCATATTTGTTATATGATAATATTTATATATAAATGCTTGTTTATCAATTGATGCCATGTCATGTTATGCTTTTGTGTTTTGTATTTTGGTATGTATGTTGTTTTTTGATTGTGACACTTTATTATTATTGTGGATCGGGCTTACGCCCCGAATTCTTAGAGTTTTGAGTCGTACGAGAGTTGCAACGACGTTGAAGACGTGACAAAACGATGATTTTGGATTGGCAATCGGAAGTAGTGAGGCTTGATGCCACTCATGGACCTTCAATATCCAATCATCCTCAGCTATATTCAAGATTAGCTTAGGGTTTTAATTAAGGATGAAATTGAAAAATAGATTATGAGCCTTATGTTGTTAAGGGTGATTAGAAACATCACTAGTGATTTCTCAAGTCCAATTATTTTGATCAAGAAGAAGGATCAATCTTGGCGCATATATGTAGATTACAATGCACTTAACAAAGTTAGAATTCAAGATAAGTACCCTATCCCTGTTGCAAATTAATTGGTAGACGAGTTACATGGCTCTGGTTTCTCTAAGCTTGATCTTAAATCTGGTTATAATCAAATTCGTATAATGGAATAAGATATTCATAAAACTATATTTTGTACTCATTAGGGTCAATGAGTTTATGTTAATTCCATTTGGACTTATCAATTCCCCTACAACCTTTCAATCGGTGATGAATGATATTTTCAAGCCTTTTTTAAGGAAGTTTGTATTGGTTTGTTTTTATGACATACTAGTGTACAAGACTAGTCGGGCTGCTCATTTGCAACACTTGATTGTACTAAAAAGTCATAAATAACATCAATTTGTGGCTAATGGGAAGAAGTGTGTTTTTTTATCAACACCAAGTGGAATATTTGGGCATATCATGTCCAAAGTAGGGTATATGTTGATTCTTCCAAGGTTAGAATTATGTTACAATGGCTAGTCCCTAAGAATGTCATGGGGTGAGAGTTTTTTGGGGTAATCTGATTACTATAGAAAATTTATTGCTCACTATGGAAAAATTGTTAAACCCTTGACATAGTTGACAAAGAAGGATGGTTTTAGATTGAATGCAACAATTTTAGCCTTGCCTAATTTAAAATTTTCATTTGAAATTGAATGTGATGCCTCAAGAAAAAGAGTTGGTGGGGTGTTATTCGGTATTTAGCAAAGCTTTTGAATCATATAGGTTATGAGAATCTGCCTATAATAAGAAGTTGATGGCTTTAGCATTAGCTATTCAACATTGGATACATTATTATTTAGGAAGGATGTTTTTGGTTTATGTTAGACATATGTTCGTTTTTGATGTTATTGACAAACATACAACTTGAAATAAATCTAACATTGTAAACTGAGAAAAATTTCAGGAACAACAATTCAATCCTACAAACTTGAGACAATTGCTTGGAACTCAAGAAATCAACAAAAGCTTGAAGATCCATAAGCAAATCGATTCTGTAACAGGGTTGAATGATATTATGCAGTCTGAGATTAACCAATCGATTGGGAAAATCGATTTGCACATCTTCTGAAAAATCAAACAGGTTATCAATCGATTAGCCAAATCGATTGGTACACTTATTAGAAAATAAATTGTGCAAGTCAGAGAGCCAGTTTGCCACAAATCGATTAGGCAAATCGATTGTTTAAATCACCAAGACTGAACTGATTGTTTACATCGATTAGACAAATCGATTGGTACATTTACTGAAATTAAAATGTGCAAGTCAGTGGCATGTCTTGCAAGCAAATTGTAAGACCCATAATTATTAAAGCGTACTTTATGTATTTTGGTGTATTTTCGGTATTGAACTCAGAGGCTTTTTAGCCAAAGTTATTAATATTTTGGAGTTTATATGACCAAGAAGATATTTTGATGCCTGATTAGAATTACTCGTCGAAATAAATTAATTTAACTGCGGTGAATCTTTTGTGAAGAGTTTAATGCGTTATGGGTGAAAGGGTAATTTAATAAATATCTAAAGATTTGGAGATATTTGTTAATTATTATTAATATATAAATATATATATATATATATATATATATATATATATATATATATATATATATATATATATATATATATATATATATATATATATATATATATATGTTTATATGTAATGAAATGGGAAGGAAAGAAAAAGGGAGAAAGGAAAAACAAAGGAAAGAAAGAGAAAGAAGAGAAAAGCAAAAAATTTCCATCTTCTTCCTCCCCTGCTGCCTCGCGTGTTCACTTTCTTCCTTTCCTCCATTGTTGCTCGTTTTTGCTTTCTTTTCTTTCCTTTGAGTTCGAAATTGATAGTGGATGATAGGACAAGGATTTCTCAACTTCACTCTTCCTCTTTGATCCGAAAACGAAGGAAAACGGTTTAGGGATTTCAAAACCGGTAAACACAAATCTCGCCGTTTCTTCTAGATCCAAGCTTCATTTCGCGAAGGGATAGAAGGGAAAGTTACTCACCACTACACTACGGTGCTAGTGAGCTAATTTTGGAAGCGACTTCGCGAGCGAATTTTTTACCGGAATCGATCGTGGTGCCGTAAATCGACGTTAAAGCTAATGTTAAGGTAAGGGCTCCTTCCAAACTTTTAGTTTGCATTTAGGGCCTTATCTGTGGTTGTGTGGGAACGAATTTTGTTAGGGTTGGAGTATTGATTTTGGAAAAATGTATCTAAGGCTTTATGGGTAAAATCTTAGAGTTAGGTTTTGGTTATATTGATGAATGTTTCATGGAAAATGAATTTACCTCATGTATGTATGATTTTGAATAAATGAAATTTATTGTGTTGATTTGTGTCGTCGTATTCGACGTGTTCATAATTGATAATTATAGAATTTTGAGATGTGTTTTGTGTGGTTTGTGCGAAAAAATGATTTGATGTGTTTTGGTGTGAATTATGGATAGAATGTGAAAGTATGTTTGAGTTTGTTTTGTGTGGAATTTGAAAACCATTAAGTTAAACGAGAATTAAGAATAGGGAATCTCTTAATGTCTTGTTTACTTAATGTGTGTTTGTGAAAAATCGTTTAAGTTAACTGGGCATTAAGAATGGGGAATCTCTTAATGTCTCGGTTACTTAATGTTGTTTTGAAAATCGTTTAAGTTAACTGGGCGTTAAGAATGGGGAATCTCTTAATGTCACGGTTACTTAATGTTGTTTTGAAAATCGTTTAAGTTAACTGGGCGTTAAGAATGGGGAATCTCTTAATGTCTTGGTTACTTAATGTTGTTTTGAAAATTGTTTATTTTAACTGGGCATTAAGAATGGGGAATCTCTTAATGTCTTGGTTACTTAATGTTTGTTTTGGGAAATCGTTTACGTCAAAAGTATATTAAGAATGGGGAATCTCTTAATATGTCTGTTTTGCTTAATGTTGCCGTGAAAATGATTTTGTGGAGAAATGAATTGTCTGTGTTGGGATTGTCGCGCCAAGGTGATGCCATGTGATTTGTTGGTTCATCTTGTCCGTGTTGGGATTGTCGAGTTAAGGTGATGCCATGTGATTTGTTGGTTCATCTTGTGCATGTTGGAATTGTCGAGTCCAGGTGATGCCATGTGATTTGTTGGTTCATCTTGTCCGTGTTGGAATTGTCGAGTCAAGGTGATGCCATGTGATTTGTTGGTTCATCTTGTCCGTGTTGGAATTGTCGAGTCAAGGTGATGCCATGTGATTTGTTGGTTCATCTTGTTCGTGTTGGAATTGTCGAGTCAAGGTGATGCCATGTGATTTGTTGGTTCATCTTGTTCGTGTTGGGATTGTCGAGTCAAGGTGATGCCATGTGATTTGTTGGTTCATCTTGTCTGTGTGGGTATTGCGTTAAAACCGTTAAGTGGTATGTTTTGGAATTGTGTGTAAGTGTGTTGATTTTACTAAGAGTTATGTTTTTAGAATTTGGTGATAACATGTTGATTGCAATACTATTTCGAAACTCATGATGTTTTAGTAATTGTATTATAAGTGTTAAGTGTTATGTTTTTGGAATTTGGTGATAACATGTTTGATTGCAATACTATTTCGAAACTCAATTTGTCGCGGTGATCGTGTGGGAATTGCTAAGTGTTAAGATGTGGATTTGTGTATGAATGTGATTGAGTTAGTTTATGTATTTTTGGAAGAATATGCAGGGAAATCGATTTCCCAATCGATTTGATGAGTTATAGGAATTTCTCTAATTTGACAAAATCGATTTGGAAATCGATTGGCATTAAGTCAGGGGCTCAGCTATGCTGTCAATCAATTGCCCGATCAATTGCCCAGTCAATTGCCCAATCGATTGGCATTAAGTCAGTGGCTCATCTATGCTGTCAATCAATTGCCCAATCAATTGCCAAGTCAATTGCCCAATCGATTGGCATTAAGTCAGTGGCTCAGCTATGCTGTCAATCAATTGCCCAATTGATTGCCTAATCGATTGAATTAAGCCCAGAATTCAAATTTCACTAAAAACCTTCAGGAAATCGATTTGGAAATCGATTGGCTTAGTAGAAATTCTTATTTTGAGTTAGATAACAGATTGCTCATTGATTTACCAATGTCTTGGTTAGTTATGTATTACTTGAGGGATTGAGAACTTTATTTTGATTTCATTTTTAATTGGCAAGCATTATTTGAACTTTTAGCATATGGAAAACCCTTTTAAGATGCATGCTAAGTTGAAAAGGTTATTTTATGCATTTAAAAACTTAAATGTTATGTGTTAACTGTTAATTTCGGTTGGTGACCCTTTACAACTATTGTGGAAATCTGGGCTTTGCCCTTAGATGAGAGTCAGGATGATCCTACCGGTTCGTACCCTATGGATGGGAATGTGGATGGGAATGCTTGATTGGAGCTACGTTAGGAGGATCTCACGGGGCGCGTGGAGATCACTCAGGGTGTTTAGTTGTTTAGTAAAATGATCAGACTAGGTTGACACAGAGGGAACAAATGTCTTTCTTTTGGGTTGCTTTTATTTTAAACTGGAAGACTGTACCACTTTTGTTATGTAAATCTTTTGAATACATATTTTGTGAACTTTTCCGCTGCTTGTAAATTATAATGACTTAATTATTTATCCGAAGGTGTTACCTTATTTATTTCTCTGTTTTATTTTAATTTCTTTTGAAAACAAAAAATACACCCTCGCTTTGAAAAACGGGGTGTTACATTGTGGTATCAGAGCTTTGGTTTGGTTTTCCTTGGGGGCTGTGGAACCTTTTGTTCCAGATTGTAGGTTAGGAGTTGTTGTCTGATCATGTGTCGGTTTAGGTGGTTTGAGTTGTCAAGTTCAGAATAATTATTATGTGCTGATGTGGTCGGAAGTTATTTTTGGAATTATTGAAGTAGTGTTAAGACCCTACTTGATGATGGTTTTATAGGAAAACCATGCCGCCAAGGAGGAATGACGTTCCGAGAGTCAATGCCAATAGGGATGATCGAATGGCGGAGGCTATGAATAACATGGCTGCTTCTGTGGCTGCACAGACTGCTGCCAAGACTCAACGTGATCTCAAAAAGAGGGTAAGAGAGATCCGTGCTGCAGAGTCAAGAGGATTAAAAGACTTTCGTCGTTACAATCCTCCCAAGTTTGAGGGGAATGAGAATTCAGAGAAAGCAGATCAATGGATTCAAGAAGTGGAGAAGATCTTCGAAATGATTAACTGTCATGCGGAAGTGAAGGTCAACTATGCCACGTATATGCTACTAGGAGATGCCCAGTACTGGTGGAGTTGTACAAGATTGTTGATGAGATCAGCTCACGAAGAGGTGAACTGGGAATCTTTCAAAAGGAAGTTTTTAGACAAATACTTCCCGATGAGTACCAGGACTAGAGTGGGTGATGATTTCCTGAAACTGCATAAGGGGAACTTGATCGTGGGCGAATATGCCGCTAAATTTGAATCGCTATCAAGGCATTTCCGATTTTTCCGTGAAGAGATTGATGAACCATTCATGTGTCATCGCTTCCAAGACGGACTAAAGTATGAGATTCAAGACTCTGTCATGCCCTTGGGAATTCGACGTTTCCAAGCCCTCGTGGAAAAATGCAGGGAAGTTGAGGATATGAAGAATAAGAGGGCTAGCAGAGGAGGAAATTTTGGTGCAGGAGGGCCGAGTCGGGTGAATTGTCAAAATAACAAGGGGAAGCAAGTTGTTAAACCCTATAATCGACCACAAAATAACAATGGTGGGCAGAATCGTCCAGGGAACCAGAATTTCGAGAGACAATTGGGACGAGTGGTTCGATGTTTCCGATGTGGGGAAGAGGGACATTATGCTAATGAATGTACCTCTAATAGACCGACGTGCCATAATTTCCAGAAGCTAGGGCATTTTGCAAGGGATTGCAGAGCCCTGAAGGTGGAACCCGTTGTGAATGTAACTAGGGCAACTCGTCCTGTAGCTAGAGGACGCATTTATTGTGTGAGTGCTGAAGATGGGAATCAATCTGACAATCTGATTCAACGTGACGGTGAGATTGCAGGTAACACTTTAACTGCACTTTTTGATTCGGGGGCAACCCATTCCTTCATTACTATGGACTGTGTGAATCGTTTGAAGTTATCTGTGTCTGCTTTACCTTTTGATTTGGTTGTCTCCACACCTGCTAAGACTTTAACAGTAAATTCTGCATGTTTACATTGTCAAATAACTATTCAGAATAGGGATTTCTTGGTTAATTTGATTTGTTTACCTCTACAATCACTCGAGGTCATTCTCGGTATGGATTGGATGTCTTACCATTATGTGATCTTAGATTGTGCTCGTAAATTGGTTCTTTTCCCCGAACCAGGAGTTGTTAAGTATTTAGCCGCTAACAAACTTCGAGTGTCGCTAAGTGAAGGGACTCATGAGTTTTTGTCTCTGGCTAATGTGGAGGCAAGGATAAATGTGAACATAGAAGATGTTATGCTTGTCAATGAGTACCGGGATGTATTTCCAACGGAAATTCCAGGATTGCCACCGGTAAGAGAAGTGGAATTTTTCATTGATTTGCACCCAGGAACGGGACCAATTTCGATTGTGCCATACCAAATGTCGCCATTGGAATGAAATGAACTCAAAGGCCAAATTGAAGATTTGTTGAAGAGGAAATTTATTAGACCGAGTGTATCGCCATGGGGAGCATTGCACGAAGCGTTGGGAACAAAACTACGATTGAGTTCAGCCTACCATCCACAAACTGACGGACAGACTGAAAGGACGAATCAGTCTCTGGAAGATCTGTTGAGAGCATGTGTATTAGATGATAGAGGAAGTTGGGATGATGTACTTCTGTTGATTGAGTTCACCTACAACAATAGTTTCCACGCAAGTATTGGAATGGCACCATATGAGGCTTTATATGGGCGCAAGTGTCAAACGCCCTTGTGTTGGTATAAGGACGGTGAAAATATGATTGTCGGACCAGAGATGGTGTAACAGACTATAGCTAAGGTAAAGAAGATCAAGGAGAAAATGAAGACTTCACAAGATCGCCAGAAGAGTTACGCGGACAAGCATCGCAGACTTTTAGAGTTCGAACAGGGTGACCATGTATTTCTAAGAGTCACACCTATTACTGGAGTTGGTAGAGCATTGAAATCGAAGAAGTTGACTCCGAAATTCATTGGGCCATATCAGATTTCTGCACGAATTGGGCCCGTTGCTTATCGGATTGCATTACCTCCGATACTGTCCAATATTCATGACGTGTTTCATGTGTCACAGTTGAGGAAATATCTTGCAGATCCATCTCATGTGATCGAACCAGACATAATCCAGCTAAAGGATAACTTGTCATTCGAAGTACCACCAGTGAGAATTGATGACAAAAAGATTAAGCGATTGAGGACCAAGGATGTTTCGTTAGTCAAGGTGATTTGGAACCCAATTACTGGAGATGCGACTTGGGAACGGGAGAGCAAGATGAGAGAACAACACCTATAGTTATTTATCGATGCATAGTTTCGAGGACGAAACTAATTTTAGGGGGGTAGTAATGTAAGACCCATAATTATTAAAGCGTACTTTATGTATTTTGGTGTGTTTTCGGTATTGAACTCAGAGGCTTTTTAGCCAAAGTTATTAATATTTTGGAGTTTATATGACCAAGAAGATATTTTGATGCCTGATTAGAATTACTCGTCGATAAATAAATTAATTTAACTGCGGTGAATCTTTTGCGAAGAGTTTAATGCGTTATGGGTGAAAGGGTAATTTAATAAATATCTAAAGATTTAGAGATATTTGTTAATTATTATTAATATATATATATATATATATATATATATATATATATATATATATATATATATATATATATATATATATATATGTTTATATATAAAGAAATGGGAAGGAAAGAAAAAGGGAGAAAGGAAAAACAAAGGAAAGAAAGAGAAAGAAGAGAAAAGCAAAAAATTTCCATCTTCTTCCTCCCCTGCTGCCTCGCGTGTTCACTTTCTTCATTTCCTCCATTGTTGCTCGTTTTTGCTTTCTTTTCTTTCCTTTGAGTTCGAAATTGATAGTGGATGAAAGGACAAGGATTTCTCAACTTCACTCTTCCTCTTTGATCCGAAAACGAAGGAAAACGGTTTAGGGATTTCAAAACCGGTAAACACAAATCTCGCTGTTTCTTCTAGATCCAAGCTTCATTTCGTGAAGGGATAGAAGGGAAAGTTACTCACCACTACACTACGGTGCTAGTGAGCTAATTTTGGAAGCGACATCGCGAGCGAAGTTTTTACAGGAATCGATCGTGGTGTCGTAAATCGACGTTAAAGCTAACGTTAAGGTAAGGGCTCCTTCCAAACTTTTAGTTTGCATTTAGGGCCTTATCTGTAGTTGTGTGGAAACGAATTTTGTTAGGGTTGGAGTATTGATTTGGGAAAAATGTATCTAAGGCTTTATGGGTAAAATCTTAGAGTTAGGTTTTGGTTATATTGATGAATGTTTCATGGAAAATGAATTTACCTCATGTATGTATGATTTTGAATAAATGAAATTTATTGTGTTGATTTGTGTCATCGTATTCGACGTGTTCATAATTGATAATTATAGAATTTTGAGATGTGTTTTGTGTGGTTTGTGCGAAAAAATGATTTGATGTGTTTTGGTGTGAATTATGGATTGAATGTGAAAGTATGTTTGAGTTTGTTTTGTGTGGAATTTGAAAACCATTAAGTTAAACGAGAATTAAGAATGGGGAATCTCTTAATGTCTTGTTTACTTAATGTGTGTTTGTGAAAAATCGTTTAAGTTAACTGGGCATTAAGAATGGGGAATCTCTTAATGTCTCGGTTACTTAATGTTGTTTTGAAAATCGTTTAAGTTAACTGGGCATTAAGAATGGGGAATCTCTTAATGTCACGGTTACTTAATGTTGTTTTGAAAATCGTTTAAGTTAACTGGGCGTTAAGAATGGGGAATCTCTTAATGTCTTGGTTACTTAATGTTGTTTTGAAAATTGTTTAAGTTAACTGGGCGTTAAGAATGGGGAATCTCTTAATGTCTTGGTTACTTAATGTTTGTTTTGGGAAATCGTTTAAGTCAAAAGTATATTAAGAATGGGGAATCTCTTAATATGTCTATTTTGCTTAATGTTGCCGTGAAAATGATTTTGTGGAGAAATGAATTGTCTGTGTTGGGATTGTCGCGCCAAGGTGATGCCATGTGATTTGTTGGTTCATCTTGTCCGTGTTGGGATTGTCGAGTTAAGGTGATGCCATGTGATTTGTTGGTTCATCTTGTGCGTGTTCGAATTGTCGAGTCCAGGTGATGCCATGTGATTTGTTGGTTCATCTTGTCCGTGTTGGAATTGTCGAGTCAAGGTGATGCCATGTGATTTGTTGGTTCATCTTGTTCGTGTTGGAATTGTCGAGTCAAGGTGATGCCATGTGATTTGTTGGTTCATCTTGTTCGTGTTGGGATTGTCGAGTCAAGGTGATGCCATGTGATTTGTTGGTTCATCTTGTCTGTGTGGGTATTTCGTCGAAACCGTTAAGTGGTATGTTTTGGAATTGTGTGTAAGTGTGTTGATTTTACTAAGATTTATGTTTTTAGAATTTGGTGATAACATGTTGATTGCAATACAATTTCGAAACTCATGATGTTGTAGTAATTGTATTATAAGTGTTAAGTGTTATGTTTTTGGAATTTGGTGATAACATGTTTGATTGCAATACTATTTCGAAACTCAATTTGTCGTGGTGATCGTGTGGGAATTGCTAAGTGTTAAGATGTGGATTTGTGTATGAATGTGATTGAGTTAGTTTATGTATTTTTGGAAGAATATGCAGGGAAATCGATTTCCCAATCGATTTGATGAGTTACAGGAACTTCTCTAATTTGACAAAATCGATTTGGAAATCGATTGGCATTAAGTCAGGGGCTCAGCTATGCTGTCAATCAATTGCCCGATCATTTGCCCAGTCAATTGCCCAATCGATTGGCATTAAGTCAGTGGCTCAGCTATGCTGTCAATCAATTGCCCAATCAATTGCCCAGTCAATTGCCCAATCGATTGGCATTAAGTTAGTGGCTCAGCTATGCTGTCAATCAATTGCCCAATTGATTGCCCAATCGATTGCCAAATCGATTGAATTAAGCCCAGAATTCAAATTTCACTAAAAACCTTCAGGAAATCGATTTGGAAATCGATTTGGCTTAATAGAAATTCTTATTTTGAGTTAGATAACAGATTCCTCATTGATTTACCAATGTCTTGGTTAGTTATGTATTACTTGAGGGATTGAGAACTTTATTTTGATTTCATTTTTAATTGGCAAGCATTATATGAACTTTTAGCATATGGAAAACCCTTTTAAGATGCATGCTAAGTTGAAAAGGTTATTTTATGCATTTAAAAACTTAAATGTTATGTGTTAACTGTTAATTTCGGTTGGTGACTCTTTACAAGTATTGTGGAAATCTGGGTTTTGCCCTCAGATGAGAGTTAGGATGATCCTACCGGTTCGTACCCTATGGATGGGAACGTGGATGGGAATGCTTGATTGGAGCTACGTTAGGAGGATCTCACGGGGCGCGTGGAGATCACTCAGGGTGTTTAGTTGTTTTGTAAAATGATCAGACTAGGTTGACACAGAGGGAACAAATGTGTTTCTTTTGGGTTGCTTTTATTTTAAACTGGAAGACTGTACCACTTTTGTTATGTAAATCTTTTGAATACATATTTTGTGAACTTTTCCGCTGCTTGTAAATTATAATGACTTAATTATTTATTCGAAGGTGTTACCTTATTTATTTCTCTGTTTTATTTTAATTTCTTTTGAAAAAAAAAATACACCCTCGCTTTGAAAAATGGGGTGTTACACAAATCGATTTGGAAAATCGATTAATCCAATCACTTATTTATTTTGTTTTTCTAAATCGATTGACACAATCGATTGTGAATGTCCCAAAGCCAAACCAATGCTTAGTAAATCGATTAGGCAAAACGATTCACTAAAACAAGTTTCAAAATAACCTTGGTCTGGGACATACAGAGTCGATTAGCACAATCGACTTATATACTTCTTTTGATATAAATGTTGGCATCAATCGACTTGGTAAATCGATTGAATGAACCAACTGATGAAATGTGCTTAAGACTGAAAGTCCACAATCGATTGACCAAATCGATTGGTACAAAAAGTTTTAGAAATAGAGATGACTGAAATGGTTGAATCGATTAAGTACATCGATTGTTTTGATCTCGTTGTTTGAACAAAACACTTCAAGTCGATTATGACAATCGATTCAATTATGTACATTCAACAAAGTCTGAAGAACTCATTTAAAATAATCGATTAGCTAAATCGATTAGGTTATGCAGTTTCAAGATTCAAGAAAAACAAGATTCGCGAAATCGATTGGATCAATCGATTAGGATGCTATATAACTTTAATGAATCGATTGGCCAAATCGATTCATGTGTTGTTTTTCCTGAAACTATATAAACTGCTTTCATTCTCTTCTTCTAATAACAACATGATATTATCTCTTGATAACAAAACTTCATAATATCAATAACAATCATACACCACTAATTATTTCTCAACTGATATTACTTTGAACATCTTTTTCAGCCATGAACAATCTTCATTTTTGATCAACAAGGATTGAAAAAGACTGAATTGAGAAAGATTGCTTTGAGAAGAAGGAAGATCAAGAACTTTGTAAAATTGATATGTTTCAATTTCTGTAAATCATTTTCTGTAACCAAATTACTTTGAGAAAATCCAGTTGTTACTGATGGTGTTCTTCGAGGTTGAGAGCTGTCAACAAGAAGACGCTTGACTGGATTCTTGGTCAAGTTTATGGGACTTAAACTTGGGAATTCAGGGAGGGAAAGATAGAACAGGTAGAATAGTTTAAGATTGGTGCGAGGCGCTGTGTATAATTTGTAAACTGATTCTAAGAAGTTCTATAAGAAAGGCTAAGATCCAGTTGGATCTTAGGACTGGATGTAAGTCGTCAAGAGACGGCTGAACCAGTATAAAAATCCGCGTACACTTTTATTTCCCTTATCTCGTTCAAATTTCTGCAATTATTACGTTTTTGATATTGATTGAATGCATGATAAAGATTCTGTGTTAAGTGAATTTACATGATTGATTGTCTTAACATGATTGCATGAAAATCAACATCTTGAATAATAATTGTTTCTGATGCATTTCTCCATATATACCATGATCCATATAGTTTGACATTCATTAGAATTGTATATTAGGGACCTTGTTTAATGTTGTGTTTAATAAATTTAGAATTTGTTAAACTGCTGCGCATAATTGTTAGAATATGCATTATTCTGCATATTTTTCTATCAAACAGAGGTTACATATACCATCAGTTTATTCTAATCAAAAGATCCTAAAACACTAGTTACAACAACGTATTCCCACAACAAATCAGCAAGAATCAATTTCTAAGTTGTTGGTTTTGGCTTTGAGGTGGTGTACAAGGTGGGAGTGGAAAATAAGGTGGATGATGCTTTATCTAGAAAAAATGAGGATGTTAAGATTCATGCTAATAAATCATATCCTATTTGCCAGTGATTGTGACCCCTTGTTTGTAAGTAAGGGTGGGCAAAGTTCAGTTATGCTTGAAAACCGAACCGAACCAAACTAGTTTTCAGTTTGGAAAAAACCGAACCGAATTGGTTCTATAAACCAGTGAATCAGTTTAGTACTCCAAACCGAACTGAATCTGTTTTAATTTATTTTTACTTGTACCAAACTGAATTGCTTTTGTATCAAATTGAAGTGAACTATTTAATTCCTATAGACTTCTATTTTGTTTTTTTTTGAATTCATTGACTAGTAATTAGGGACTTTTAGAATGTTGAAAAATGATTCAATTCCATCTCAACATGGAATTTATTGGCTAGCACCATGTGGAGATGCCTTTCCAGATACATATTAAAGCTTGCATTGGCATGATCTTTTGAACTAATTCTCATGATCTTCATTATTGATAAACCTTCTACCTAATACTAGAGCTTGTTGACATTGGTTGGATAACTTTCCAACCATATAGCAGAGGTAAGAGAAAGTAGTACCAAAGGTAGAACCAGTCACAATAAAAGTGAGAATCCTAGAAGATAAAATTAGAATTAATCAGAAACAGAAACAACAATGTCTAATCAGGATAATGTTGATCAATCAGTCTCAACACATCACTAAACCTTAATAGGCTAATGAATTTTGTAAAAATCTCTGCCCAACACACATGTAACTAAAAGCTTAAATGAAATTGATTCCACAATATTCTAAAAGTATGATCCCTAAACTCAAATAATCTATTTACTTAGACAATTTTACTTCAAATACAATGACGCTAAACAAAATAGAAACAAATGTCTTTAATCGTCAAGACTAATGACACTAGCAAATGATGTTGCGTAGAGCGTTGGAGAAATGACCTCTACAAAAAAAAAAGAGTATTTCGTTATGTTTCAAATAATTTAAAATACAATACAAAGTTTGTACAACTAAAAATATTGTAACATACCTTTCTCAAAGGTTTCAAGCTCTTCAAGGTCCTCATCAAATAGATCTGCGAAAGGAGATCTTTTCAGCCAATCTTGAGTGCAAACAAGCACTTCTAATATTGTAGGTGTAAGATTACTACGATGAGGATCCAACACCCTTCCTCTAGTGCTGAAAGTAGACTCTGATGCTATACTAGACACAGGGATGGCCAACACCTCATGAGCAACATTTGAAAGGATGGGGAATCTAGTTGAGTTGACTTTCCACCAATTCAAAATGTCAAACTCGAGAAAATAAGGTTCACACTCTTCAGCACGGTATTTATCAAGCTCAGACTTAGGATCAATTCTTTGCCTTGTTGATTTTTTGTAGTAGTCCATACCATGTATATCATTATCATCTTCCTCTGGTTGTGATTCTCCCATACTTTGAGAACCATCCTCCCTACCTTCATATTCTCGATAAATTGATTTCAAGGAAGATGTCAATTTCGTCTTCAATGCCTCACCACCTACTTCAAAAAAATAATCAAGAAAGTACTTTACGTATCCAAATTTGCAAGTTGGGTCCAATACAACAACAATCAGTAACAACACGTTTATACCATCAATGTTGCCCCAATACTTGTCATATTTACTCTTCATACTAATCCCCATCAACTTTATGCTTGCATCATTGTGCTCGCTTAATAATCGAATCTTCCTTCCAATAGGAAATACCTCCTTACATATCCAAATTTGCAAGTTGTGTCCAATACAACAACAATCAGTAACAACACGTTTATACCATCAACGTTTCCCCAATACTTGTCATATTTACTCTTCATACTAATCCCCATCGACTTTATGCTTGCATCATTGTGCTCGCTTAATAATCGAATCTTCATTCCAATAGCAAATACCTCCTTCATATATATGTTACTAGTAACATATGAAGAGCCGGAAATACGCATAGTAGCGTCATTGAAAATCCTCAAAAAGGGAAGCACCATATTAGCAAAGTCCAATCCTTTGATAGAGGTACTCCAGGGCCTTTATCCTTAGATAGTTCTTTGACATACTTAGCATCGGCAATTTGTAACAAATCAAAGGCTTTTTTATACATCACAATTGTTACTAACATCAAATATGCAGAATTCCATTTGGTTTCCACTTCTAGACATATGAGACCTTTATAAGAAATTTTCACCAATTCAACACATCATTTAAATCGTGTCAATCTTGAAGGAGACAATCTCACATACTTGACTGCTTTCCTGATTCTTGTGATAGAAATGTCATCATCTTTTAAACCTTAATTTACAATCAAACTCAAGATATGTGCACAACACCACATATGGATATATTCTTCGTTCAAGAGCAAATACTTCCTTGCATTCATCCACTTCTTCATAAATTTAATTTTGACGTCGTTAAACGATGCATTCTCTACTGTTATACTAAAGACACAATTCAACTCCCAAGAATTTAAACATGTCTCGACTTCCTTAGCCATGAACTCTCCTGTATGGCTTGTGATTTGACAAAAATTCAAGATTCCCTTATGCAAATTCCATTTTTTATCAATGAAATGTGCAGTTAGACTCATGTAGCTTAGATTTTGGATAGAAGTCCATGTGCCTGTCGTAAGACAAACCCTCCCACAATGTTTTGAGATGAAAATTTTAAGTCTTTCTCTCTCTGCATCATATAGTGACCAAATAGCACGCCTTAATGTAGAGTGGAATGGAATATCAAACTGTGGTTGTAAGACATTCACAAAGTTTCGAAAAAACACATTCTCCACAAATCGAAAAGGAAGCTCTACTCCCACAAACATCTTCACAAGCTCCAATTGACATGCCTCTTGGTCAAACATTGAATGAGGTGAAGAGATATCACCTAATTCCTCTTATGTTGGCTTTGTTGAGGAAGATGTTTTTTGCCTTTTGTGTTCTTGATTATCAAGATGCTCCTTACATCTTTTCAGATGCATAGTCATAGCACTTGTTCCATCCTTGAATTTGACCAGGTTTCCACAATAATGACATTTGGCCATTTGACCTTAATTAGACACTTCAGTAAATTGATTCCATGATTGTGATCGATTTCTACGCTTAGATGGTGGAAGATGAGCTGATATAGCTCCACTAAGGGGCAACCAAAGTGGTAGCAATATGTTCTTCATTCTCCATTGATGGAGAGTCCATGTAATCACCTATTGACGACATTTATTTAAATAAATATGATTAGAAAGTCTAATTTTAATCATTTATTGGAACAAAAACAATAACATAAACTAAACTGAACAACTTTCATAAAAAAAACCTTAAAACACGCATTTAGATGGAATCAAAAACTAGCCCTTATCTCTCTTGTTTCTTTTCTATTTCATCAAGCTATTCAAATCGTTTACTTTCTTATTTTCTCAATAACTCACCACCTAAAACACCAACCTCTCAAAAGCAACACAAACAACAAATAATCAAAAGTAGGAAACAAAATACAACTGAAAGGAATGAACAAGCAAAAAATCACAACAAAATAGATCAAGTGTATTAGATGCACACACATACGCACCTAAAAACATCTATTCTATACTAGGTTTTATTAAACTTACTTTGGTAAGAAATGTACTTGGAAATTGAAAGATGTAGAGCTAGAGCTTGTCAATTCTTTTAACTTACATTGTATATCATATCTAGTAATAAAATTAAAGGAAGTTAAATAGTGATTTCAGTACCTTTATAAACATCTGGAAAACACAAATTTGATGAAACATAGCACATCTACATGTAACATAATATCATAATATACAGATGCATGGAAAACCAAATATTTTCATTCAATTGAAGAATAACATTTAACCTAACTTGGATGTAAAATAGAAAAATAGAAGTTTACTTGCCTCCAAATGTTTGTTAGAGAGTGGTAGAGCTCTCAGCTAAGAGTCACAAATCAGGTTTCCTTTAATATAAAAAAAAGCTGAAATATCACTTGAGTGTTTTGTAGCACAACCATAATTTCTTCCACAATATTTTCTAGATATGGAAATGAAAATGGAAGGTGGAAACACCTTATTTTCAAGAAATGAAACTTCAAATCATTTTTTAAATTCAATATTGAAAATGAATCAAATGATTCAACCACTGAAAATTGCAACAAAAATGCAGTACTCACTTAGCTGACTTCAACTAATCAAGAACATAGACATATACAAGACTTCAATTAGAAAATAGAAAAATAATAAAAATTGTTCTATGGATTTTATCATTTGCAGAATCAATAGCACATTGTTCGTTCAAATGCAATCAATTTCCTCAATCTCCTCTGGTGGCGAAACATGCAGATTCTTCAATGTAGTCATATTAGCACTGGTTAATTACACAAATGCCTTGAAAAGAATCAACAAAAAGAAATTGCAAACAACACCAAACTTGAAAAGTACAAATGTATTGCAAAGAACCTATTCCTCACAGTAGAACAAAACCAATGCTATTGATTACACAAATGCTGATAAAAAAAATCAACAAGCATGAATACAAATACAGATAAAAAACTAAGCACCCATGAATATAAAGTTTAAGCAATTATCAATTTATAACTTTAAAAATACAGAGATAAACAAAAGCCAAATTACACAAAACTTCAAAAAAATATACAACAAAGCAATCAAGATGTAAAAAATCATCAAGATGAACCAAAATGGTGAAACAGCGAAAACGGAGGTGGATGAAGACCTGAGAGGAAACAACAGAAGATGGAGGGCGACAGAGGGCGTAGACCTAAGATAAAAGACGAAGTGCGATGAATTTTTGTGAGAATAGAGAAGACGAAGGGTGCTGAATTGATGCGCGAAGAGAGAAGAAAAAGGGTGATGATTTGTTGTGCGAAGAGAGAAGAGATGGATTTTCTATTTGCAGCAGCGACAACCATAAGCTTCATTTCAATTATTGGGTTATACAACGTTGATTCTGATTCTGATTTTAGGGTGTTAGGATTTTGAGGTTTTGGTTGAATTGGTTTTGGTTGAATTAAAATTTAAAACTAAATTATGGTTACAATGCACCTATAATTTTTAAAATCAGTTCAATTAAAAAAACTGATTTTAAAATAAAGTTTGGTTTTTAATTTTTTTGAACCGGTTTAGTTTAAAAATAGTTTGGTTCGATTCATTTCTCTAAATCGGTTCAGTTTTTTGTTCTTTTGCCCACCCCTATTTGTAAGTACTTTTTGAAAAGAGTTGCTCAAGCTAGCAGGCTCGGTGCTTAAAATGTCCTCGGTATACCATCCACAAATTGATGGCAAAATGGAGGGATTAATCGTTGTTTAGAGGTTTATCTACGTTGTTTTATTGCATATCAACCTAAGACTTAGGTACCTCGGATTCCATGGGCAGAACTATGGTACAATACCACCTTCCATGTATCTACAAGGAT
The DNA here is from genome assembly GCA_037974775.1 of Cicer pinnatifidum. Lineage (NCBI taxonomy): Eukaryota > Viridiplantae > Streptophyta > Magnoliopsida > Fabales > Fabaceae > Cicer > Cicer pinnatifidum. The sequence goes on along the minus strand of JBBPBR010000006.1, from coordinate 22,378,875 downwards.
CGCCCATTTTGAGGTAATGTATGGCAGGAGGCCTCTAGTGTTGGTGTAATTTTTGGAGGGTGAATCCAGAGTAGAAGTTATAGCCCAGGAGTTAAGGGAAAGGGATGAAGCTTTGCATCAACTGAAAACTAATTTACTCAAAGTTCAAGAGTACATGAAATACCAAGCTATAAGAACCGCAAGGCATTGCAATTTGAGGTTGGTGATTCGATTTTCCTCAAATTATGTCCTCATCATAACAATAGGTTGTGAAAAGGATTCATCAAAAACTATCTTCTAGATTTTTGGTCCATATCAAGTCATTAAGAAGATAAGGTAGGTGATAGTGTTTCAGCAAGTGTAAAAAATCGTTGCAAGCAATAATAAAATAGTAGTACCAGGTGTCAAACTCAAGGATTGCGTTTTACTATCGAATTATATTTAATTACTAAAGTTGAACAAAAAGTTCCCAAGTTGATTGAAATAATATTTAAAATTGATAACATTAATAAAATTGATTCTTTATAATAAGAAAAATGTCATGGATGAGTTTCACTTCCAATCCCACCTTGGAGTCTAATTTGATCCTAGTTACTGAATTTCTTTATTGAACTATTATTGAATTCTCTTTATTATTCTTGTCCCAATGTCTTAGTGGCAGACCCTTTAATTCCAAAGTAACCGCTAATTCCTTAATGGATTTAAGATTAGAATTAAGCCTTACCGTACATCTATCCCTAGACTAAAAATTCATGAATTTCTCATCTCAAGCATTCGTAAAGTCCACTTCTCTTTCAAAATATAAATCGTAGAACATTTTAATGTTGATCAAGCAATAAAAAACATTAAGCACAAAGATGAGAAAAATAATTCAATAAACTCATTCACATAACTAGAAATTAAATCAGAAAAATAATGATTTCATCCTGTTACACTCATCCCTAACAAATAGGGTTTAGTTACTCATGACAGAAGTAAAAAAGATAGAGTTTAGAGAAGAATTACAAGAAAGATTCATGAATGATTCTTGATAAAATTGCTCCAGTGGTGTTAGAAATGGTCGTCTTTGAGTTTCGATGCTAGGGCACGAGTCTCCCAATTTTCCAACAATCAAAAAGATCGCTAAAAAGTGAGAAAAAAAATGTATTTTTAAACATTCAGCCGCGTGCCACGCGCCTTAGGCGCGAAATTTGCGCTTCAGGCACACATCTTCTTTTGTTTGATATTTTATGTATTTGTCTCTACTTTATAGTCTGAATTGCGTTCTGGTGTCTTCATAAACGTTGTAGCTATGGATCTTAGCTTTCCTTTGCACTTGATTTGACTCCAATGGGACATCTACAACTCCATATATGGCTAAATACTCTACATAGGTCATGTTGATTTCTCACCAAAATTCAGCACTTCACTAAAACAAAGTAACAACACAAAATTAAGAAACTTCTCTACTTAATCAAGAAAATAAGAACATAAATATTTCATTAAATCAAAGAACTAAAATCAATAAAAATATATCAAATAACTCCTTAAATTAACTAATGGTTAAAGATAAATAAGACTAAAATCAATGAAAAATATGCATATGTTGAAGAGTAATCAACAGGTTGTTTACAAGTTAAAGAAACCAGCACCATCTAAAATACATTCTACTTTTCATATGGCTCAATGGAAGAAGGTTATAGGCAATTATACTACTATAACTCAATTACCTATGAGTTTGGAATCGAAAAAGGGGACATTATTCCTCCTAAAGTTTTGTCGTATGGGATAAGTTTGATGGGGAGGGGGGCCAACATAAGAGAGAATGGTTGATTCACTGAGAAGGGATGGATGTTGGAGATGCTACATGGGAAGAGGAATTGTTATGGAAGAATCAACTCCCTAACCTATGCCTTGAGGACAAGGCTTATATTGAAGGTGGGGGTGATGATAGGAATGGGTTAGGGCCCACGAGTGATGAGGGGGATCTGTTAGATAATAGAGATGAGGTGAGGCTTAAGCAGTGGCGAGTATATGTGAGAAAGAATAAGAAAGGAAATACAGGAAAAGTGTGATTGCCTAGCAAGAACATTTTGTTAGTATTGCCCTAATAAATAAGAGTATATGGGGAATTAGATTTGGAGATTACCATTTTCAATTTACACCTTATAAGTTGGGTAGTGAGAGAATCGTTTTCTCTAATTGAGGAGCATTAGCTCTGAAATTATTTCACTACAACATTTTTGCCCTACTGCAACACATAAAAACCGTTGCCGTAATCTACGAGAACGGTTTTTGTCCGTCGGGAACCAAGACGTCGCCTTTGCTTTACGCAACGGTTTTATTTTGAAACAACGCTTGTGAAAACTGTACTTGTAGCCACCTGTTACAGAACTGTTTTTCAAATTTACAACGGCAACGGTTTTACACTGTTGCCAAGTTAAAACCGTTCTGGTAGACTTTTTTTTAATTAAGGTATTGCAACGCTTTATAACCGTTGCAAAAACTAAAATATTTTTCTTAAAAAAATAATAATGTAAATTATTGTGTTTTAAAAAAATATTTTTATTAAAAGATTATTATTAAAAGATTATTATTATAATAATATAATAAATTTAAAAATATATCTATTGCGATAATACAAAATTATTATTTTATACTATAATAAATTTAAAAGATAACAATTGTGATAGTACAAAATTATTGTATTATACAATAATAAATTTAAAAGATAACAATTGTGATAGTACAAAATTATTGTATTATACTGTAATAAATTTAAAATATAACAATTTGGATAGTACAAAATTATTGTAATAATATATATATATATATATTTAAAGTTAAAGTTCATTCTCATGTATATATATTCACACAGAAATATACAAATACAAAGCAAAATCAAACAATATACACACACACAAATATACAAATACCATGAATATTTCAGTTCATAATGCCCAACACTGCTTCAACATTAATATTAGCCTATAATTTGTACCTCACCACCACCATAAACTTACAAAATTTCTGATTAATTGATATCAATCTCTCAATTATGTCTATAAGATGCGGTGTTTGTTACCATTAATTAGGATTGGTAATTCAAACTTGTATACTGTTCACAAATTTGCACTGCTAATTTATATTCCCACTCTTCGGTACAAAATGTTAAAGCATCTAGTGAGGAAACAGTTGGCTTTCCTTGAAACTAATGATGAGAACAACAAGACAAGCAATGAGGCCAAGTTGTTACCCTCGCCCAAAGTTCTACAAAAAACATCCACCATAATGCAGATCACAAACCAATGGCTAAGTTACAATTTTAGGATCATGATGTAGAAAGTACCGTAGGAGATATAAAACAATTGGCAGCCTTCTGTTGTCAACTACTTGAAGAATACATCTATGCAAACCTGAAGGAAGAAAAAATATATCAGAAAATTGATCTGCCAAGAGATACTTCCAATCTTGTCAACGAGACGTGAAAACCCGAAAGCATTTTCATGTAAAAAAAACCTGCAGTAATTTTTCCACGTCATTTGTCTTCGACAACCAACAAGGAACAATCGCAGATATAAGATCCTCAAAAACATGCTTTGATGACTGTCAATCTACAGGTACATGAACGCCGAAATGGTGACACCATGGTTATTTGGAATATTAGAATCATAGAATCAAAAATATTGCAAGTAAAAGTTTACATAAGTTGCAAGATTTCATACGGATCTAATCTAAGAATGAAAATGGATTGCAGAAGAGAAGCAAAGACACCAAAAAGGGCATAAAAGATATTATAAGCTATTCTAGCTAAAAAATACCCTATACTTGCATTAACAAACCTATGTGACAGCTGACTCTCCAATAACTGAAAGAATATCAAATATATGCTGGAAAAGTCTTTCAGGGAAGACTCTAATAACAGCAGAAAGCAGAGAAAATATATGGTTGCAGGTGCCTACAACATTGGTAGTTCGGGCACACTCGATCAGTAGCTTAACGTTGATTTCATTCGTCATTGTTTCCTGTCATGAAATATGAAAATTAATAAAGGGAAATAGAAAAAATTGGGTAGAGGTAGTTAAAATTTTCTATTATCATATTCCAGCTCCACAATTGGAAAGCATACATTTCGCACAACCATGCTTTTAAGAGTCATAATTAAATCCTCCAGGATAATCAATAGTCTGTTGAATATGATTTACGGTTTCAGAAGCACTTGATGACAATTGGCTCCCATTCTTAATTATCTGGTTGGTCTTATTTCTAAATATTATTTAAAGGGCTGACCACTTTTTCAATTTTGATTTGTGATCCTAGTGCTTGCTTGCTTAACAAAAAATAAATGCAGTGGGACTAATTTTATAGATTTGTGGTATAATAATAGTTGAAAAACTAAAATCTTTGAACAAAAGAGACGGATCAAGCACAATAGTGAAACAAGAAATCACCATAGAAGAGAAATCCTTTAATTAACTAAAGTACAGTGGTTGTTCCTTTAAATGCCTAATATTGTCTATATTGGTCGGTGTTTGTGAACCTTTTCAAAACCTTAGTTGCTACCCCTGACATGTTAGATTATCTAGTTTGTATCTACTCATAACCTTTGTGAAGGGGTGAAGAGTTAAATTTAAATGAAGTTGGTAAATTTTATATGTAGTTGTGGATGAGAATTTTTACCCGATTTGAGTTAAGAAGAGTTATGTTTTCTAAAATAAAAATAAATAAATAAAATTATGGAATTAATCTTTTGCTTTGTTTTGCATGAGTCTTTGATGAGTTGAACAAGTGTTATACTTTATGGATTTAATTATTATAAATATTATTATAAATATTATTATTTTTATCTAAAAGATATGAAAAATATTAATTTTAATTAATTGATTAATGACAAATATGTATTTCATGTATATGATTATATGTTTCATCATTTTCTTTAGCGAATCATTTCTAAACAAACAAAGTGAAAAATTATAATACGTTTCTTTTAATTGTTCTTATTTTTATGACAACGATATTTAGAAAAACATTAATTTTAACTAATTCTTTATTAACAAGCACTTGTCCATGGATGA
>JBBPBR010000006.1:22361540-22373578 GCA_037974775.1 Cicer pinnatifidum | reverse complement strand
TTTGAAGGAAAAAATTGTGAAAAAATTAAAGTGTAAAAAAATTATGATTATTGTATTATAATTGTTTTCATTTTAATGTTGATGATGTTGATTAATATTAACTTTAACAAATTATTCTATTGTAAAATCTTGTCTCGTATATGATTTTTATAATAAAAATTACGAAGTTTTGCTTTTCTTTTAAGTAGTCATTTTTTATAGAAATGAGTCGTTAATGTTGGTGGAAAATATATAATTAATCTTTATAATTAATTAAAATTAATATTTTTCTATGTCTTTTAAATAAAAATGATGTTAATTATACAACTTTTCTATTTCTTTTAATTCAATTTTTTATATAGTTTTATGTAATGACTAAAATTAAATTTGTATATGTTTTTATATAAGGACTAAATAAAATATATTTTATTTTGTAGGAACTAAAATAATTTTTTATTTTATTTTAGAGGAACAAAAATCCAATTTATTATATTATTATCACTTCTCACACACGGAATAATATCCTCTCGTGAGTTGACGATACCCCATTTATGCTGAAACAAACTATATTTTGACACGAGTGATCAAAAATATTAATGGATCGTGGTTAGGATGTGCCTAACATCAACGAGTTTATATATATATATATATATATATATATATATGTTTTATTTTGTTTTTCTTAAATGCTCCACTCCCAAAGAAACAATTTTCTATTGACATAAAAAAACGTAATTGGAGGTCGTTTCCCCGGAAAACGACTTTCTATTGACATAAAAAAAAATTTATCTTCAAGAGGTCGTTTCCCAAAGGAACGACTTCATGTTGAAACCAAAAAGTAGGACATTCAAGAAATTTAAATAATAAAATAGACTAGTTTTTATGTTATACTCATCTAAAAGATCTACAAATGTTGTGACAAAAGAACTCGATGTTGTACCGAAATTTCAACAACACAACGATTGAAACCAATGAAATGGGGTTTAATGGTGGTGAATTTGTTAAGAGAGGATTTTAGATGAAAATGGGCAACGTGTTTGTATGGTGGGAGTGGAGAGAAGTGTGAAAATGGGTGGATAACAACACGTATATATAGTTGTTGATTTTGCCAAATTCACTTAGCAAATTTATTTTTGTTTAGAAAATTTCCATGTTGTTTGGCACGTGGTGATGCAAAATCATGAATTATTTGTTTGGGGAATTTGCCAGTTTCCTCTCGAGGACCCTTAGTTTCCCTACTCCTTATTTAATATCACCCTTCGATCTTCAATTCAAATTCAAATTCAATCATACCCTTCGATCTTCAATTCAAATTTGCAAAACGAAGAGCTAGGTGAGAAGAAACCAACAGTTTTACTTTTTCAATTTTTTTGTTTTGTTTTAGAGGTTGAGCAAAAATGAGAAAAGTGTATTAAATAGAAGAAGTAAACAACAATTATTATCTAGACGTAATGGCCATTACGGATGGTCCAACCTCCTGCACCTCACCTGCAAAAATAACGCCAAGGGAACACGAATTATGGTAAGGCTGTAATGGCCGTTGAGGTCGTAATGTGTGCACAAGGCAACTTTCCACCACCATTATAATCTTGTGAGTTTTCTTATCTCTCTCCTTATTATTTCAATTTTTACATTTAGGACAATGTCTAGTCAAAGCACAGATGGTACACTTTCTTGTTTTCTTAGTGTGTTAATTTTTTTATCTTAGTTTGAAATAAAAATAAATAAATAATTTCTCCTTGCTTGAAAGAAATTTTTTTTGATGTCCTTGATAGACAACCATAATTTATGTGCATGTTATTGTCGAATAGGCAATGAACTTATGTTGATAAATTAGCATATTCTCTGATTGCATGTTCTCATTGATTTAGCTACTAAATGTGAATTTTGAACTTATATAGTGAATTGTGTTGCATTATCAAATACTATGTCATTTTCTTTGTTTTGAGTAATTATTCCCAGTTGATTTTATTTTCTAGAACTTGATTTCAAATTGTCTTAAGGCTAAATCGTCTTGTGATCATGTTTAAATAAAAAAATACTATATGAGTTTGTTTTTCAGGCCTCAAGACTTGTTTGATGTTTAATATTTTTCACTAGTTATCCACTTTGAGCCTTATATGAATTATCTTTCTTGGTCCTCTGCTTTATTGATAAAACCAATTTTTGAGTGTTTTTTGAATATAGTGGAGAAACTTCTCAAAATAATTATGAAACAAAAGTCCATGTATGAAAGGATACAATAGGGTGTTTTAATCATAGTATCATATTGCACTCATTACAAGTGAGATCTCATCAAATGAAAAGGAAAAGTACATAAAGAAATAGTAAGCAGCGCCGCTAATTATAAAAAATAAAAAAAATAAAAAAAATAAAAAAAGATGCTTCAGATGATGAATGATCATTTGAATGAGTTAAACTCCAATTGCTCAAAACGGTTATATGTAATAATATGTTTATAGCCCATTGAGTATCCCTTTCTTTGTTTTCCAAAGCTATTGTCCATCTCTACCGTTACAACCTTGAAAAGTATTTTTGATTCATATATGCTTTCATGAGAGATGTTGTGGAGATTTGATTAATAATCAAGCTTATGATAGGACATTATGCTATGGTGAAATTTTGAGTCAATACCCATTACCAAAAAATTCTACGAGAATTTCCGAATTGAGTGCTCTATTGATCATTATTATGTTTCCAAATGAACCTAAGTCACTAATTTGGAATTGAAGTTAGTAATCCTTTGGTTTTGGAATTTTTCGATTGCCTGCAGTTAAACTGAATATTGAGTTCCCTATTCATGGTGATTGTTTGTTCATAACTTTTACTTAAACCAATTGCTTGTGGACAAGCAATGATTCAAGCATGGGAGAATTTGAAAAGATATAATTTATGTGTTTTATATCTTTTTTTGATAAGTTAATATGATGTTTTTAATTCAATATTAGTTATATTTAACTACCTTATTGTTTTGTTTTGGTTGTAAGGAGAAATGAAGGAATAATTGAGGATTCTTGGTGCAAGAGCCTTGAAGTCAAGTTGTGCAGTCATGGTCCATCCTGATCAAGAAGATGTAATAAAAGTAAGTTCCAACAAGTATTACGGCATGTTCGTAATGGCCATTGCAACAATATAGTTGAATGTTAAAAAAGTGAGAATTTTTCACACCAAATAAAAAAGGATTACTGTTTGGTAGTAATGACCATCGTAGTCGTAATATGCTCAACTTTTGTTGCTAAACCATTTTTCTTTTGTGAAATTTTGATGGTTTATTGTAATTAAACCCATGAAGGCACCTAGGGATATAAAAAGGGATGAAAATACTCAGTTTGAATAGGTTAAACTCCAATTGTTCAAAAAGGTTACATGTAATCATATGTTTATAGCCTTTTGAGTATCTGATCATAGCATTTGAGCACATGTTTCTAACTTTTTAGCTTGATATTTTAAAAACTCTTTATAGCTTATAATAATTTTTGAGCTTGTTTCTAAACTGTGGGTCGAAATTAAATATAATTTTATTATTTGCATTTTCACCATTTCTCGCTCTGTAGGCCATAACTAAAGCTTTCGATATCGGGTTGGCACATACAAGCAAATGTTAGAAAGCTTAAATATAGAGCTACGACTTTTGTGTTGGAAGAAAAGACCAATTTCGAACTTTACTTGGCCTAAGTTGCAGTTTTGTTTCTTTTATCAAAATGGAAAAAATTAGGATTCAAATTGCTATTTTAATTTCATGGAAGACCAATTTTAAATATTAATCCACGCAAAGTTTCATCAACACCTTGAGATTCAGGTTACATTATCAATTTCAGTACATAATTATATTCTTGTTTATTTTTTTATATTTATATTTTGACTGCTTAAATTGAATTTCAATAGGATCAATTAAATTTCTTTGACATAATTTGGTTTCGGTTTCTAATTTAATTGAATAATAATTTTGCGACGTTTGATCGTTAATTGTAATATTTTGATTATGGTGATGCTTAATTCAATCAAAGAAACCAAATTCACAAAGGATTGATTACACTTGTTTGATCAATTCTATAGTCAAATAAGAATATAATCACGAATTAGAAATTAAACTCATTGATAGAATATGTGATAGGTCTGAAACTCAAATAAGTGGATCAATCGTTTTACTCATCTGTTACATCAAAAATTTAAAAATAAAACCCTTTTTAATTTCAACTTTCAATTCGGTTATTATTATTGTATCAAAAGTCATTACAAAACTATTCGAGTTATTACCTCTATTTATATTTTATTAATTGTATTTGACCCGTGTACAACAGAGGATCAATATCCCCTTCTTTGTTTTCCAAACCTATTGCCCCTCTCTACTGTTAAAACCTTGAAAAGTGTTTTTGATTCATATATGCTCTCATGAGAGATGTTGTAGAGATTTTGATTAATAATCAAGCTTATGATAGGACATTATGCTTTGATGAAATTTTGAATCAATACCCATTACCAAAAAAACTCTAAGATAATTGAGTACTCTATTGAGTTCCCTATTCATTGTGTCTGTTTGTTCATAACTTTTACCTAAACCAATTGTTTATCGACAAACAATGATTCAACAATGGGAGAATTTGAAAAGATATAATTTATCTATTTTATAGCTTTTTTTGATAATTTAATATGATGTTTTTAATTCAATATTAGTTATATTTCACTATCTTACTGTTTTGTTTTGGTTGTAAGGAGAAATGAAGGATTAAGTGAGATTTCTTGGTGCAATGGGTCCTGAAGTCAAGTCATATAGTCATGGTCCATCCTGATCAAGAAGATGTAAGAAAAGAAAGTTCCAACAAGAATTATGGCATGGTCGTAATGGCCATTGCAACAGTAATGGTTGGATGTTAAAAAAGTGAGAATTTTCCACACCAAAGAACAAAGATTATTGTTTGGTAGTAATGATCATTATAGTCATAATTTGTTGAACTTCTGTAACTAAACTATTTTTATTTTGTGAACTTTTGATGGTATATTGGAATTAAAGCCCATTAAGGCACCTAGGGATATAAAAAGGGACGAAAATACTCGATTTGAGACATTCCTACTCACAAACTCTTTTGTTATTAATTCTTTTTTTTTTTTTATCTTGTTCTTTTAACAGTTTTCCTATTTTACTAATATTCAGTTTTCTAATTATTTAAGTTTTTTCTTTTATTCTGTTATTATATATTTCCATTCTTTTGTATTTAAGCTATTTTACTATGATCATGTGTGAGTAGATCTTTCTTGTCTTTGGATTATAGGATTTCTAGCTATGGATCTCTAATAATTTCTATATCTTTTTATTTTGGTCATGGGCATTGATCTTTTAACTCAATTTTACTAAGAATCATGTTCGTAGAAAATGATGTACTGAAAAGTGAATTTGATATGCGACTTATAAAATTGGACAAGAGAATCAAATCATGAAAATAGATTTTGGTTCTCTTGAAACCACAAAAGATAAATTCTCAATGGATTTTGCTAATACATCAATCATGAAAATAGGTTGGTTATTAGTTTATAATACATTTTTTATCTTTGAAAGAAGACATTAGTTATAATGACTAATTTGATTTTTCAAGAGGTTAATACCCATGACATAGAAAAGATTATTTTTATTGTATCTATCATTGTGAAAAACTACAATTCCAAGACCTTGTTTTTATTGCAAATTTTAATAAGAAAATCATTCTATCAACAATCGTTTGTTTAGCTAATCATCATAGTAAAGAGAGATTGGTACTCATAACAAAGTCCTTGTGAAAATGATAATTTTTACAACGTGTTAATAATGTACACTTACGCGCTTATCAAGTTAATTCCAATAGTAGTTGGCGATGATCGAATTATCAACTTCCCTTGAGAGCAAGAGGTTCGTGAGAACTTATTAGATTGAAGAATCTCATGACTCTTCAATTGATGACCACATGAATTTTCAACTATTTTTCGCATCATTATAAATCCAAGATGGTCAATCTGGTTACGCCAAACTACAAAAGTATTATCATTTGTAAACTTCTGGATTTAATAACATGTGTTTCAATTGTACTAATACTAATGCAGTTCAAACCATAAGAAAAAATAGGTAGCTTTCCAATATGGTGTTTTATCCAAATCACATTTTTTGATACCATGGCGTTCAATATATTCTTCATTTCTTGTCTCAATATGGTATCCATTTAGACGAATATCATTGAAACTTAATAAACTTCTATAAGACCTGGAGGAATATAATGCATTCTATGTAACTTTGTTTCTCCATATAATGATACATACATTAGCTCTTTTGGAGCGTTCAATTATCTTTATAGTATTAGATATGTTACCAACATCAATTACTCGTTTCACTAAATAAGAGAAATATTTCTTGTCATCGAGAATTATTAGTGAGACACATCTCCATTATTGATGCTAGTCTTAACACTCATTCTATCAACAAATAAACATAAAAATAAAAAAATAAAAAGAAAAACAAAAATGATAAGATAATTATTCGAACATCAGACACTGCAATAAATTTCCAGATTTGTAGCTAACTTTATAAATATTTTGTGGTCGAAAAAAACCCTCACAAATTAGTGACCGAAAAAGCCCTCACAAATACAAAAATTGAAATTGATCTTTATTTGTTGCTGAAAAAGCCCTCACAAAAGCTTAAAAATTTAAGTGGATTTTGTGGCTGCAAAGGCCGCCACAAAATCCCAAAGTGACGTTGTCATTTGTGGCCGCCCAGGCCGCCACAAACGCTTATAGTCATTACCTTTTGTGGCTGTAAAGGCCGCCACAAACTCCCAAAGTACCGTTGCCATTTGTGGCCGCCCAGGCCGCCACAAACGATTGCCTTTCTGACCGTTTTGGCCGCCACAAAAGCCATATATTGGTTGCTCATTGTGGCTGCTTTGGCCGCCACAAAGTATCAACCATAGTCTATAAATACCACTCCACTCCTCTTATAATTTTTCACTTCTACCTTCTCTCTAAACCTTCTTTCTAAATTTTCTCTCCACCTTCTCTCTACAAAAATTATTCCTCCAAGCTTGCTTGAATTTGGTAAGTTTTATATCATATATTTAGTCTTTTATTTTTATTTTTTATTTGAAGTTATTTATGTAATTAATATTATTGAATATTTATTTTGACAGTGGTGATATTATGTTAGTTACTTCGAAGAGTTCTAAACTCTGTGAAAGCTTCAAGTCAAACACTACCCAACATCAAGTTAGTGTTTTATACATTTTAAATTTAGATTAGTAAATATATATATGATATTATAAATATATTTATATTAATTTTAAAATATAGATTAGTAAAATATGTGTTATTATAGATTTATTTAAAGAAAATTAGAAATCATGTTGTTTACATAATATATGATAAATAAAAGTTTGAAACACATGTAAAACTTATTGATTTTAATATAACTATTTTTTTAAAAAAAACATTATTAAAATTGATGATATTAATATTTTTTTGTTAGTTATTAAAAAGAGTTGTAGTTGAGTTAGTACAAAAAAATTATATACTTTAACAGTCTCTATTTTTGTTTATTTTAAAGGAGTTAATTATTTTATGAAAAATTTCATTAAACATCATTTAAAATTTTATTTCGGTTAAATAATTATAGTCTTGATAATAATTTATTATATTATTTGCAAATGCTCCCCTAATTGACATATAAAGTATGTCAAAATTTATATATAATGTTTTTAGTAATTAATATATAAAACATCGATATACATATATATATATATATATATAGACCATAAATGGATGTAAGATAGGAATTTTCCTGGAAGGAAGGGTCTTAAACAACGTTTTGCTAACAAGGTTGAAGACTTTCTCAATTTTGCGAGAGTGCAGAAAATTGTCGATGATGAAGGGGGAATTAGATGTCCATGTTGTTTGTGTCGATGTAGACGGTTTAAAAGTGAAGATGAAATAAGAGTGTATTTATATGCGAATGGATTTATGCCTAACTACTGAATTTGGACTAATCATGGGGAAGAGTCTCCGGCGGCGCCTAATACTAGTACATGTGTGGAGAATAACATAGGTCCTTCAAGTAAAGCTAATATGTTAGGTATAGATTACTATAACTATCAACACTTTGAGGTGGCGAATGATATGATTTTGGATGTTGTTGGGGTTAATTTGGAATTCAATGAAGATCAATATGACGATACCGATGGCCTTCCGAATGAAGAAGCTCGGAGATTTTATGGTCTTTTGAAAGAGACAAATAAACCGTTGTTTGAAGAATCTCCAAACTCAAAGTTATCAATGTGTATTAGACTATTAGGTCTAAAGTCTCAATTTTAAGTTCCTGATTTAGCTTTGGATTTGATGACTAAAATGATACTAGACGCAACACCTGTTAGAGATGGTTTTCCGCAAAGTTATTACAATGCTAAACGGTCAATGTCAAAGTTAGGATTAGGTGTTAAGAGGATTGATTGTTGTGTTAAAGGTTGTATGTTGTATTATGACAATGAATTTGGTATAGATGATGCTAATTTAGTTGAATGTAAGTTTTGTCAACAACCAATGTATCACCAAAGGAATAACTCTAGGGTAAGTAGGGGAAATTCAATTCCAAGGAAAACAATGTTTTACCTACCTATTGTATCAAGATTGTAGAGAATGTTTGCATCAATACAAATTGCAGGAAAGATAACGTGGCATTATGAGAATAGAAGAAATTCAGGTGACTTACAACATTCGTCTGATGGTCAGGCATGGAAACAGTTTGATCAAATGCATCCTGATTTTGGGTCAGATCCACGCAATGTAAGACTTGGATTATCCTCAAATGAATTTACGCCTTACATACAAGCATCGTCTACTCCTTATTCTTGTTGGTCGGTTATTATTACTCCTTACAATCTTCATCCGGATATGTGTATGTCTAAACCTTATATGTTCTTAGCTGCTATGATATCAGGTCCTTCTAATCCTACAACTGGTATTTATATTTTTTTAACAATCTTTGATTGACAATTTGAAGAGGTTGTGGAGTGGTGTCTTGACATATGATATTGCTTGGAGAGAAAATTTTATGATGAGAGATGCTTTAATGTGGACCATTAATGATTTCCCCGCTTATGGGATGTTGTCAGGATGGGGCACCTATGGTAAATTAGCTTGTCCTATTTGTATGGAAGATACAAAAGCATTTACTTTAAAATTTGGCGGGAAGGGATCGTGGTTTGACTCGCATCGTAGGTTTTTACCTATTGATCATGCATTTAGAAGGAACAACGAAGGGCTATGCAGAAAGTCTAGGACCCCCGCTTAAATTGACATCAGAACAAGTTTGGAATAAAGTAAAAGATATTCCAAAGGTACATGTTGTTAATGGTGTGCTTGTAAACCACAAGGTTACAGACAATGGCACAATTGGACAAAAAGATGTACTTTTTGGAATATACTGTATTGGAAAGATAATCTTTTGAGACATAATCTCGATGTTATGCATATCGAGAAATTTTTTCTTGAGAACATATTTAATACTGTGATGAATGTGAAAGGGAAAAAAAAAAGATAATGACTAAGCTAGAAAAGACATAGGTATATATTGCAGACGACCAGATTTGTTGTTGGTGGAACAAAACGACAAGACCTTAAAACCTCATGCGAATTACACTTTATCTACTAATGAAGCCAAATTTGTTTATCGTTGGATTAAAGAGTTGAAGACGCCTGACGGTTATTGTTCTAATTTGGCAAGATGTGCTGCTGTGGAAAATGGGAGGATGCATGGGATGAAAAGTCATGATTGTCATATATTTTTAGAGTGTTTACTTCCTATTGCCTTTAGTGCTTTACCGACACATGTATTGAACCCACTTATTGAAGTGAGTCAATATTTCAAGAATTTGTGTTCTTCTACACTCATTGATAAAGATCTCATCAAGATGGAAAATGACATTTCGATGATTCTATGTAAGTTGGAGAAAGTATTTCCTCCTGGGTTTTTTGATTCCATGGAGCATCTCTCAGTGCATCTTGCAAGTGAAGCTAGACTTGGTGGACCAGTTCAGTATTGATGGA
This sequence comes from Cicer pinnatifidum, assembly GCA_037974775.1. Classification (NCBI taxonomy): domain Eukaryota; kingdom Viridiplantae; phylum Streptophyta; class Magnoliopsida; order Fabales; family Fabaceae; genus Cicer; species Cicer pinnatifidum. The sequence continues at coordinate 22,363,540 of JBBPBR010000006.1, read as the reverse complement.
TGTATCCATTTGAAAGGTGATATATATATATATATATATATACATGGCTTCAGTGTCGGGAGTAGGAGAATCAAGAGGATCAGAAGGATCAAGAGAAACGGAAACGGTGGGAATACGAGGAATATCCAAAATATCACGTGGTAAGAACAATGTTGCTAAACCACGTGTTGTTAATGATCCATCTCTCATGCCAATGTCGACGATTGGTACTAGTGGTGGAGCTATTCCTCTATATCCTGAGGTCCCTATAGAGCCTTATACCATAGACGAAATAATGGAACCCGGATGTGTTGATTGCTACAACCGCATTGTCATCATTCTAGAAGGAGATGGGTATGTAAACTATTTTAAATTATGATTGTTAAATATTTCATTATTGCATGTTACATTATTTCATTATTTTTAAATCATCTACAAAGGCAATTGCTGAAGTCATACAAGAGAAATATTAAAACTATAAGTGTCTTGGGGTGAGATAAAAGAGGATAAGACACCTCAAATTTAGTGAAGTTGATCAATTTTTACATTGTTTCAAAGTAAGTGATTAGATTAATTTATTTAATTACTAATTGTACATTTAATTTCTATATTAATTAGTCCTCTAAATTATTATATATTAATTATTATATATTAATTATTATATATTTTAATTTTTAATTTTTTATATAGGAACAACTTCAACAAGTCATGAAAGAATGGGATGATCATCAAGCTACTCTTCCTCCTGCTCAGCGAGTTGGTCCAGTGCAGCGAAAACAATATGAGACAACAAGTTTTATGAACATCAGTGGTGGTAAGTACAAAGGGTGTGTGCTGGGTGCCGGTAGTTTATCATCAACATTTGTGAAAGGTCCAATAGGCTATATTCAGACTGAGACGTCTTCTTCTTATGCTAGTACGGATCGATCTCATCGTTCGTCGATAGATAATCTTGACCAGTTAAAAGAGCAATGGGCAACTGAGCAAGAAGAAAAGACACAACAGCTGATACAAGCATCAATTGATAAATTGAATGAGGACTAGAAACAAAAGTTTCTAGAGCAACAACAACAATTTCAACAGCAACAATTTTCATTTCCTCCTGTGTTTTATCAGCAGTTTCCGCCTCGGCCTCAATACTTGCATCAACAACCACTATTCAAGAAGCAACAAAATTACTCTAAATACTCCCTGCAGCAGCAACTGCCTCCAAATTTTCTAACAGCAATACTAGGATCCTCTGAACTCTGCCTTCCAGCAACAACAACAGCCAATGTTTCAGCAACAACACTATTTTCATAATTATCAGTATGTTCTGTCATCTTCACATCAACTTCCTCAACCTCAACCAGATCAAACTGCATACCGACCAACTATGCCAACAGCTGGCTTGATCAGACCAGATTTAAATAAACCTCAACCAGCTATGGCTCCTCCTTCGACTAGTGGTAGTGTAATTGAAGATGATATCCAATTTCAAACTATATATGATGTCTCCTCCAACACAAATTAATAATACTTTTGAGGGACTTCTGTCGTCAGGTAACATTGCAGCAAATAATGATGGTGAGAGTGAAGTTGATCAGAGGAATTATTATGAGGATTGATGTATTTGAATAATTTCATAATTTTATTTTTGGTTTGTATGAACACATGTTTATCTTGTCCTAGTTAATTATTGTGTGTTTAATTTTTGGTTTGTAAGACATTATTTATTAATTTTGGAATGTTTTATTTGGTTTGGTAGTAATTACTTTAATTATTATTAATATTATATTTTTATATATAATAGTTATTTTAATTTTAATTTTAATTTAATTTTAATTTAAATTAATCTTTAATTATAATTATAATTTAAATATTATATTTTAAATTTAATTTAAATGATAATGAAATTGTAAAATTATATTTTTAATTTATATTGATATTAGTTTATTATATATAACATATTAAATTTAATTTAAATTTAATATAAATTTAAATATTATATTTTAAATTTAATTTAATTTTAATTAAATTAT
>JBBPBR010000006.1:22332877-22354300 GCA_037974775.1 Cicer pinnatifidum | reverse complement strand
ATAATATAATGTAGAGCAATATAATTTTATATTAAATGTTTCACAAAAGCTTAGCCATAAGATGTTCACGTAGAACAATAATAATGAAACTATATCTAAAATTATATCTAAAATTATAACTAAAATTATCTCAGTTGTCTGTGTTTTGTGTTGATAACTTATTACAAATAAATTAAAAGAGTAAGGACTAACATGATAAATGAGAGTTTTGTATTATTTTCTTTTCAAATGTATGTTATACAATACAATACAATGTCTATTTACATGACAAAAGCAAATACGCAAATAATCACAGTAAAAACCACTAATAATCAATACATCTATGTTTATTGATATTAACAAAAAAAACTAACTATTGGACATTCACCATTAAGACTTAATAATATTCATAACATAACTTACTTAAAATATATATAAATGCAATTATCTACTATAAAAAAAATATTGATAATTCACTCAAACATATTGCAATTAGTTAGTAACACGCAGCGGCTATAAAATATTTGGGGGAGCCGGATAACTACAAGTATTAACTGAAATATTATAATTAAAATTTAAATATTATAATTGATGTTGGTACCAGTAACCTCTGTTAAATGAAAATTATGCGGAAGATTACCTATTTTTAGAGATATGCGCAGCAGTTTAACAAATCGTACATTTATTAAACAAAGCATCAGAATAAGGTCCCAAAACTACAATACAAATGAATGCACAAAGTATATGGATCAAAGAATATATTGAGAGATGCACCAGTTACGTTTATTGTTCAAGATATTGATTCACTTACAATCATGCTGGAAACATTCTTTCATGTAGTATCAAAGTATGCAGAAAGATATTCAAGCATTCAATCAATATCAGACAAATACACAGTGCAGAAATTAAAAAGAGATAAGGGTAAGAAAGATTGTACGCAGTGATTTATACTGGTTCAGCCGTTGTTGAACGACCTACATCCAGTCCCAAGATCAAATCCAATCTTGGCCTTTCCAATAGAATATCTCAGAATCCGTTTACAGATGTTCTAGCTCCTCGCCTATCAATCTAAAACGATTCTTCTTATTCTATTCTTATCTCCCTGAATCCCAGAGTTTATCTCCCATAAACTCTTCCAAGATTACAGTCAAGTTTCTTCTTGATGAGACCTCTCAATCACAGAAGATAACTACCAGTTAAGACTGGATTTCTCAATGTTATTTGTTTTAAGAATTTGTTTACAGATGTATCTAATCAGAAATTACATAGAAATTTCTTCAACAGTTTTCTTCTCTAAAGTTGTTTCTCCAGCAATCTTTCTCAGTTCTTGTCGATCATGAAAGATGAATCTTCATAACTGAAAAAGTAATGTTCAATGTTATTTCACAGTGAGAAACAAAGATATCAGAAAGTTATGTGTATGTTGTTGTGTATATTTTTGTGTGTTTTGAGAAGATACTGAAAAACAGTTTATATAGTTTCAGGAAAAACAACATATGAATCGATTTATCCAATCGATTCATTAAAGTCATAATGCTGGTTAATCGATTTCCTCAATCGATTTCGCGAGTCTTGTTTTTCTTGAATCTTGAAACTGTACATACTAATCGATTTGCTCAATCGATTATTTTAAGTAGTTCTTCAAACTTTGATGACAGCATATGATTCAATCGATTTGCAGAATCGACTTGATGTGTTTTGTTCAAACAACGAGATCAAAACCATCGATGTGCTTAATCGATTTTACCATTCAGTCATCTCTGTTTATAAAACTTTTATGTCAATCGATTGTGCCAATCGATTGTGGATTTTAAGTCTGAAGTACTTTTCATCAGTTGGGTTATTCAATCGATTTACCAAGTCGATTGATACCAACTTTTATTACACAGATGTATATAAACAGATTGTAGTAATCGATTGTGTATGTTCCAGACCTGAGTTATTTTGAAACTTGTTTTAGTGAATCGATTGGCCTAATCGATTTAGTAAACAGGTTTGGCTCTGGGACATTAACAATCGATTGTTTCAATCGATGTAGACAAAAACAAGAATTAAAGAAGTGATTATTCCAATCGATTTGCCCAATCGATTGCCTGCAAAACGTGCTACTGACTTGCACATTTTAAATTCAGTAATCATGTCAATCGATTTGTCCAATCGATTTAAACAATCAGTTTAGTCTTGGTGATTCACTCAATCGATGTGCCTAATCGATTTGTGGCAAACTGGCTCTCTGACTTGTACAATTTATTTTCCAATATGTGTACCAATCGATTTGGAGAATCGATTGATAGCCCTTTTGTTTTCTTTAAGGATGTACAAATCGATTGTGCTAATCGATTGGGTAACACCAAACTTTGTAAACTTATTCAACCCTGTTATGGAATCGATTGTGCTAATCGATGTGCTCATGGATCTTCAAGATTTTGTTGATTCCTTGAGTTCCAAGCAATTGTTTCGAGTATGTAGGATTGAATTTGTTGTTCCTGAAATTTTTCTCAGTTGACAATGTTAGATGTATTTCAAATTGGATGCTTGTCAATAACATCAAAAACGAACATATGTCTAACACCAATAAGTTCATTTGTGTCATTGGATGAACATTTAGGTCGTTTTCGTCCTCCCAAGGCTTATGCTTGTCCAATTAGGGTTTTTAAGCAATCTTGTGCATCCAATAAGTTCATTTGTGTCATTGGATGAACATTTAGGTCATTTTCGTCCTCCCTAGGCTTATTCTTGTCCAATTAGGGTTTTTAACCAATCTTGTGCATCCAATAAGTTCATTTGTGTCATTGGATGAACATTTAGGTCATTTTCGTCCTTCCTAGGCTTATTCTTGTCCAATTAGGGTTTTTAAGCAATCTTGTGCATCCAATAGGTGTGTTTGTGTCATTGGATGAACATTTAGGTCATTTTCGTCCTCCCTAGGCTTATTCTTGTCCAATTAGGGTTTTTAACCAATCTTGTGCATCCAATAGGTGTGTTTGTGTCATTGGATGAACATTTAGGTCATTTTCGTCCTCCCTAGTCTTATTCTTGTCCACTTACGGTTTTTAACCAATCTTGTGCATCCGATAAGTTCATTTGTGTCATTGGATGAACATTTAGGTCATTTTCGTCCTCCCCAGGCTTATTCTTGTCCAATTAGGGTTTTTAACCAAACTTGTGCATCCAATAGGTGTATTTGTGTCATTGGATGAACATTTAGGTCATTTTCGTCCTCCCTAGGCTTATTCTTGTCCAATTAGGGTTTTTAACCAATCTTGTGCATCCAATAAGTTCATTTGTGTCATTGGATTAACATTTAGGTCCTTTTCGTCCTCCCTAGGCTTATTCTTGTCCAATTAGGGTTTTTAACCAATCTTGTGCATCCAATAGGTGTGTTTGTGTCATTGGATGATCAATTAGGTCATTTTCGTCCTCCATAGGCTTATTCTTGTCCAATTAGGGTTTTTAACCAATCTTGTGCATCCAATAAGTTGAGTTGTGTCATTGGATAAACATTTAGTCATTTTCGTCCTCCCTAGGCTTATTCTTGTCCAATTAGGGTTTTTAACCAATCTTGGCTATCCAATAAGTTCATTTGTGTCATTGGATTAACATTTAGGTCATTTTCGGACTCCCTAGGCATATTCTTGTACAATTAGGGTTTTTAACCATTCTTGTGCATCCAATAGGTGTGTTTGTGTCATTGGATGATCAATTAGGTTATTTTCGTCCTCCCTAGGCTTATTCTTGTCCAATTAGGGTTTTTAACCAATCTTGTGCATCCAATAGGTGTGTTTGTGTCATTGGATGATCAATTAGGTCATTTTCGTCCTCCCTAGGCTTATTCTTGTCCAATTAGGGTTTTTAACCAATATTGTGCATCCAATAGGTGTGTTTGTGTCATTGGATGATCAATTTAGGTCATTTTCGTCCTCCCTAGGCATATTCTTGTCCAATTAGGGTTTTTAACCAATCTTGTGCATCCAATAGATGTGTTTGTGTCATTGGATGATCAATTAGGTCATTTTCGTCCTCCCTAGGCTTATTCTTGTCCAATTAAGTTTTTTTAACAAATCTTGTGCATCCAATAAGTTCATTTTGTTGGTACCAGTAACCTCTGTTAAATGAAAATTATGCGGAAGATTACCTATTTTTAGAGATATGCGCAGCAGTTTAACAAATCGTACATTTATTAAACAAAGCATCAGAATAAGGTCCCAAAACTACAATACAAATGAATGCACAAAGTATATGGATCAAAGAATATATTGAGAGATGCACCAGTTACGTTTATTGTTCAAGATATTGATTCACTTACAATCATGCTGGAAACAGTCTTTCATGTAGTATCAAAGTATGCAGAAAGATATTCAAGCATTCAATCAATATCAGACAAATACACACTGCAGAAATTAAAAAGAGATAAGGGTAAGAAAGACTGTACGCAGTGATTTATACTGGTTCAGCCGTTGTTGAACGACCTACATCCAGTCCCAAGATCAAATCCAATCTTGGCCTTTCCAATAGAATATCTCAGAATCCGTTTACAGATGTTCTAGCTCCTCGCCTATCAATCTAAAACGATTCTTCTTATTCTATTCTTATCTCCCTGAATCCCAGAGTTTATCTCCCATAAACTCTTCCAAGATTACAGTCAAGTTTCTTCTTGATGAGACCTCTCAATCACAGAAGATAACTACCAGTTAAGACTGGATTTCTCAATGTTATTTGTTTTAAGAATTTGTTTACAGATGTATCTAATCAGAAATTACATAGAAATTTCTTCAACAGTTTTCTTCTCTAAAGTTGTTTCTCCAGCAATCTTTCTCAGTTCTTGTCGATCATGAAAGATGAATCTTCATAACTGAAAAAGTAATGTTCAATGTTATTTCACAGTGAGAAACAAAGATGTCAGAAAGTTATGTGTATGTTGTTGTGTATATTTTTTTGTGTGTTTTGAGAAGATACTGAAAAACAGTTTATATAGTTTCAGGAAAAACAACATATGAATCGATTTATCCAATCGATTCATTAAAGTCGTAATGCTGGTCAATCGATTTCCTCAATCGATTTCGCGAGTCTTGTTTTTCTTGAATCTTGAAACTGTACATACTAATCGATTTGCTCAATCGATTATTTTAAGTAGTTCTTCAAACTTTGATGACAGTATATGATTAAATCGATTTGCAGAATCGACTTGATGTGTTTTGTTCAAACAACGAGATCAAAACCATCGATGTGCTTAATCGATTTTACCATTCAGTCATCTCTGTTTATAAAACTTTTATGTCAATCGATTGTGCCAATCGATTGTGGATCTTAAGTCTGAAGTACTTTTCATCAGTTGGGTTATTCAATCGATTTACCAAGTCGATTGATACCAACTTTTATTACACAGATGTATATAAACAGATTGTAGTAATCGATTGTGTATGTTCCAGACCTGAGTTATTTTGAAACTTGTTTTAGTGAATCGATTGGCCTAATCGATTTAGTAAACAGGTTTGGCTCTGGGACATTAACAATCGATTGTTTCAATCGATGTAGACAAAACAAAATTAAAGAAGTGATTATTCCAATCGATTTGCCAAATCGATTGCCTGCAAAACGTGCTACTGACTTGCACATTTTAAATTCAGTAATCATGTCAATCGATTTGTCCAATCGATTTAAACAATCAGTTTAGTCTTGGTGATTCACTCAATCGATGTGCCTAATCGATTTGTGGCAAACTGGCTCTCTGACTTGTACAATTTATTTTCCAATATGTTTACCAATCGATTTGGAGAATCGATTGATAGCCCTTTTGTTTTCTTTAAGGATGTACAAATCGATTGTGCTAATCGATTGGGTAACACCAAACTTTGTAAACTTATTCAACCCTGTTATGGAATCGATTGTGCTAATCGATGTGCTCATGGATCTTCAAGATTTTGTTGATTCCTTGAGTTCCAAGCAATTGTTTCGAGTATGTAGGATTGAATTTGTTGTTCCTGAAATTTTTCTCAGTTGACAATGTTAGATGTATTTCAAATTGGATGCTTGTCAATAACATCAAAAACGAACATATGTCTAACAATCTCCCCCTTTTTGATTTAAGTGACAAACATTCAATTTTAACTTGAGAAAAATAATTATGAGTAACAGTTTTTAGTAGAGCTCCCCCTAAGTTCAATATTCATAGAGAGTAAAGATAATGATTAGGAGCAATAAAACTGATAAAATAAAGCACAAGTTATAAAGCACAAGTTATAATTTCTCTCCCCCTTTTGTCAGTTAAGGCAAAAAGTGGTGAAAGAAAAAAAAGTTAGCTTCCCCTGAGCAAACCTGAATACTGCTCTACAAAGAATCTAGAAAAGATTAGTAATAACAAGCAGTAATGCCAGTAATATTGTAACTTAGTTGAAAACAATTTTGAAATAGTGTACAAAAACAGATTATGGCGCGCACTAGACAATATGAAAATGAAATGCAGCAATTGAAATGATTAACAATCTCAAGGTTCATAAATCAAACAGAATTACATTCATCATGATCATTACAAAACGAAAGCAAAAAGAACAAAGACAAACAAAACTAAGAAGCCTAAGGTCCTAAACGCCTAGAGATGCTGGTCCTCATTATTAGCAGGGGATGAGGCTGAGACCGCTGTATTAACCTCAGCAGGTGTCTCCTCACCATGAGTTGCAGCAACCTCTACTTGTGTTGGAGCAGATTCTTCAGCCGCCTGTCTTCCTATTTCAACAACATCGCTGAAGGACAACTTAATGCCCAGATGTTCCTGAATAGCTGCCACGTCTTGCGCCATCTGATTTTGGTCTGCTTGAATCTTCTGAATAGCAGCTTCAATCCTTTCATGAGATGCCTCCATCTTAGCGTTGTGAACTGCTTGTGCTGCCATAAATTCAAGCAGTTTGGTGAGCACTTCCGATTCTGCTGAAACATTCTCCGCAGCTGGTTGTTCAACACCTTGCTGGGTTTGTTCAGTAGAAGTCTGAGGTCGCTTCCAAACTCCATTGACTTTTCGCAGCTGCATTTGGTTCACGATGGATTCACCAAATGTTAGGACGGTCTTCGAGACTTCTTCACCCTTCAGAGATACCTTGAAGTGAGTGAGAATCTTCGTGACGAGCTGTGGATATGGAAGTACCAACTTCCCTTGAGCAGCTTCTAGCATGTGCCTGAGAACAATCCATGCCCAGCTCATCTTGAGCTCTTTGCATAGACCCCACAGTAGCACAATATCCAGCCGTTGCACAACTGCATGATTTCCGGAACGTGGAACCAGCATCCGGGTGAGAGCGTACATCAGCATCCGTTGCTGAACCTTCATCTGGCCTATAGGGAGTGAAATAGATTCCACGAACCCTTCGACCATAAGATTCTGCACAGCTTCTTGCCTATCCAGATACTCTTCCCATCCGTCGTCATCAGCGTCTGCTTCGGTGCTGCCATCCACTGAGTTTCCAAAGTAGGGAAGTCCTGACAGAGTAGAGAACTCGTCGAAAGACATCGAAATCTTCTTCCCTTTGACTGTTGCTTTGAAGCCGGTGTCGGTCATCTTGAAGTTTGAGTAGAATATCCGTATAAGATTCGGATATGTATCAAGCGAACATGATAAGAAATCTTCCAAGCCATGAAACCGGAGATGGTTTTGAAATGTAAAACCATTACTGTCGAAGTAGCTGAAGTCCAAGATGCGTGCTTCGTGTATTTTCCGATTTACAAAAGCTTGCGGAAGTTTGAATTCATCAGCTTGATTTGTTTGAGGAGCAGTTGATTTCTTTGGAGTAGTCTTTTTCTGTGGAGTATTCTTTTTCTTTTTCCTTGAAGATATTTCCTTCATTGCGTCAGCTAGCAATTTTTCTGTCGGAGCTTCCTTTCTCTTTTTGGATTTACCTTGATCGGGGGCAATACCTTTACCCTTATCTTGAGAGGCAATCTTGTGTGTAGGTATTGGTACCCGTTTTGGAAGAGTGGGTGGTGGAGACGGAGTCCTCCCACTAGATGAAGAGGATGAAGGTGAAAGAGAAGGAGTTCGGGGTTGAGTTTGCTTAACACGAGCCATTAACAAAAATTGTGATACAATGAAGATTTGAAGGAAATAAAAGTGTTTAGGAGTTGAGAACCAGAGAAAATTTGAGAAATATTGCAGAGAATTGTAGTTGCAATCGATTTAGAAAATTGGAAAAGGATGGAAAATCGATTGTCACTGTTCCTTTTATAGAAAAAAAACCAGAAATCGATTTCTCCAATCGATTTGATGACCGTTACTGGGGAAGATCAACCAACAGAGCCGTTAGATCCTGCAACGGCTAGTAAAAACTGCAACGGTAACTATGCCAATCGATTACCCAAACCGATTCATGAAGTTACGCAATCGATTACCCAAATCGATTTCGTATCAACTTAACAGTTCTCACATCAGTTTAACTCAGAAACCACTTCAACAACTAACTCAGAATCGATGTCCCCAATCGATTCTTTTAAAGAAATCAACAGACTCAATCGATTTCCCAAATCGATTTCGAGCAATTTCAGAAGACTTATATCTCAGTTCAGAAAATTTCTGCCTCAGCATCGATTTACCAAATCGATTCTTTTAAAGAAATAACAACCACATAAAAATCAATCGATGTCCCAAATCGATTTCGTGTTCACAGTTTTGATAAAAAAAACATATTATGGGTCACATCGATTTGGTCAATCGATTGTGTAACACATTTTCATGTGTAATCACAGGACAATCGATTTTGCAAATCGATTTGACACATAATTCAGATCTGACTAGGATCAATTATGCCTAATTTCATCCTAATGTGACGGAAGCTTTCCTTTGGCAATGCTTTGGTGAAGATGTCTGCTAGCTGTTCAGTTGTGTTGACGTATTCCAACTTAATATTCCCACACTGAAACTGATCTCGAATGAAGTGATGCCGAATCTCGATATGCTTGGTCCTGGAATGCATAACTGGGTTCTTAGTGATACTGATCGCACTTGTGTTGTCACACAAGATAGGAACAGTTCCTAAGTCCACACCAAAGTCTAACAAATGCTGTTTCATCCACATGATCTGAGCACAGCAACTTCCAGCTGCAATGTACTCAGCTTCTGCTGTTGACAAAGCGATACTGGTTTGCTTCTTGCTGAACCAAGATACAAGTGAATTACCCAGCAAATGACAAGTACCTGAGGTACTCTTCTAAAGACCTATTCTTTCTCTCCACTACACCATTCTGCTGAGGTGTCCTAGGGGCTGAAAACATGTGATGTATGCCATTCTCTTCACAGAAAGTATCAAAAGAATCATTTTGGAATTCACCTCCATGATCACTCTTGATGGATATAATTTTCTGACTTGTTTCATTTTGAACTAATTTCGCGAACTTTTTAAAGACAGAAAAAGTGTCACTTTTATGAGTCAGAAAATATGTCCATGTGAACCGAGAATAATCATCGATCAACACAAATCCATACAAGTTACCACCAAAACTTCTAATCTGAGATGGTCCAAACAAATCCATGTGGATAAGTTGTAAAACCCTATTGGTTTTGACCATATCTATAGGGGGAAAAGAAGACTTAACAAGCTTGCTTTGCTCACAGGAGTCACACAGCCTATCTTTAGAAAACTTTCTATTGGGAAGGCCTATGACTAACTGCTTGCTAACAAGTCTATTTAGATGATCAATATGAATGTGTGCAATGCGTTTATGCCATAACCATGTTTCATCAGCATTTGATAATAAGCAACAGGCAGAATTAACAGGCATATCAGTTAAATCTAACATGTATATATTATTAACTCTATTACCTACTAATTTCATGCTTTTGTCATGCTTGTTTTCAATTGTGCAAGAGAGTGGTGAAAAGCTTACTTGAAAACCATTGTCACACAGCTGACTTATACTTAGAAGGTTATGTTTCAGCCCTTCCACATATAAGACATTTTTAATTATGGCAGTTGATTTGCTGCCGATGTTACCTTCACCGCATATCTTGCCCTTGTTGTTATCGCCGTACTTTACGAAACCACCTTCTTTCAGATTAAGGGACACAAACATTGATTTGTCCCCTGTCATATGCTTTGAGCATCCACTATCAAGATACCATTGGTGTTTTGTGGATCTCAAGCATACCTCACTTTCTGATTCAGAATCTGTTTTAGCCATAAGACACAGATTCGCTTCTTCCGTTTCAGAAGATGTGGACGAATCTTCGTTGTCATTCCACGCAATGTATGCTTTTCTGTTTTTCTGAGCTGGTTCCTTGCCTTTAGGTTTGGAATTTTTGTTCTTGTTCTGCAGCTTGTAACAATCAGCTTTTATATGACCAGGTTTGCCACATTCGTAGCATGTAACTGTTTTACTGTCATTGTTTTTCGAGCTGGATTGCTTTCTGAATTTATTGTCTTTCTTTTTCAGAAATTTCTTAAATCTTTTGACAAGTAATCCCAGTTCAGGTTCTTCATCATCCTCACTGCTTGATTCATCTGAGCTGGTCTCATGTTCAGTTTTGGACTGTTGTGTTTGGGCTTTCAACGACAATCCTTTACGTTTCCTGTCAATCTGCTCAGCTTCATTTAGTCGATGTAATTCCATCTCATGCTCTCTCAGTTTTCCAAACAATGTAGCTATTGTCATGCTTCCTAGATCCTTGGATTCTGCAATGGCAGTGATTTTTGGCTGCCATTCTCTAGTCAAACATCTCATTATTTTACTAATTTGCTGATCATTATCAATCTCTTTGCCTAAGGCATTCAGGTTGTTGACTATGTGCGTGAATCGGGTCTGCATGTCGTTTACTGATTCTTCTTTCTTCATGCTAAACAATTCGTATTCGTGCATGAGAGTGTTTATCCGAGCTCTCTTTACATCTGTGGTTCCTTCATGCGTTTGCTGAAGTGTATCCCACATCTATTTTGCTGTTTTGCAATTTGAGACTCTGAAGAATTCATCATGACTTAAGGCTGCAGTTATAATGTTTTTTGCTTTGGCGTTGTACCCAACCTTCTTTTTGTCTTCATCAGTCCAGTCACTTTTTGGCTTTAGGATTGCTGATTCACCTGTACCTGCTATGGTTGGCACAAATGGTCCATTTTCTACAGCATCTAGAATATCAATACCACTAGCTTCAAGAAAAATTAACATGCGTTGTTTCCAATACATGTATGCGGCCCCGTTAAAAGCGGGAGGCCTAGCTAATGATGCACCCTCTCCTAGGAAATCAGAGGTCATGATTTTTGATGAGAGTTACTCTAACAAAAATTGGCTCTGATACCAATTGTTGGTACCAGTAACCTCTGTTAAATGAAAATTATGCGGAAGATTACCTATTTTTAGAGATATGCGCAGCAGTTTAACAAATCGTACATTTATTAAACAAAGCATCAGAATAAGGTCCCAAAACTACAATACAAATGAATGCACAAAGTATATGGATCAAAGAATATATTGAGAGATGCACCAGTTACGTTTATTGTTCAAGATATTTATTCACTTACAATCATGCTGGAAACATTCTTTCATGTAGTATCAAAGTATGCAGAAAGATATTCAAGCATTTAATCAATATCAGACAAATACACAGTGAGAAACAAAGATATCAGAAAGTTATGTGTATGTTGTTGTGTATTTTTAGAAGATACAGAAAAACAGTTTATATAGTTTCAGGAAAAACAACGTATGAATCGATTTATCAAATCGATTCATTAAAGTCATAATGCTGGTTAATCGATTTCCTCAATCGATTTCGCGAGTCTTGTTTTTCTTGAATCTTGAAACTGTACATACAAATCGATTTGCTCAATCGATTATTTTAAGTAGTTCTTCAAACTTTGATGACATTATATGATTAAATCGATTTGCAGAATCGACTTGATGTGTTTTGTTCAAACAACGAGATCAAAACCATCGATGTGCTTAATCGATTTAACCATTCGGTCGTCTCTGTTTATAAAACTTTTATGTCAATCGATTGTGCCAATCGATTGTGGATCTTAAGTCTGAAGTACTTTTCATCAGTTGAGTTATTCAATCGATTTACCAAGTCGATTGATACCAACTTTTATTACACAGATGTATATAAACAGATTGTAGTAATCGATTGTGTATGTTCCAGACCTGAGTTATTTTGAAACTTGTTTTAGTGAATCGATTGGCCTAATCGATTTAGTAAACAGGTTTGGCTCTGGGACATTAACAATCGATTGTTTCAATCGATGTAGACAAAAACAAAATTAAAGAAGTGATTATTCCAATCGATTTGCCAAATCGATTGCCTGCAAAACGTGCTACTGACTTGCACATTTTAAATTCAGTAAGCATGTCAATCGATTTGTCCAATCGATTTAAACAATCAGTTTAGTCTTGGTGATTCACTCAATCGATGTGCCTAATCGATTTGTGGCAAACTGGCTCTCTGACTTGTACAATTTATTTTCCAATATGTGTACCAATCGATTTGGAGAATCGATTGATAGCCCTTTTGTTTTCTTTAAGGATGTACAAATCGATTGTGCTAATCGATTGGGTAACACCAAACTTTGTAAACTTATTCAACCCTGTTATGGAATCGATTGTGCTAATCGATGTGCTCATGGATCTTCAAGATTTTGTTGATTCCTTGAGTTCCAAGCAATTGTTTCGAGTATGTAGGATTGAATTTGTTGTTCCTGAAATTTTTCTCAGTTGACAATGTTAGATGTATTTCAAATTGGATGCTTGTCAATAACATCAAAAACGAACATATGTTTAACAATCTCCCCCTTTTTGATTTAAGTGACAAACATTCAATTTTAACTTGAGAAAAATAATTATGAGTAACAGTTTTAGTAGAGCTCCCCCTAAGTTCAATATTCATAGAGAGTAAAGATAATGATTAGGAGCAATAAAACTGATAAAATAAAGCACAAGTTATAATTTCTCTCCCCCTTTTGTCAGTTAAGGCAAAAAGTGGTGAAAGAGAAATGTTAGCTCCCCCTGAGCAAACCTGAATACTGCTCTACAAAGAATCTAGAAAAGATTAGTAATAACAAGCAGTAATGCCAGTAATATTTTAACTTAGTTGAAAACAATTTTGAAATAGTGTACAAAAACAGATTATGGCGCGCACTAGACAATATGAAAATGAAATGCAGCAATTGAAATGATTAACAATCTCAAGGTTCATAAATCAAACAGAATTACATTCATCATGATCATTACAAAACGAAAGCAAAAAGAAACAAAGACAAACAAAAACTAAGAAGCCTAAGGTCCTAAACGCCTAGAGATGCTGGTCCTCATTATTAGCAGGGGATGAGGCTGAGACCGCTGTATTAACCTCAGCAGGTGTCTCCTCACCATGAGTTGCAGCAATCTCTACTGTTGTTGGAGCAGGTTCTTCAGCCGCCGGTCTTCCTATTTCAACAACATCGCTGAAGGACAACTTAATGCCCAGATGTTCCTGAATAGCTGCCACGTCTTGCGCCATCTGATTTTGGTCTGCTTGAATCTTCTGAATAGCAGCTTCAATCCTTTCATGAGATGCCTCCATCTTAGCGTTGTGAACTGCTTGTGCTGCCATAAATTCAAGCAGTTTGGTGAGCACTTCCGATTCTGCTGAAACATTCTCCGCAGCTGGTTGTTCAACACCTTGCTGGGTTTGTTCAGTAGAAGTCTGAGGTCGCTTCCAAACTCCATTGACTTTTCGCAGCTGCATTTGGTTCACGATGGATTCACCAAATGTTAGGACGGTCTTCGAGACTTCTTCACCCTTCAGAGATACCTTGAAGTGAGTGAGAATCTTCGTGACGAGCTGTGGATATGGAAGTACCAACTTCCCTTGAGCAGCTTCTAGCATGTGCCTGAGAACAATCCATGCCCAGCTCATCTTGAGCTCTTTGCATAGACCCCACAGTAGCACAATATCCAGCCGTTGCACAACTGCATGATTTCCGGAACGTGGAACCAGCATCCGGGTGAGAGCGTACATCAGCATCCGTTGCTGAACCTTCATCTGGCCTATAGGGAGTGAAACAGATTCCACGAACCCTTCGACCATAAGATTCTGCACAGCTTCTTGCCTATCCAGATACTCTTCCCATCCGTCGTAATCAGCGTCTGCTTCGGTGCTGCCATCCACTGAGTTTCCAAAGTAGGGAAGTCCTGACAGAGTAGAGAACTCGTCGAAAGACATCGAAATCTTCTTCCCTTTGACTGTTGCTTTGAAGCCGGTGTCGGTCATCTTGAAGTTTGAGTAGAATATCCGTATAAGATTCGGATATGTATCAAGCGAACATGATAAGAAATCTTCCAAGCCATGAAACCGGAGATGGTTTTGAAATGTAAAACCATTACTGTCGAAGTAGCTGAAGTCCAAGATGCGTGCTTCGTGTATTTTCCGATTTACAAAAGCTTGCGGAAGTTTGAATTCATCAGCTTGATTTGTTTGAGGAGCAGTTGATTTCTTTGGAGTAGTCTTTTTCTGTGGAGTATTCTTTTTCTTTTTCCTTGAAGATATTTCCTTCATTGCGTCAGCTAGCAATTTTTCTGTCGGAGCTTCCTTTCTCTTTTTGGATTTACCTTGATCGGGGGCAATACCTTTACCCTTATCTTGAGAGGCAATCTTGTGTGTAGGTATTGGTACCCGTTTTGGAAGAGTGGGTGGTGGAGACGGAGTCCTCCCACTAGATGAAGAGGATGAAGGTGAAAGAGAAGGAGTTCGGGGTTGAGTTTGCTTAACACGAGCCATTAACAAAAATTGTGATACAATGAAGATTTGAAGGAAAGAAAAGTGTTTAGGAGTTGAGAAACAGAGAAAATTTGAGAAATATTGCAGAGAATTGTAGTTGCAATCGATTTAGAAGATTGGAAAAGGATGGAAAACCGATTGTCACTGTTCCTTTTATAGAAAAAAAATCCAGAAATCGATTTCTCCAATCGATTTGATGACCGTTACTGGGGAAGATCAACCAACAGAGCCGTTAGATCCTGCAACGGCTAGTAA
Source organism: Cicer pinnatifidum (assembly GCA_037974775.1). NCBI lineage: Eukaryota > Viridiplantae > Streptophyta > Magnoliopsida > Fabales > Fabaceae > Cicer > Cicer pinnatifidum. The sequence goes on along the minus strand of JBBPBR010000006.1, from coordinate 22,339,344 downwards.
AAACTGCAACGGTAACTATGCCCAAATCGATTACCCAAATCGATTCATGAAGTTACTCAATCGATTACCCAAATCGATTTCGTATCAACTTAACAGTTCTCACATCAGTTTAACTCAGAAACCACTTCAACAACTAACTCAGAATCGATGTCCCCAATCGATTCTTTTAAAGAAATCAACAGACTCAATCGATTTCCCAAATCGATTTCGAGCAATTTCAGAAGACTTACATCTCAGTTCAGAAAATTCCTGCCTCAGCATCGATTTACCAAATCGATTCTTTTAAAGAAATAAAAAATCACATAAAAATCAATCGATTTCCCAAATCGATTTCGTGTTCACAGTTTTGATAAAAAAAGCATATTATGGGTCACATCGATTTGGTCAATCGATTGTGTAACACATTTTCATGTGTAATCACAGGACAATCGATTTTGCAAATCGATTTGACACATAATTCAGATCTGACTAGGATCAATTATGCCTAATTTCATCCTAATGTGACGGAAGCTTTCCTTTGGCAATGCTTTGGTGAAGATGTCTGCTAGCTGTTCAGTTGTGTTGACGTATTCCAACTTAATATTCCCACACTGAAACTGATCTCGAATGAAGTGATGCCGAATCTCGATATGCTTGGTCCTGGAATGCATAACTGGGTTCTTAGTGATACTGATCGCACTTGTGTTGTCACACAAGATAGGAACAGTTCCTAAGTCCACACCAAAGTCTAACAAATGCTGTTTCATCCACATGATCTGAGCACAGCAACTTCCAGCTGCAATGTACTCAGCTTCTGCTGTTGACAAAGCGATACTGGTTTGCTTCTTGCTGAACCAAGATACAAGTGAATTACCCAGCAAATGACAAGTACCTGAGGTACTCTTCCTATCCAGTTTGCACCCAGCAAAATCTGAATCTGAATACCCAACTAAAGAACAAGTTGATCCCTTAGGATACCATAAACCAAGGTTCCTAGTTCCAACTAAATACCTGAAAATCCTCTTAACTGCACTAAGGTGAGACTCTTTAGGATTTGATTGATACCTCGCACACAAACAAACACTGAACATGATGTCAGGCCTGCTTGCTGTGAGATAAAGCAATGATCCTATCATGCCTCTATACCTTGTAACATCTACTGGTTTACCCAACTCATCCCTATCTAAAAGGTTTCCTTGGCTCATAGGAGTATCAATGGGTTTGAAGCTATCAAATGAAAATTTCTTTATCAAGTCATTACAATGTTTTGTTTGACTAATGAAGATACCTTGCTTGCTTTGGTTAATTTGAAATCCCAAAAAGTATGACAGTTCACCCATCATTGACATTTCAAATTGACCTTTTATTAGATTTTCAAAATTTTTGCATAGCTTATCATTTGTAGATCCAAATATTATGTCATCAACATAAACTTGGACAAGCAAGATATCTTTATCAGTAGTTTGTATGAAAAGAGTTTTATCCACATTTCCTCTCAAGAAATTTTGTGAAATGAGAAAGTTGCTAAGTTTCTCATACCAAGCTCTAGGAGCTTGTTTCAATCCATAGAGAGCTTTTGTTAGCTTGTAGACATGATTTGGAAATTCTGTATTTTCAAAACCAGGTGTTTGGCTAACAAAAACTTCTTCTTGGATCTCACCATTGAGAAAGGCACTTTTCACATCCATTTGATAAAGCTTAAAGTCCATTATACACGCATAAGCAAGGAGGATTCGAATGGCTTCTAGTCTTGCTACAGGGGCATAGGTTTCATCAAAATCTACTCCCTCCTCTTGGTTGTAACCCTTGGCCACTAACCTAGCTTTATTTCTAGTTATAACACCATTCTCATCTAGCTTGTTCCTAAACACCCACCTAGTTCCTATGATATGCTGGTTTTCTGGTTTAGGTACTAGCTCCCACACTTTGTTTCTCTCAAACTGGTTTAACTCCTCTTGCATGGCTATTATCCAGTCAGGGTCCAAAAGTGCTTCTTTAATGTTTTTGGGTTCTACTTGGGAAACAAAGGCTGTAAGGTTGCAAAATTCTCTAAGGGATTTTCTGGTTGAAACACCTTTTGAAATCTCTCCAATAATATTGTCTATGGGATGGTTCTTGTTCTGCAGCTTGTAACAATCAGCTTTTATATGACCAGGTTTGCCACATTCGTAGCATGTAACTGTTTTACTGTCATTGTTTTTCGAGCTGGATTGCTTTCTGAATTTATTGTCTTTCTTTTTCAGAAATTTCTTAAATCTTTTGACAAGTAATCCCAGTTCAGGTTCTTCATCATCCTCACTGCTTGATTCATCTGAGCTGGTCTCATGTTCAGTTTTGGACTGTTGTGTTTGGGCTTTCAACGACAATCCTTTACGTTTCCTGTCAATCTGCTCAGCTTCATTTAGTCGATGTAATTCCATCTCATGCTCTCTCAGTTTTCCAAACAATGTAGCTATTGTCATGCTTCCTAGATCCTTGGATTCTGCAATGGCAGTGATTTTTGGCTGCCATTCTCTAGTCAAACATCTCATTATTTTACTAATTTGCTGATCATTATCAATCTCTTTGCCTGAGGCATTCAGGTTGTTGACTATGTGCGTGAATCGGGTCTGCATGTCGTTTACTGATTCTTCTTTCTTCATGCTAAACAATTCGTATTCGTGCATGAGAGTGTTTATCCGAGCTCTCTTTACATCTGTGGTTCCTTCATGCGTTTGCTGAAGTGTATCCCACATCTGTTTTGCTGTTTTGCAATTTGAGACTCTGAAGAATTCATCATGACTTAAGGCTGCAGTTATAATGTTTTTTGCTTTGGCGTTGTACCCAACCTTCTTTTTGTCTTCATCAGTCCAGTCACTTTTTGGCTTTAGGATTGCTGATTCACCTGTACCTGCTATGGTTGGCACAAAAGGTCCATTTTCTACAGCATCTAGAATATCAATACCACTAGCTTCAAGAAAAATTAACATGCGTTGTTTCCAATACATGTATGCGGCCCCGTTAAAAGCGGGAGGCCTAGCTAATGATGCACCCTCTCCTAGGAAATCAGAGGTCATGATTTTTGATGAGAGTTACTCTAACAAAAATTGGCTCTGATACCAATTGTTGGTACCAGTAACCTCTGTTAAATGAAAATTATGCGGAAGATTACCTATTTTTAGAGATATGCGCAGCAGTTTAACAAATCGTACATTTATTAAACAAAGCATCAGAATAAGGTCCCAAAACTACAATACAAATGAATGCACAAAGTATATGGATCAAAGAATATATTGAGAGATGCACCAGTTACGTTTATTGTTCAAGATATTGATTCACTTACAATCATGCTGGAAACATTCTTTCATGTAGTATCAAAGTATGCAGAAAGATATTCAAGCATTCAATCAATATCAGACAAATACACAGTGCAGAAATTAAAAAGAGATAAGGGTAAGAAAGATTGTACGCAGTGATTTATACTGGTTCAGCCGTTGTTGAACGACCTACATCCAGTCCCAAGATCAAATCCAATCTTGGCCTTTCCAATAGAATATCTCAGAATCCGTTTACAGATGTTCTAGCTCCTCGCCTATCAATCTAAAACGATTCTTCTTATTCTATTCTTATCTCCCTGAATCCCAGAGTTTATCTCCCATAAACTCTTCCAAGATTACAGTCAAGTTTCTTCTTGATGAGACCTCTCAATCACAGAAGATAACTACCAGTTAAGACTGGATTTCTCAATGTTATTTGTTTTAAGAATTTGTTTACAGATGTATCTAATCAGAAATTACATAGAAATTTCTTCAACAGTTTTCTTCTCTAAAGTTGTTTCTCCAGCAATCTTTCTCAGTTCTTGTCGATCATGAAAGATGAATCTTCATAACTGAAAAAGTAATGTTCAATGTTATTTCACAGTGAGAAACAAAGATGTCAGAAAGTTATGTGTATGTTGTTGTGTATATTTTTTTGTGTGTTTTGAGAAGATACTGAAAAACAGTTTATATAGTTTCAGGAAAAACAACATATGAATCGATTTATCCAATCGATTCATTAAAGTCGTAATGCTGGTCAATCGATTTCCTCAATCGATTTCGCGAGTCTTGTTTTTCTTGAATCTTGAAACTGTACATACTAATCGATTTGCTCAATCGATTATTTTAAGTAGTTCTTCAAACTTTGATGACAGTATATGATTAAATCGATTTGCAGAATCGACTTGATGTGTTTTGTTCAAACAACGAGATCAAAACCATCGATGTGCTTAATCGATTTTACCATTCAGTCATCTCTGTTTATAAAACTTTTATGTCAATCGATTGTGCCAATCGATTGTGGATCTTAAGTCTGAAGTACTTTTCATCAGTTGGGTTATTCAATCGATTTACCAAGTCGATTGATACCAACTTTTATTACACAGATGTATATAAACAGATTGTAGTAATCGATTGTGTATGTTCCAGACCTGAGTTATTTTGAAACTTGTTTTAGTGAATCGATTGGCCTAATCGATTTAGTAAACAGGTTTGGCTCTGGGACATTAACAATCGATTGTTTCAATCGATGTAGACAAAACAAAATTAAAGAAGTGATTATTCCAATCGATTTGCCAAATCGATTGCCTGCAAAACGTGCTACTGACTTGCACATTTTAAATTCAGTAATCATGTCAATCGATTTGTCCAATCGATTTAAACAATCAGTTTAGTCTTGGTGATTCACTCAATCGATGTGCCTAATCGATTTGTGGCAAACTGGCTCTCTGACTTGTACAATTTATTTTCCAATATGTTTACCAATCGATTTGGAGAATCGATTGATAGCCCTTTTGTTTTCTTTAAGGATGTACAAATCGATTGTGCTAATCGATTGGGTAACACCAAACTTTGTAAACTTATTCAACCCTGTTATGGAATCGATTGTGCTAATCGATGTGCTCATGGATCTTCAAGATTTTGTTGATTCCTTGAGTTCCAAGCAATTGTTTCGAGTATGCAGGATTGAATTTGTTGTTCCTGAAATTTTTCTCAGTTGACAATGTTAGATGTATTTCAAATTGGATGCTTGTCAATAACATCAAAAACGAACATATGTCTAACAATTGAAATTTTTAAAAGTCATATAGTGTTTTTTTAGAGTATCACACAATTCATACATAGTAGACAAGTTGAAAAAAAAAATACAATTTCAGTTTTCACAAGTCATACAATTTTCACAAGTCACACACTTTTCACAAATCACACAATTTTCACAAGTCACACAATTTTCACAAATCACACAATTTTAACAATTTTCACAAGTCACACAATTTTCACAAATCATACAATTCACACAATTCAATCAAATAAAATATATCCATTTTATAATTTTCATCTTTGTCAAAAAAATTTCTTCTTGAAAAAATGCATCAATTCTTTTTATGTTTAAATATCGTGTCACTTCTAACAAAATACACATATTAATTAAAACAATTCACAATTAAAAAATAGTATGACACTATATCATATGTCAATGATTAACATGAAAAATAGTATTTATGTGTATATAGAATTTGTTGTGTCACATAGTTCAAGGATATTTGAATAATTTATCAATATTATTTTAATAATATTATTTTAATAATATAAGGTGCCTAAACTACTGACGGCTCTGAAGAAAATCCGCCATTAAACACGAAGAAAAACAATAATTATATTTTTAAGTACATGTGTATAAATCTAGATTAATATTATTTCAATTGACTGAAACAAAAGAAAGTTAAATATGAGAAGTACTATTTGCAGCAATTCTTGGACACTTTTCCAAGGATAACATAAATTATACATATCACTATCCTTATTATACAAACATCCACCTTCATTCACTATTTTCCAATGACATGTTTTGCATGTAGATAAATCTTGTTTTTCATCGTAAACATCAAGATAATGATGAAGTGTGCTTCCATGCCATTTAAAACTAAAAAAAACTAGTAACTTTGTGCAAAACCGAATACGTGAAATACAATATCATCGTACGTGAAATACAATATCATCGTCTTTGGATTTGCAATGAAGAGCCAGAGATGTGGGAGTTGGAGGTACAGCCAATCCATTACTAATTATAACGGTTACTGTACCGTAAAAGTCTGTATTCTCTCTAGCCATGTATAATAATTAATAATAGTGATAATTTTAATGTAGGATTAATTAAATTTAGACCTGCCATTGCTAGATATGCACAATGCCAACAACCCTTACATCTATCTATCTTAATTTATACTAGTACAATTAATTTTTATAAGTTTCATAATTTTATTTGCAACTTAACTATTTAAGAGTTAATTTTATATAATATGATTTATTGACCTTTGTTTTCATAACAGACTTTGAACTGTATAATAGAGGAAAATATTCAGAAAAAATAGAGAAAAATGTTAAAATAATTATATTGTGAAATAGAAATTAAAATAAAATAAAAAATATTTGTTTGCCAAAAAATTGACTAAAATGTAAAATAATCGAAAA
>JBBPBR010000006.1:22312806-22332279 GCA_037974775.1 Cicer pinnatifidum | reverse complement strand
ATGTAACTTTCATAACATATTGTTACTTTTCCAAACAATTAATAAAATAATTACATTGCGTGACAGTTTCAAATATGTAACATTCCATAAAATATTTAATATTTCTTTACACAGTAAATTCTTCATATTGTAACTGAAATTTCCAATACCATAACTCCAATCTTTTCGTTGTAATTTAATAACGTTTTAAAAAAATATTTCAAAAAATTTAAATAATTAAATAACAGTTAATTTTGAAAATTGTTACCGAAAATAAAAGAATAATTGATATGCTAATTTAAATTCGTAATTATGTAACTGAGTTTTTTTGACATGAATATCTCTATTTTTTTTTTAATACTAAAATACTCCACTCCAAGTTTTATATAGCAAATTATTTTACTTTTTAGGCTCAATAAAAAGTCGTTGGTTCAAGGTGTGAGCAGTTGAAGAATATTGTGAACAACACCTACTTGGAGGTTGCTAGTCCAAGAGGCGACTTCCTACTAGGATTGGTTTTTTGTGTGTGGCGGTTTTATGCATTATTAAATTAAAAAATAATTATATAAAAATAATACGATAATAAATAATAATAAATAATTATAATAATAATAAATAATACATTAATAAATAACAATAACAATAGTAATAATATTAATAATATTAATAATAAATAATATTATTATTATTATTAATTATTATTATTTATTATTATTATTATTTATCAATGTATTATTTATTATTATTATTATTATTATTATTATTATTTATTATAATTATTTATTAATTTAATAATGCATAAAACTGCCCCAAAAAAAAAAATCAATTCGAGTAGGAGGTCTCCCCCTAGGCCAGCAAAGTCTATGTAGGTCCAGTTCACAATCTTATTCGGCTGATCGCACCTTGGACCAAAAAATAGCCCAATCTGATATATAAAATTGGGAGTGAGATATTTTGTTAAATGTGTACGAATTTCTTAGTATCTTTATTTGTATTTTATGTGATCATCGTTTAGACAAATTTTATAAGTATAATTCGTCTTAACTCACTTTATTTATTTTACTGCTCTTTATATTCGAATTAAGAATTCAAAATTGTTTTATGTCTTAATAATATTGTTTCTAGCATGATATTAGATAAAATGGATGCATGCATAACATAAACAATTGTTGATATAAATTATGCATCTTTATCACTATGGTTCCTTTAATAGATTCGTTCTTATTCTTTTATCGAAGGTCCACAACAATGAATGCTATACTCAATTTTCATTGTACTTTTTGGTTTTTCTTAGCATTGATCTTCTCTTCACTTCTTATCTTAATTATTATCGGATAAACATTCATGTAACCAAATACAAAATCAATGTCAAAGTCAAAATATCAAAAATTGGTTTAATACCTACCAATGTGTATACATTTATACTAAAAGTGTTTATTATATGTGATGTTTATGACACCATCAACTTGTTTATATTTAATTTTGATAAGATGCTTAACATACAAATTTCGATATTACACTTAAAAATGTATATTTTGATATTTTCCATCAACATCACACTCGCGACACTATCTCTAAGAAAAGAAACCATATTAATGTTCGATTTAATACATAAAATCCGTTATATGTACTAACTAATACAATTTATTTACTCATAGACAATTTTTATAATTTTTTACACAATCTATAAATTAATAAATTTATAACCATTACGTTTTATTTTTATATTTTTCATTATGATAGATAATGTGATACCCTTAATGATAATTACAAAAATAAATTTTTTCTCTACATTCATCTCTAAACTAAACTCATTTTAAATCTTCCAAATATAATTATTTCTTGAAATATAATAATAAAATTGTTAAAGCAACAATTAATTATATTGACTCATTTTAATTGCATTCATTTTTAATAACTGAGATAGATGAAATAAATTTGTTATCTACTTTATTTGCACATTTTTTCTATTCGAGTCCTGTTACTATGTTAAAATTCAGATTTTTTTGATGAGGCAAAATATCACTTCAACATTCGTCAATTATTGAAAGGTTTCCTTTATGTTTGTTCTCTCACAACTATAATTTTTTTTTAAAGTGCAGAATTCTTGAAGGCACTTTGCCACAGTATGGCTATCAAGCCATCAAACCTGAAATCTCCCGATCAAATACTTGTTTGTTTTAGCACTAGACTAAACTCTTGAAAACAATAGGATGAGTATACAAACCACCAAATTCATTTTGATTTTGTAAACATTCTTAAATAGATCCGTTAAATTATGAATATTTGAAACATGCATGTCCTTGACTCTTTTAAATGTTACTCATAACAAATCTTCACTACGCCAAAATTTGTCTTTTACAGCGCTTTTTTTAAGCCTTTTACAGCGTTTTTTCAAAAAAAAAAAAAGGCGTTGTGGAATCGAGCGCTGTAAAAGATACAATAGCGCTTTTCAAAAAGCGCTATAAATCATGTAAATATAACGCGCGCTTGTTATGCACCTTTTACAGCGCTTTTTTAAAATAAGCGCTGTAAAAGGCATACCCATAATTCATATTTTGGTGTACCTTTTACAGCGCTTTTTATATAAAGCGCTGTAAAAGGCATACCCATAATTCATATTTTGGTGTGCCTTTTACAACGCTTTTTATAAAAAGCGCTGTAAAAGACATACCCATAATTCATATTTTGGTGTACCTTTTACAGCGCTTTTTATAAAAAGCGCTGTAAAATGTCAACCCAATGCACATTTTACAGCGCTTTTTCAAAAAAGCGCTGTAAAAGGTGTTTTTTTTTTTTTAAAGCCCTGTATATATTTGAAAAGCGCTTCTTAGCTTTTTATGGCATTTTTTTTATTAAGCGCTGTCTTTTATCTTTTTATCCAAAATTAGTTTGAACCAGTTCACACAACACAACTAGAATCAATAATTTACAACATGATACATATATATTACCCTGTAACAGTAATTTACAATAAGCAGTTCACACAATATGATACATATATATTACCCTGTAACACAGTAATATACAACATAAGTAACTAAATATACATTGAACCTAATTTACAACATATTCATATGCATGTTTATATATTGTCCTATGATCATATACATATAATAACTATGCACCATATAATATTCAGATCCCTTGCACAACAACATGCTATTTCCCAGAAAATCAAATAATGTTCATTTCAAGCACATACTCACACCATTCCTCCTTTAATTCCATCAGATCTTGCTCAAAATATGATGTACTGGAATTTTCAAAGTACTGCAATATAAAAATTGAACATATTATATTAAGTTAGTATCAAATATATAGATAATTTATATATGAAAATCATATAATCAAAATACCGTACCATTTCTGGGATAATAGTTTTATTCTTGTCAACAATCTCCTTCATGAATCTCAATACGTAGTACCCACAGTCGATGTTGTTTGTTTGACGAGGGCACTTTATTGGGATCCATATAATATTATTAGACTTTTGCTTCGACACTACCGCACCTCTTTGAGCTCGAAAAACTTTTAATGCACTATTGAATGAATAAATGTGATTATTTTAGCATGAACAAACACTTATTTATATATATGTGTAACAAAAATAAATGAATATTACTTACGTGTCGAACATAGTCTTTATTTCGGAGTGGTTGTTGTAATCGCCATGCACGGGATCCAAATAGTATATAACTTCAAAGACCGCATTGATTGCAAATAGCACCCAATGTGCCCTACAACAACAAAAAATTGGTTAAACAATTTTGTTTATACACAACTAATAAATTAAATTCTCATCAATTAAAAAATATAAAATTACGTACCCTGAATTATATGGTGCGAAGAACAATTTATCCTTTTCTTTATTTCCTAAAAACATATTTACAATGTATTTCTTTACATTATCTAGATCGAGTTTCCACATGGACGTCTATTGCGGAGACAAGAATGAGTATTTATTTGACAATTTCCTCCGGCACACGACCTTCTCATACAAAAACCTTCAATGAAAATTTTAAACTAGATTAATTACCAATACATTTAATTAATTACCAATAAATGCAATTAAAAGTATTTTTTACCTTATGTACAGGCTCATTACAGTAGCACTGAGCTCCTTATGTTCGAGAAGTTCGTATACGTGCTCCTTGCTGAGAAATTCCTCATAATCATCTCCGAATATATCTTTATTCATATGTACCATGCGTGAATCGTCGCCCCCATGTTCTTTTTTACTTCGATGTCAAGACACTCCCCGTATTTACCAAGGCATGGCTGACTTATTTTAGGAGCAGCAGCAGCAGCGACTGATTTCCCCCGATCCAGTTTTTTTCTAGCTGCAATTTTGGCAGCTTTATTGCCCTCCAGCCTTAGTAATTTGGCAGGTCTATTAACCTTCAATTTTGGAGGTTTGCTTCCTTTTTTTGGATGTGCGGGTGGTTTATTTATTTGGACCTACAAAAATGAGGTTAAATGTTAGTTTATTGAATCTGAAAAAATTGACAAAGCTTGTGCAATAAATGTGACAAACCTTGTCGGGAGACGTAACTGATTTGTTTCTGGGAGGGCTTTTAACGAGGGCAACAAGGTTTGTGGGCCATGCCACATAACTACCAATAGCTTCGCCCAATGTCTGCATATCTCCGTCGTTGTCCGGTATGGGCAACAGTGCAGTTGGTTCGAAAGCAACGGTAGGCGATACTTTGACATGGCCCGCAGGGATCGGAGTATTGTGCAATACTTCTCCCGAAGTATTGTACAATTTTCCTTTTCCCACCTTCCGATGAGTGGGCGAGGACAAGTATAGGAAACATGAAGTGACACCCTAAATCAATAGTTAAAACATAAGTACAGTTAATATATAATATTGTTTAATGCATAAGTAATTACATAAGCAAGTAAGTAATTAATTACCTCGGGAATAATTTTCAAACCGACGTTGCAACTCCCGGTTTCACTCTCCATTTGTATTTCACGTTGGAGCTGATCCGGGAGTTGCTTGTCTTTGTTCGTATTCACCAATTGTGCCACTTGCTCAGTTAGGATTCTGAGCTTCTCTAATACTTCCTCGTTGGAAGGTTTTTGGCGCTTCTCTTGAGGAAAAAAGCTTTTGGGAGTTACGCCAAATCCCTTCCCCCTAACTCGATCGGAATATTCAGAAACATTAAAAACTTTGCCCAGAATATCCCTGCAACTAGCTTTGTTGCCCTCTTCATTTCATTAGCATTAAAATAGTTAAGTTCAGTTCATTAGCATTTTTAAAATACAATATTAAAATAGTTAAGTTCAGTTCATTAGAATTTTTAAAATACAATATTAAAAAGTATTCAAGTGATCAATTTTTGCCCATTGTGGGGAATCTGCAGGGTGTCGAAACATTCCATCTCTAATTCTTTCATCTACATGCCATGTCAAGTGTTTTGAATCTTCTTCACTGCGATACATGCGCCTAAATCTTGGTATTATAGGAAAATACCACACGACTTTTGCTGGAGTAGATTCTTTCTTCTTATATCGAGAGGAATTGCATTTCGGACACGCCTTAAGTAGTTCATATTCATTTCGAAATAAAATGCAATCGTTAGGACACGCATGAATCCTTTCGTAACTCATGCCAATAGAACACAAAATCCGTTTAGCCTCGTAGGTTCGACTGGGAAGTTCATTATCATCTGGCAACATATCTTTTATGAGTGTTAATAATTCTGTAAAGCTTTTATCAGACCATCCATTACTCGCTTTTAAGTTGTACAACTTTAATATTGCCGACAGTCTTGTGAATTTAGTACAACCATTATATAATTCTTTCTCTGCATCACTCAACAAACTTTCAAACATTTTAGGACAATCTCGAAGATCTTCTTCAACTGCTTTTGCGATCTCATCAACTCGTTCCGACTCATATGTATCTGTATCGATGTCAGTTGAAGCATATGTCGAACTATTCTCAGAATTAATGTTTCCTTTTTTTTCTCACCATGTCTTATCCAACATGTGTAGCTTTGATCAATTCCATTACATACTAGATGTCCTTCTAATTCATCTTCTCTAACACGTTTTCCAAAACAACATTTTAAACAAGGACAAACTACTCTATTTGGAATTTATGTATTTTACAGCGCTTGTAGTAAAAGCGCTGTAATAGGTAGTTAAATTCAATGAAAGCGCTTGTATTTTACAGCGCTTGTGAAAAAAGCACTGTAATAGGTGGTTCAATTATTTTAAAGCGCACGTATTTTACAGTGCTTGTGAAAAAAGCGCTGTAAAATCATACGCGAAAGCGCTTCATTTTACAGCGCTTTTCAAAAAAGCGCTGTAAAAGCCTTATAACATTATGCGCAAACGTTATATGACCTACAACAGCGCTTGTTTTACAATGCTTGTCAATAAAAGCGCTGTAAAAGGCTTCGTTATTTTTCAAATACATTTACAACAGCGCTTGTGTTTAGCAAGCGCTGTAAAAGGGGCGCTGTTAAATGTCATTTTTGGCGTAGTGCTTATTATAGATTTTCTTCAAAAACATTTGATTATATATTTTTTTCAACTTTTAATCAAATCTTATATATTGATTTTCTTTAAAAATATTTAACCATATTATTGTTTTAACTTGGCCAAAGATCTATTGAATCATAAATTTGAATTTATTTTAGGTTTTCTTCAAAAACTTGAATCTTCTTTCATATTATATGAAGTCAAATATATTGTTCTCATAAAATACTTTTGTTAACATAAAAAATCTAAGTATAAAAACAACTTAGTTCCAATAATTTCCCTCTTTTTGATGATGATAAAACTTGGATTTTTTATAATAATTTTTCTTTATATTTCTTTCACTCCCCCTAAGTCTAAGTATCCTTTTCTCTTTTCTCCCAACTTTATAAAATATCTTTATCCCCTTTTCTCATCTAACAAAAAGTCTTGAAAGATAAACTTGTTATTTTTTTAATTTGCCCTTTTTCTGAAATAACATGAATATTACATATTACAAGTTAATGTAAAGCTTGACTACTTTGTAGTTATCATAACAATAGTCGGGTATGAAGGTAAGGTTTAACTTTTTTTTGATGAAGTCAAACTAATCTTCAACTAGTGGTTTGGTGAATATGTTAGTCCAATATTAGTGTTTTACAAAATAAATGTTTAGTACCACTTTTAGAACAAAGCCCATAAGGAGGTGCTATTTGATCTCTATGTGTTTAAATCTAGAATGTAGGATATGGTTTTTGGTTATGCCAATGATAAAAGTGTTATCACAATAGATATGAGTGTTGGTTTTTAGGATTTTGTTCATATTGAGTTTGTAAAGTCTTCATATTGATATTATTCATGTTTTTTTTGTAGATAAATCATGATCAACTATTCTTGTGATAATTCTTGATCAAATCTTCTTCAAATCTTGACCATATCGTCTTTTCAAATAGGTCAAATATTTTCTTCATTCGTAAATCAAAATTAAATCTTATTTAGGATTTTCATCAAAAACATTTGACCATGTCTTATTTTCGACTTAGTCAAAGATTTTCATTAATAATTAATCATAAATCTAAATCAAATCTTATTTTAGATTTTCTTCAAAAAAAATTGACCATATCTTCATTTAAACTTGGTCAAATATTTTCTGTAATCATAAATCTAAATCAAAACTTATTTTAAATTTTTTTCAAAAACATTTCACCTTTTATCTTTTTTTATACTATGTTAAGTCAAATATATTATTCTCAGAAAATACTTTTGTTTACATCAAAACTCTAAGTATAAAACCAACTTTGTTTAAGCATGTCCGTGTGACATACTCTCAATTAGGACAACGAACAAAAACTCTAAAGTTTTTCTATAAAAGGATATGCAACCGTCATTGAGAAAAAAAACAACAATTATACTAATATAAGAATGTTAGAAACATAAGTGCTGACAAATTTTTACATTCTGAAAGCATAACTTTGTAAACTCACACTTGTGAGAGTTATTTAGAAAATCCATAAACACATTATGTTTGTAACCTAGCCCAATAGTGGTTGTAGTAAGAACCAAGTTGATTATAGGAGTCAACTACTCATGATTTTAACTACTTAAAGTAACCATAACTGTAGTTATTTAAATTCAAATTTAGGTAGTTAAAAGTATTTTTAACATGGTTCAAGAGTAAGAAGGCAACACCACAACTCCTACTCCTTACTTCAAGTTAAAAATTCAATTAATTACACATTAACAATAATTTATTTGTAACTTCCAAGTAGTAACAACGACAATTGCATCAATATATAATCAATAATCATATTGAAGAAATATAAAACTATTTCACTTTTAGAGGATCTCGACTATTCTAACTCTATACACTAATCCCCAACACTTAGAACGCCTAAAACACAAACACTTTCACATTCACCTAATTACACATACACGCATATATATAAAGTAGTAGTGTTAATTTACAAGGAAGGGGGTTTGAATTGAAAATATTCGTATTTAAAATTTCCTATAAAAACTTAAGATTTTAACTCAAGATTGTTCTTGGTAGTGAAAGCAGAAAAAAGAGAACGTTCTCGGTTTTAACTAGAAAATGGAGAACGTTCTTGGTTAGTTAAAATCAACAATTCAAATTATGTATTTAACTTGATAATCAATTAAACTTAAAGTAAATAGAGGTAAGGGAAGAAATACCATACACAACAATATATCATGGTTCATCTCTCTTGGGCTACGTCCAGTCCTCACAACTGTGAGTTTTCACTAAATGTTCAAAATAGAGAACAATCTTGGTATACACCACTTCTTCAGATCAACCTTGATCTGTTACACAACAAGTCATTTCTACCTAGAAAGACTTTCGAAATAATCTCCTATTATTCTCTGGATAGGAGTTTAAACTTTACCTTTTCACCTTAAAAGGATTTCCTACAATCTACTCAAATTATACTCAATTCTTATAGTTTGAGTTTTACACAATAATGATAGGATTGTTTTGATAGAATCTTATATGTCTCAACTCTTGTTTGAGATTATATTCTTTATAAAAGATTCAATACAAATATAAAAAAAATATTAAAATATAATCAGAACTGATTCTTCTAGAGAAAGTGAAAATTTCAAATTTGTGAATGTCAATGATTTAATGAGGCTTGTTAGCACTTGAACTTATACATTTTCCTTGAGTATTGGTCTTTCTTTTATAGGCTTTTAGGATATTTAATGATATTCAAAAATAGTTGTTGGTAGTGCTCTTGTCAGTCTTGACCAAAGACCAAATTATATGATAAAAAATATTCTAGTTTTTGAATAGTTTGAGTTCTATTGACTGGACTGATTTTCTTCGTTCTTTGCAGTCTTCTCTTGAGTTGTAATGTTCGTATATTCTTTGGATATTTCTATTGTTTCCATCTATTTAATATGCAATTTTGATTATTGCAAAAAAGGTTGAAGAATTATGGTAATATGTTGCAGAACGATTGTTGAACATTCAGAAGACTCAATGATCATTCATGAGATTGGTAATTGATCTAAAGATTTAATCTTTATCTTTCTTGATTCATGATTTTTTTTTTCTTTTGTGATTCAAATCGTTTCTTTGGCTGGAATAAATCTTATTTGTTCCTTGGACAATACTGATAATATTAGTGTTAATTCTACAAGCAATATCTTCTTTTGATTAGTGGAGATTGATTGTTCTTGAAGTTGACTTGATCAATCTTGGACCTAGAGAACATTCTCCGTTTTCTAGATTTTGTCAAGAATATTTTATGTTCTTGTCTGTTCATATATTTGCCTTTATACGCTGATTTCTTTGGTTTGTTTAAATTGTATCTTTAATTTAATACACTCAAAAGCACAAGTTAAATTAACATAACATTTATAATCATATATAACGTTCTTAATTAACCTTTGTTTATTTTCATTAAAACTTAAAATGAGAGTTTGTCTTAACAATCTCCCCCTTTTTGATGATGACAAACATGTTAATTTAGATTTGATTCTGATTCTAATTTTAATTTTGAAGACCTTAAAAGCCCCCCTCAATTTATGCAATAGCTAATTGTTGAGAGAAAATAAAGCATAAAGATACACAGTTTCAACATAAAGAAGATTTGATTGATATATTCAAGAGATACATAACTTCATCTCCAAAACATATACAAAAATACCATATACAAAAGGCCTTTTGACTATTTATTAGAATATGTAAAACTAAACATAATTCTCCCCCTTTGTCACACAAAAGGTAGGATAAAATAACGCCTATTTAGCCAACGATGAGGAGAATCCCTCATATAAAGAAGATTTTGAAGGATCGGGAATGGGCGGAGAAGGAGGAGGATGAAGTGGAGGGGGACTTAATTGTAGCTTAGGAACAAGTTGCTCGATCATCAAAGTTCGTAGTAAGGTAGTTTCCTTATCCAACTAAGTTTGGCGTGCCATAGTGGTTTGAAGGGCAACCATTATCTTAGTGATTGAAGGTTCAAACTTTGGAGGAGGAGTAGGAAGATGAGTGGTGGTAGGAATGGTTGTGGTTGAGGGAACGGGGGAGGTGTAGAGAGAGGGAAGAGTGGCAAAGGAAGTAGCCACTGGTGGTAAGGGATTTGAGGAAGATTTTTGGTTGATAGATGGGCCAAGAGCGTCGTGAATGACTAAAAGCTGACTGATGCCGAAGATTGAGGAGCTGGTTTTTTATGGTGAAATTGAAACTTTCCTCAAGCAAAGGCTTTGAAAAAATGTCAGCAAGTTATTTCTGAGTATCAACAAAGATTAGTTCAATTTCTTTCTTGTTACCATGATTACGAAATAAATGATGCTTAATTTCAATATGTTTGGATATGGGATTATTAGAAAGATTAATTGCACTAGTGTTATCACTTACATAGTAGTCTTCAAGTGGATTTTTTATCCAAACAGAGTAGTCTTCAAGTGGATTTTTTATCCAAAGAACTTGTGAGCAGCAGTTTGCTACTAAGACATATTCAGCTTCAGTGGTAGACAAGGCTATTGTGTTTTGTTTCCTACAAGACTTGTAACAGCCCGTTCTTTTTAACAACGCGAGTGTATTTTTTTTTTTAAAACAAAAATCGAATTTCAGAAATTAAGAAATAAATACTTTTGGATAAAATATTTAAGTTGTAACATAACAACAAAAGTCAACAAATATTTACAAGCAGCGGAAATAGTTTTTGAAACAAAAACCCAAAGTATTTAAACAGCAAAATACACTGAGGCTATGAGACCTATCAAACATAGCTCATACCCCTGGAGTATTGTCGGCAAACACCTGTACCAAAAGCACTGCCCCAAGAATTTTAATTCCCCTACGTCACATCAAAAAGTGGTACATGGACCCATCAAAACAAAAGTCAAGCTGACAATATAAGGTATAGGTATTGTCTTCCAAAATAAAGTAACTACAACCGCAAAAGAAAGACATCTAGCCCCTATACATCCATCTAATCTGATCATGCTACAAAAACTATACAACCCAAGTGATCTCCACGCGCCCCACAAGATCTTTCTGACACGACATCGGTCAGGAATGACTAACTACCTTCCCATCTCAAGGTTACTAACCGGTAGGATGATCCTGGTTCTCATCTGAGGGGAAAACTCATATTTACACAACAATTGTAAAGGGTCACCAATCGAAATTAAAAAATATCACATAGCATTTAAATTTTAAATGCACAAAATAACCTTTCAACTTAGCATACTCCTTGAAAGGGTTTTCATATGCCAAACATGCATAATCAAGGTTGAAAAATGAAGTTTTTAACAAAACTGCACTGTCGTATTCGAATACAACATCCTTGTATTCGAATACAGTGCTAATTCATAAGTTAGTAGCAAAATCATCCTGTCGTATCCGAATACAGTCCTGTCGTATTCGAATACATGTTTTCGAATACAGTCCTGTCGTATTCAAATACAAGTGAGAAATCATAAGTCAGTAGCAAACTTTGTGCTGTCGTATTCGAATACAGTCCTGTCGTATTCGAATACAACTGTGAAAAATGCAGATTTTCAGTTTGAAAATGTTTCGAAATCATTCAACACTTACAACACAAATTCAATCAATCACACTCATCAATTATGGCACAATCACAAACAACAACCGAGTATGTATATACAATCATCACAATATATCAAACATGATTCGCGTGCCAAGCACCCTAATGCAATGCATATATGCCAAAATGCATGAATTATGGAATTCCATTCAAAATCCTCCTCGAAGAGGCGTAAATCATAATAAAACCGTATATCACAGGGCTTGTACTAGTTATCAAGGTTCCACCCATCACAGGCCCGCACGATTTACTAAAGTGTCGCATATCACAGGCCTTACACTGTTTTCTAGAGTGCAATCGCTCACAGATCAACACGTTCTAGAGTGCAATCTCTTATAGACCAGCACGACGCGATAATCCCTGTTAGGATAAGATGAACCAACAAATCACATGACATCATCTCGTGGCCCATCCGGTCACCACTATCACCATGGCTCATCCGGTCACCATGTACTATGAAATGAATGAGCATACTCTGACTCTTTTCACCACGAGCATTAAGTAAATGCAGCTATTAAAAGATTCCCCATTTTTAATACTCATTTAACACTAATGATTTTTCAAATACACACAGAGCATACTCAAGCACATTTTTTCACCACCACACATCAAATTTAATCCACAATTCACATTAAATTCGATCAATTCAAATTCCACAAAATCCACACCATGTTCAATCATCAATCACCTATAAATTTCCACATTTTCAAACATAAATCAAGTCAAATTAATTTTCACAAACCACCCTCAAACACATCAAATTTAATTTCCTCAAAACACACATAAATGAATTAAATTCCTTTTCCACAAAATCACACATCAAATTCACAAAACTACAACTCCACAAATACACACATAATTTCTTTCCATCTCAATTTATTTTGATAAAAATATCTACTCTCGTTGCAACTCAATTGAACGATAAAATTTTCAGCAACCAGAGATATTTTTGACAAAATTGCTCGATATTAAATTGTTCGTAACATAATCAAATTATTCTTCGACAAATAATTATAATCGGGTCTCAAAATATATTTTTGGCATTAAAATCACAAAATACCATAAAATTGGCTAAAAAGCTTTAGAAATTTGACACAATTTCCCAAAATACATAAATTAGAATTTAAAATTAAGGGTCTTACAATACTACCCTCCAAAAAGAAGGTTTGTCCTTGAAACTTAAAGTACGAGTAACAATCCACACTAGGTTTGTACTCAAAATCAACATACATGTCACAACTTATTTCATCCGACCTACTCGAAGAAAGTGTTGCCTGCCCCTTTTCATAGCCGGTAAAACTCATTCGTTCTGTAATACCCCGTTTTTCAAAGCGAGGGTGTATTTTTTTTTTTTCAAAAGAAATTAAAATAAAACAGAGAAAATAAATAAGGAAATGCCTTTCGATACATATTTAAGTCGTTCTAATTTACAAGCAGCGGAAAAGTTTTAGAAATATGAATCCAAAGTATTTGCACATCAAGAAGTGGTACATGGAACCCATCGAAAATAAAATGTCATGCTGACAATATTAGTATAGGTACAATGTTCCAATTTAAAATAAACACAATCCATAAGAAAGACATCTAGTCCCTATATGTCAACCTAATCTGATCATTCCACAAAACTATACATCCTGAGTGATCTTCACGCGCCCCGCAAGATCCTCCTAACATAGCTCCAGTCACGTGTTCCCAATTGCATTTCCATCCACAGGGTACGAACAAGTAGGATGGTCCTGGTTCTCATCTGAGGGCAAAGCCCAGATTTCCACAATAGTTGTAAAGGGTCACCAACCGAAATTAACAATTAACACATAACATTTAAGTTTTTAAATGCACAAAATAACCTTTCAACTTAGCATGCACCTTAAAAGGGTTTCCATATGCTAAAAATTCATAAACAAGGTTAAAAAATGAAGTTTTTAACAAAACAACACTGCTGTATTCGAATACAGCATCTCTGTATTCGAATACAAGGCTGTTTCTGCATTCAGCAGCAAAACAACATGTCTGTATTCGACTACAACAGTCTGTATTCGACTACACAGTAAGTCAGTGGCAAAACAGCATGTCTGTATTCGAATACAGCTTGCTGTATTCGAATACACATCAGACAACAGCTGAAAAACAGCAAAATTCAGCATTTTTCAGCTTTTCAAAGGGTTTCGAAATCAATCAACACTTACCCACAAATCCATACAATCACACCTAGCAATTATAGCGCAATCACCACGACATCTTGCGTTTCGAAATAGTTTTGCAATCAATCACACTTACACATAATTCCAAAACATAACACTTAGCACTTATAACGCAATCACCACGACATTATGAGTTTCGAAATAGTTTAGCAAATCAAACACACTATCACACGATTCCAAAACATCCACACTTGACAATTATAACCCAATTACCACGACAACTTAAGTTCGAAATAGTTTTGCAATCAACCACACTTACACACAATTTCAAAACATAACACTTAGTAATATCATCACAATCACAATGACATCTCAAGTTCAAACATTCAATCATACACTTGAATCAAACACGACTCGTGTGTCAAGCACCCTAATGCAATGCGTATATGCCAAAATGCATGGACTCGGAATTCCAAACCAAAACCCTCCTCGAAGGGCAGTAAATCATAATTGTACCGCCTATCGCAGGCCAAAGTACCAATTACCGAGGTGCCACCTATCACGGGTCTGCACGATTTACTAAAAAGCGTAAACCATAAACGTACTTCCTATCACGGGCCCGTACCGTTTACCAAGGTGCCACCTATCACGGGTCTGCACGGTTTACTAAAAAGAACGTAAATTGTAAATGTACCGCCTATCACAGGCCAAAGTACTCTTTACTAAGGTGCCACCTATCACGGGTCTGCACAATTTACAAAAATCCGTAAATCGTAAATGTACCGCCTATCACGGGCCAAAGTACTATTTACCAAGGTGCCACCTATCACGGGTCTGCACAATTTACAAAAACGTAAATCATAAATGTACCGCCTATCACAGGCCAAAGTACTATTTATCAAGGTGCCACCTATCACGGGTCTCCACGATTTACAAAAAGCATGAAAGTGCATGAGCATATACTGACTCCATCCACAACAATCGTTAAGCAAATGCAGATATTAAAAGATTCCTCATTTTTAATAGTCATTTAACTTAAACGATTTTCACAACAAACATTAAGCAAACAGAAATATTAAGAGATTCCCCATTCTTAATACTCTTTTAACTTAAACGATTTTCACAACAAACATTAAGCAAACAAAAATATTAAGAGATTCCCCATTCTTAATACTCTTTTAACTTAAACGATTTTCAAAACAAACATTAAGTAAACAAGTCATTAAGAGATTCCCCATTCTTAATACTCATTTTACTTAAGCGATTTTCCAAAACAAACATTAAGTAAACAAGACATTAAGAGATTCCCCATTCTAAATACTCATTTAACGTAATGGTTTTCAAATCCCACACAAAACAAACTCAAACATATTATCAAATTAAAAGATTCCCCATTTGTAATACTCATTTAACTTAAACGATTTTCACAACAAACATTAAGCAAACAAAAACATTAAGAGATTCCCCATTCTTAATACTCTTTTAACTTAAATGATTTTCAAAACAAACATTAAGCAAACAGAAATATTAAGAGATTCCCCATTCTTAATACTCATTTTACTTAAGCGATTTTCCAATACAAACATTTAGTAAACAAAACATTAAGAGATTCCCCATTCTTAATACTCATTTAACGTAATGGTTTTCAAATCCCACACAAAACAAACTCAAACATATTATCAAATTCAATCCCCGATTCACAAAAAAACACATCGACTCATTTCTCCATAAAGTCCAACCATCCACGTATCAAATTTCATCAGTATTAATTAAGAATGCGTCAAATACGACGAACACATATTAACATAACATACCACTCAAACACATCAAATTTCATTTACTCAAAACATACACAAATGAGTTAAATTGATTTTCCCCAAATCAATACTTTAACCCTAACAAAATTCTTTTCCACACAACCACAGATAAGTCCCTAAATGCAAACTAAAAGTTTGGAAGGAGCCCTTACCTTCATGTTAGCTTTAACGTTCGATTACGGTACCGCGAGTAAATCCGGTAAAATTTCCGCTCGCAACGTCGCTTCCAAAGTTGGTTCCCTAGCACCGTAGCGTGGTAGTGAGCAACTTTCCCTTCTATCTCTTCGCAAAACGAAGCTTAGATCTAGATGAAACGGGGAGGTTTGTGATTGACGGTTTTGAAATCCCTAACACCGTTTTTCTTTGTTTTCGAATCAAAGAGGAAATATGAAGCTGAGATATTCTTACTTTCTTACCCACTAATCCTTGGGTTTCTATTCTTGAAGCCAAAGAAAGAAAAAGGAAGCAAAACCAATGAAAGAAGAAAAAGGGGGAGAAGAGGAATGTTGCGAGGCAGAGGAAGAAGAAGACGTAATGTTTCTTTTCTTTTTCTTTTCCTTCCTTCTAATCTCCTCTCTTTCTATTTCCTTTTGTTTCTTTTCTATCTCCCTTCTTTTTCCCTCCAAACAAACAGATATATATATATATATATATATTCATTATAACTTAACAAATATCTAGATATTTATTAAAATTACCATTTCACCCATAACCTCTCCAAACCACTTTTTGTCAAAAACATCTACTATCGTCGTGCCTCGAGATAGTTTTAACAAAACTCCCCTGAATTTAATTATTCGTAAACCTAAACAAATTATTCTTCGACAAATAATTTTAATCCCATTTCCAAAAATATATTTTTGGCATTTAACTCACTCAATACCAAAAACTGGGCTAACAGCCTAAGAAATTCCACACAAAATACCCTAAAATTGTATAATTTAGGATTTAAAAACTATGGGTCTTACATTACTACCCCCCTAAAATTAGTTTCGTCCTCGAAACTTAAAGTACGAGTAACAATCCACACTAGGTTTGTACTCTAATTCAGCATACAAGTCGCAACTTATTTCACCCGGCCTACTCGAAGAAAGTGTTGCCTACCCCTTTTCATAGGGTGCTTAATAACTTCACACACATCCATAGTCGGTAAGGCTCGTCCGTTCCATTCAACATGATTTTGTCTACTATCAACAAGAGATTAAGGATGATCAGTCCCTCAATTTGTCAATAAATAGCCAACAACCATGATAGTGGCTTAGACTATCTTAACCGAACTGTAATAGCACTCATTGCAACTTATAACTGAGGTTATCTTAATGTACAAGCAGTAAACAATCTTCTCAAAGTCCATTGAGTTTCCCTTATTTTCCTATAATTTTGATCCTATCGACGAAGTAAAATATCCCAAACCTTTGTCAAGTAGTCTCATTGGAATCCACTTGGTACGAAACATCCATTTGGTACCAAACTGGAACATTTAGACTGACCCTAACACATTGAGCACCAAACAAGCACTACATCTGAGAACTCCTAAATTTCTTCCTTGTCCACAAATCCTCGATTTGCTTAAGTTGTACAACTACGTCAACTGTAGTGTTCTTATCAGTATGTTATTCCAGTTATAAATTAATAATTCCATCCCCACATGTGCTTGGTGATCAAAGCTTCCTCAAATATTTTCGAAATCATGCCAAAGACTATACCACTTGGGACACACAAACTTCCTTTCAGTTTAGTACTTCATTTCAAGAGTCACGTTTTCCATTAAGATCCAACTTGAATTTAATTCACAGATCAAAGTCTAAATTTGTCTCATGCCTAACACCTCAAATTCACGCTTCACTAGAAAATTTCTTACATACTTCGTAATTATGCACAACTCGAAAATAATCCTCCTACCTCTACTGCCAACATTCATTCTGATACTTCTTAATTTCACTGTGTCCTTCATTTGCAACTTGATGATTATCCTTTCATTATAACAGGTCAATCGCATTGTATTCACTCCATCACTTTTCCATTTATACAAACCTTAAATTTCTACCTCGAACCTTGATACATCTTCATCATAGTGATTCCAATAAATCAAGGCTTACTATTTCCCATCACACCTTTCCATTTCTTGTTCAATTGTTTCCTATCAAACAAACATTTAACTCCTTTGATTGACGAACACAATAACAATCCCCATGACATGCACTCAAGTAATGTCTTTATATCTTAGCATACCTTTATAATAATATCTGAATTATAGGTGAGATAATTCCTTTCCTGAATCTTTAATTGTCATAAGCTACATCTCTATGTGCTGCTCCAACAAATTTCTTGGCACATTTTCCAATATTTGTTTCACTTGCTGGATTCTTATTCCTTCTCAACCTTCACCGAGATACAAACTGGAAGAATCCTAACAATCGAACGTCCTAAAGAATTATTTCTCAACATTCCTCATTAGCATTTCCTAAGAAATAATTATCTATAACTTCCTCCTCATAAATTTTGCAGTAAAATATCTCAAAGACCCACATACCTTTCATTGTTCATCTAGTCACTAAAACACTCAGTTTAAATCTCAACGCTTGACTTCCCAAGGCCAACAACTAAATCATAAATCACTCGTTACATCTCTTTTTTTTCACTTCCTATCATTTAATAGGATTCTAAAATTTGATCCTCAAAATCTCCAAACACTTCCATCCTTAACATGAATTATTTATCACTTGCCTGCCTCAACTCCTTCAATTATGAAAGTTTTAAGCATCGATTGGTCCTTCATCCAACCTTGCGGATTTTAAATCATCAACTAAAAAAATCAACCATCTTAGGGTCCCAAATCAAATCTCGAATAATCCTTCTGACCTATCAAAATATTAACATCCTCTTAGTAATTCCTATCCTTTAATAGACTCTCAAAACTTATATTACCGCCATCTCAAAGTATTCCCGTACTCGATACTTCAAATTCTACTTAATGGTAACATAGAGTTCAATACATCAAGGCCTAACTCATTATGTTTTGCCGAACATCGCTCAAAATTCACACTTACGTGTCTATAGTTTCATCCAATATCACTATCCATACTTAATAATCAAAGTTGCGAATCTAGTCTAACTAGAATGCTCGACTTTATCCCTCAAGGTCTCGACTATTCCTCAAAGCGTATTTTATCTAACCAAAGGAGTATTTACTCCTAATGTGCAACACTCCCTTAACTTCAATACCAGTCTCTTTCATTAACACCTAAGCACCAAATGTTATTCCAAATGGAAGCCTTATCTTCTCAACAATTCCATGATATTCACATCTCCTTGACAGTTGTCAAAATTCCTCCAGTTTCATCCTGAAATCCACCAGGAAAACATCTAATACTTTTCTTAACAAGAGTCCTCAACTTAGATCTTTACTTGAAATCCCTTATTAGTCTAATGTTAATCCATCCATACTCATCATCTTCGAGTGTACACCAACACATAGCTTCT
>JBBPBR010000006.1:22295030-22312298 GCA_037974775.1 Cicer pinnatifidum | reverse complement strand
ACCAGGAAAACATCTAATACTTTTCTTAACAAGAGTCCTCAACTTAGATCTTTACTTGAAATCCCTTATTAGTCTAATGTTAATCCATCCATACTCATCATCTTCGAGTGTACACCAACACATAGCTTCTATGTCCTTGGAACCATTTTATAAGTTCCATGCCGCCATGATTTGCTTCAGGTCTGCTTGACAATTCGTCATCTCGAAGATCTTTTCCATTTCTTGAATCCACTAATCATCTCTTTTCCTGAGTTCTCGTCACCCTTGAACTTTGGAGGATGGTAACGACGAAAATCTTTCAATCCTCTTGACTTAATAGCATAAATCCCTCTTTCCTTCTTCTCCAGATCCCGCAAAGTCTTTGCAGTTGTCTGTGCAACAGCAGAAACATCCATGTTATTTGTAGCTTCAACCATTTGATCATCCCCACTGACGTTCATTCTTGCAACGTCATTCCTTCTTGGAGGTAGTGTTTCCCCAAAACCAACATCAAGAGGAGCGTTAACACCACTTCGAATAATTCTGAAACTAAGTTTCGAATATATCAACACATAATAACTATCCCTGGTCTGACAACTCAGACCAATTACCCCGACGCATGATCAGATAACAACTCCCAACCTATAGGTTGACCTACAATCTATAACCAAAGGCTCCAAAGCCCCCAAAGAAAACCAAACCAATGCTCTGAAACCACAATGTAACACCCCATTTTTCAAAGCGAGGGTGTATTTTTTTTTTTCAAAAGAAATTAAAATAAAACAGAGAAAATAAATAAGGAAATGCCTTTGGATACATATTTAGGTCGTTCTAATTTACAAGCAGCGGAAAAGTTTTAGAAATATGAATCCAAAGTATTTGCACATCAAGAAGTGGTACATGGAACCCATCAAAAATAAAATGTCATGCTGACAATATTAGTATAGGTACAATGTTCCAATTTAAAATAAACACAATCCATAAGAAAGACATCTAGTCCCTATACGTCAACCTAATCTGATCATTCCACAAAACTATACATCCTGAGTGATCTTCACGCGCCTCGCAAGATCCTCCTAACATAGCTCTAGTCAGGTGTTCCCAATTGCATTTCCATCCACAGGGTACGAACCGGTAGGATGGTCCTGGTTCTCATCTGAGGGCAAAGCCCAGATTTCCACAATAGTTGTAAAGGGTCACCAACTGAAATTAACAATTAACACATAACATTTAAGTTTTTAAATGCACAAAATAACCTTTCAACTTACCATGCACCTTAAAAGGGTTTCCATATGCTAAAAATTCATAAACAAGGTTGAAAAATGAAGTTTTTAACAAAACAACACTGCTGTATTCGAATACAACATCTCTGTATTCGAATACAAGGCTGTTTCAGCATTCAGCAGCAAAACAGCATGTCTGTATTCGACTACAACAGTCTGTATTCGACTACACAGTAAGTCAGTGGCAAAACAACATGTCTATATTCGAATACAGCTTGCTGTATTCGAATACACATCAGACATCAGCAGAAAAACAGCAAAATTCAGCATTTTTCAGCTTTTCAAAGGGTTTCAAAATCAATCAACACTTACCCACAAATCCATACAATCACACTTAGCAATTATAGCGCAATCACCACGACATCTTGAGTTTCGAAATAGTTTTGCAATCAATCACACTTACACATAATTCCAAAACATAACACTTAGCACTTATAACGCAATCACCACGACATTATGAGTTTCGAAATAGTTTAGCAAATCAAACACACTATCACACGATTCCAAAACATCTTCACTTGACAATTATAACCCAATTACCACGACAACTTAAGTTCGAAATAGTTTTGCAATCAACCACACTTACACACAATTTCAAAACATAACACTTAGTAATATCATCACAATCACAATGACATCTCAAGTTCAAACATTCAATCATACACTTGAATCAAACACGACTCGTGTGTCAAGCACCCTAATGCAATGCGTATATGCCAAAATGCATAGACTCGGAATTCCAAACCAAAACCTTCCTCAAAGGACCGTAAATCATAATTGTACCGCCTATCGCAGGCCAAAGTACCAATTACCGAGGTGCCACCTATCACGGGTCTGCACGATTTACTAAAAAGCGTAAACCATAAACGTACTGCCTATCACGGGCCCGTACCGTTTACCAAGGTGCCACCTATCACGGGTCTGCACGGTTTACTAAAAACAACGTAAATTGTAAATGTACCGCCTATCACAGGCCAAAGTACTCTTTACCAAGGTGCCACCTATCACGGGTCTGCACAATTTACAAAAAACCGTAAATCGTAAATGTACCGCCTATCACGAGCCAAAGTACTATTTACCAAGGTGCCACCTATCACGGGTCTGCACAATTTACAAAAACTTAAATCATAAATGTACCGCCTATCACAGGCCAAAGTACTATTTATTAAGGTGCCACATATCATGGGTCTGCATGATTTACCAAAAGCATGAAAGTGCATGAGCATATACTGACTCCATCCACAACAATCGTTAAGCAAATGCAAATACTAAAAGATTCCCCATTTGTAATACTCATTTAACTTAAACGATTTTCACAACAAACATTAAGCAAACAAAAACATTAAGAGATTCCCCATTCTTAATACTCTTTTAACTTAAATGATTTTCAAAACAAACATTAAGCAAACAGAAATATTAAGAGATTCCCCATTCTTAATACTCATTTTACTTAAGCGATTTTCCAATACAAACATTTAGTAAACAAAACATTAAGAGATTCCCCATTCTTAATACTCATTTAACGTAATGGTTTTCAAATCCCACACAAAACAAACTCAAACATATTATCAAATTCAATCCCCGATTCACAAAAAAACACATCGACTCATTTCTCCATAAAGTCCAACCATCCACGTATCAAATTTCATCAGTATTAATTAA
Organism: Cicer pinnatifidum; assembly: GCA_037974775.1. NCBI lineage: Eukaryota > Viridiplantae > Streptophyta > Magnoliopsida > Fabales > Fabaceae > Cicer > Cicer pinnatifidum. Next base: position 22,309,374 of record JBBPBR010000006.1, on the reverse strand, counting down.
GAATGCGTCAAATACGACGAACACATATTAACATAACATACCACTCAAACACATCAAATTTCATTTACTCAAAACATACACAAATGAGTTAAATTCATTTTCCCCAAATCAATACTTTAACCCTAACAAAATTCTTTTCCACACAACCACAGATAAGTCCCTAAATGCAAACTAAAAGTTTGGAAGGAGCCCTTACCTTCATGTTAGCTTTAACGTTCGATTACGGTACCGCGAGTAAATCCGGTAAAATTTCCGCTCGCAACGTCGCTTCCAAAGTTGGTTCCCTAGCACCGTAGCGTGGTAGTGAGCAACTTTCCCTTCTATCTCTTCGCAAAACGAAGCTTAGATCTAGATGAAACGGGGAGGTTTGTGATTGACGGTTTTGAAATCCCTAACACCGTTTTTCTTTGTTTTCGAATCAAAGAGGAAATATGAAGCTGAGATATTCTTACTTTCTTACCCACTAATCCTTGGGTTTCTATTCTTGAAGCCAAAGAAAGAAAAAGGAAGCAAAACCAATGAAAGAAGAAAAAGGGGGAGAAGAGGAATGGTTCGAGGCAGAGGAAGAAGAAGACGTAATGTTTCTTTTCTTTTTCTTTTCCTTCCTTCTAATCTCCTCTCTTTCTATTTCCTTTTGTTTCTTTTCTATCTCCCTTCTTTTTCCCTCCAAACAAACATATATATATATATATATATATATATATATATATATATATATATATATATATATATATTAATTATAACTTAACAAATATCTAGATATTTATTAAAATTACCATTTCACCCATAACCTCTCCAAACCACTTTTTGTCAAAAATATCTACTATCGTCGCGCCTTGAGATATTTTTAACAAAACTCCCCAGAATTTAATTATTCGTAAACCTAAACAAATTATTCTTCGACAAATAATTTTAATCCCATTTCCAAAAATATATTTTTGGCATTTAACTCACTCAATACCAAAAACTGGGCTAACAACCTAAGAAATCCCACACAAAATACCCTAAAATTGTATAATTTAGGATTTAAAAACTATGGGTCTTACACGTTCCATTCAACATAATTTTGTCTACTATCAACAAGAGATTAATGATGATCAGTTCCTCAATTTATCAATACGTAGCCAACAACCATCATGGTGGCTTAGACAATCTTAACCAAACTGTATGTTGTTCTAATTATAACTCTAATAATCCCATCCCCACATCTGCTTGGTGATCCAAGCTTCCTCAAATATTTTTGACAACATGCCAGAACTATACCACCACTACAAGAAATCCCCTCATTTGTGGCCAACTTTACAAATATTTTGTGGCCGAAAAAAACCCTCACAAATTAGTGACCTAAAAAACCCCCACAAATACAAAAATTGAAATTGGTCTTTTATTTGTGGCTGAAAAAGCCCTCACAAAATTCTTAAAAATTTAGGTGGATTTTGTGGCTGCCTAAGCCCTCACAAAATCACAACGCTGTGATTTTGTGAGGGCTTAGGCAGCCACAAAATCCACCTAATTTTTTAAAAATTTTGTGAGAGCTTTTTCAGCCACAAAATCAACCCTTTGTGAGGGTAAATGCCGCCACAAAGGCAAGCTATTTGTGGCCGCCCAGGCCGCCACAAACGCACTAAGCCGTTACCTTTTGTGGCTGCAAAGCCGCCACAAAATCCCAAATTAACGTTGCCATTTGTGGCCGCCCAAGCCGCCAAAAATGCTTATAGTCGTTACCCTTTGTGGCTGCAAAGGCCGTCATAAAATCCCAAAGTACCATTGTCATTTGTGGCCGCCCAAGCCGCCACAAACGCCTGCATTTTTTACCATTTTGGCCGCCACAAAAGTCATATATCCGTTGCTCATTGTGGCTGCTTTGGCCGCCACAAAGGATCAACCATTTCCTATAAATATCACTTCACTCCTCTTATCATTTTTCACTTCCACCTTCTCTCTACAAAAATTATTCCTCCAAGCTTGCTTGAATTTGGTAAGTTTATATTATATATTTAGTTTTTTATTTTTATTTTTGATTTGAAGTTATTTATGTAATTAATATTATTGAATTTTTATTTTGACAGTGGTGATAATATTGTGTTTACTTCGAAGAGTTCTCAGCTCTGTGAAAGCTTCAAGTCAGACACTACCCGACATCAAGTTAGTATTTTATACATTTTATGTTTAGATTAGTAAAATATATATGTGATATTATAAATATGTTTATATTATTTTTAAAATATAGATTAGTAAAATATGTGTTATTATAGATTTATTTATAAAAATATAGAAATTATGTGGTTTACATAATATATGAAAATAAAAATTTGAAACACATGTAAAACTTATTGCTTTTAATAAAACTATTTTTGAAAAAAACATTATTAAAATTGATGATATTAATATTTTTTGTTAGTTATTAAAAATAGTTGTAGTTGAGTTAGTACAATAAATTTATATACTTTAACAATAAATTTATACACTTTGATTGACGATTAATAGTGGCCGGTTATTGTTACTCCTTACAATCTTCCTCTTGATATGTGTATGTCTAAACCTTATATGTTCTTAGCTGCTGTGATACCATATCCTGCTAATCCTACAACTGGTATTGATATTTTTTTACAACCTTTGATTGATGATTTGAAGAGGTTGTGGAGTGGTGTCTTGACATATGATATTGTTTGGAGAGAAAATTTTATAATGAGAGTTTCTTTGATGTGGAACATTAATGATTTCCCCGCTTAAGGGATGTTGTTAGGATGGGGCACCCATGGTAAATTAGCTTGTCCACTTTGTATGAAATATACATAAGCATTTACTTTAAAATTTAGCGGGAAGGCATCGTGGTTTGACTCGCATCGTAGGTTATTACCTACTGATCATGCATTTAGAAGGAACAAAGCTGCATTTATGAAGGGCTATGCCGAAAGTCTAGGACCCCTGCTTAAATTGACATCAAAACAAGTTTGGAATAAAGTAAAAGATATGCCAAAGGTACATGTTGTTAATGGTGTTGCTTGTAAACCACAAGGTTATGGACAATGGCACAATTGGACAAAAAGATGTATTTGTTTGGGATCTACCGTATTGGAAAGATAATCTTTTGAGACTTAATCTGGATGTTATGCATATCGAGAAAAATTTCTTTGACAACATATTTAAAACTATGATGAATGTGAAAGTGAAAACAAAAGATAATGACAAAGCTAGAAAAGACATAGGTATATATTGCAGACGACCAGATTTGTTGTTGGTGGAACAAAAATGCAAGACCCTAAAACCTCGTGCGAATTACACTTTATCTACTGATGAAGCCATATATATTTATCGTTGGATCAAAGAGTTGAAGACACCTGACGATTATTGTTCTAATTTGGCAAGATGTGCTGATGTGGAAAATGGGAGGATGCATGGGATGAAAAGTCATGATTGTCATATATTTTTAGAGTGTTTACTTCTTATTGCCTTTAGTGCTTTACCGACACATGTATTGAACCCACATATTGAAGCGAGTCAATATTTCAAGAATTTGTGTTCTTCAACACTCATTGATAAAGATCTCATCAAGATGGATAATGACATTCTGATGATTCTATGTAAGATGGAGAAAGTGTTCCCTCCTGGGTTTTTTGATTCCATGGAGCATCTCTCAATGGATACACCTATTACGTCAATGGATACAAATTTCACACTGCATCTTGGACCGAAGGAAAAGAAACAATTAATAGTGGAGGCTGTATGAAAAGTGTGTCTGATAGTGGTATAGTAGATGATTTCTATGGCATAATTGAGCATATTTACGAAATTGACTATACGTTCCTAGATTATGTGAAAAAAATGGTGTTGTTTTACTGTAAGTGGTTTGATCCATCTAGTAGAGGAACTAAGATCAATTTGATATCCAATACTGTAGACACTCGTATGAGCAAAAAATATCCACGGTTTGATCCATTTTCCCCGGCCCATAATATGAGACAAGTGTATTATGTTCCTTATCCATCAACTCAGAAGCAAACAAGGTTGGTGTTCTGCAATCAAAACAAGACCAACGAGTGGAATAGAGGAAGTTGAAGCAGGTCAAAATGAAGAAGTTGCATATCAAATGGATAAAATGTCAAAGTTGGATCATATGATTGGAGATGAGACTATTAGTCAACTTTGTCATGAGTCAAACATTGGAGAAGAAGTTGATAAACAAGAAATACAAGAATTAGAAAATGATGAAGGCAGCGACTTAATTCACTCATCAAATGACGACGACAATGATGACGATGACGAAGACAATTAATTAATTGCGCATTATATGTGTATATATATATATATAATAATATATTGTAATGTGAAATATGAACGACACTTTATATATATATATATATTTATAATTTATATATATTTCTATATTTATGTTTATTTATAATTTATATAGACATGGCTTCAGTGTCGGGAGTAGGATGATCAAGAGGATTAGGAGGAACGGGAACGGTGGGAATACGAGTAATATCCAAAACATCACGTGGTAAGAAAAAAGTTGCTAAACCACGTGTTGTTAATGACCCATCTCTCATGCCGATGATTGGTACTAGTGGTGGAGCTATTCCTCTATAATCCTGAGTTTGATATAGAGCCTTATACCATAGACAAAATAATGGAACCCGGATGTGTTGATTGCTACAACCAATTGTCATCATTCCAGAAGGAGATGGGTATGTAAACTATTTTAAATTATGATTGTTAAATATTTCATTATTGCATGTTACATTATTTTATAAATTCATTTTTATATTTAATTTGCATGTAAACTTTGAAGGTATCTTCCTTTTAAATCATCTGCAAAGTCAATTGCTGAAGTCATACACGAGAAATATAAAAAACCATGGTTGTCTTGGGGTGAGATAAAAGAGGATAAGACACCTCAATTTAGTGAAGTTGATCAATTTTTAAGTTGTTTCAAAGTAAGTGATTACATTAATTTATTTAATTAGTAATTATACATTTGATTTCTTAATTGAATTATATTTTTAATATTTTTTAAATTTAAACAAACAACAAACTAAATGTACTTGGATAAGAGAGCATGATGCTGCAATTTTGGCTTCTTTTGACCATCGCTTTTCTAAGCGTTTGTCATATATATTTCCGTACGCACGTAATAAGGGCGAGGAAAAAGGCCCGAATTGGATTTGTGAAAATGTTTGGAGTGCTAAGTGGAGGAAATGGAACACAGATGCTTACAAACAGAAGAGAGAAAAAACAAAGATTAATAGAACATCTAAGAGGGGTACCAGTACTCATAAGGGAGGTTCCATGTCTGTTGGAGAAATTCAATATTACATGGTAATTACTATTTATAATATATATCTATTAATTTATATTCAATTAAGCATCAAATTTCACCAACTTATAAACTTGACATTAATTTAATATTTTAGGAAAAGCAACTTGGAAGGGAGGTCACTCAAGCAGAGATACATCGCAATCTTCATGTTAATCCTGAAACAAATGAGTATACTAATGGATTATCACAAATGATTCAAGTAATTATTATATATTATTAGTTCTCTAAATTATTATATATTAATTAACTACTTTTAATTTTTATTTTTTATTTTTTATATAGGAACAACTTCAACAAGTCATGAGAGAATGGGATGATCATCAAGCTACTCTTCCTCCTGCTCAACGAGTTGGTCCAATGCAATGGAAACAATGTGAGACCGTAAGTTTTATGAACATTAGTGGTGACAAGTACAAAGGGCGTGTGTTGGGTGCCGGTAGTTTATCATCAACACTTGTGAAAGGTCCAACATACTATATTCAGATTGAGACGTCTTCTTCTTATGCTAGTACGGATCGATCTCATCGTTCGTCGATAGATAATCTTGACCAATTAAAGGAGCAATGGGAAAGTGGGCAAGAAGAAAAGACATAGCAGCTGATACAAGCAGCAATTGATAAATTGAATGAGGAATGGAAACAAAAGTTTCAAGAGCAGCAGCAATAGTATTAGGAGCAACAACAATTTTCATTTCCTCAACCTCAACCAGATCAAACTGCATACCGACCAACTATGCCAACAGCTGGCTTGATCAGACCAAATTTAAATCAACCTCAACTAGCTATGGCTCCTCCTTCGACTAGTAGTGGTGTAATTGAAGATGAAATCCAATTTCAAAATATGATGTTTCCTCCAACACAAATTAATAGTACTTTTGAGGGACTTCTATCGTCGGGTAACGTTGCAGCAAATAATGATGGTGGGAGTCGAGCTGATCAAAGGAATTATTATGCGGATTGATGTATTTGAATAATTTCATAATTTTATTTTTGGTTTGTATGGACACATTTATCTTGTCCTAGTTAATTATTGTGTGTTTGATTTTTGGTTTGAAAGACATTATTTATTAATTTTGAAATGTTTTATTTGGTTTGGTAGTAATTACTTTAATTAATATTAATGTTATATTTTCATATATAATAGTTATTTTAATTTTTAGTTTATTATATATAATATATTAAATTTAAATTTAATTTAAATTTAAATATTATATTTTCAATTTAATTTAAATTTTACTTAAATTATAATATTGTAATTTTAATTAAAATTTTAAATTTATATTCATATTAATTTATTATATATAATATTATTTTTTAGTATTAATTTCGAATTTCATAAATTAATTTTTTATTAAAGTTAATATTTTGTTGCGGTCTAAGTCCTCACAAAATATTTATTTTTTAATCTGGAACATCCTTTGTTGCGGCCTAAACCCTCACAAAGGGAAGCATTTGTGGCGGCATGGGCCTCCACAAAAGCTTAACTTTTTAAAATCAGCTTATCATTTGTGGTGATCTTAAGCCCTCACAAAGTGGGGGTATTTGTGGCGGCCTATGGCCTCACAAAGCAGGTGTTTGTGATGACCTTTGCCCTCCCAAAAGATAACTAAATTTTCATACTTTATGACCGTTTTGGCCGCCACAAAGCTTTGTGACCACCTTATTTGTGGCTAACTAAGGCCACCAAAAATGCCTACTTTGTGACTGTTTTTTCCTCTTTGTGAGGGCTTTTGGCCCTCACAAAAACCATGTATTCTTGTTGTGCACCTACAACACACAACTTCCTTCAGGTTTAGTGCTTAGTTTCAAGAGTCACTTCTCCAACAAAATCCAACTTGAATCTCATGCATTTATTAAGACCTATATTTGTCTAATGCCCAACACATCAAATTCACGCTTCACTAGACAATTTCTTACATACTTTGCAATTCTGCAAAAAGTCGAAAATAATCGTAGCTTGATGATTATCTTTTCATTACGACAAGTAAAATACATTGTATTCACTCCATCACTTTTCCATTTATACAAACCTTAAATTTCTGCCTCGAACCTTGATACATCTTCATTATAGTGATTTCAAAAAATCAAGCCTTACTAGTTCCCACCTAACTTTTTCCATTTCATGCTCAATTCTTCCCTACCAAACAAACATTTAACTCTGTTGATTGACGAACACAATAGCATCCCCTATGACATGCACTCAAGTAGTGCCTTTATATCATTGGCATACCTTTATAATAATAATGTCTGAATTATAGGTGGGATAATTCCTTTCATGAATTTTTAATTGTCATACGCTACATTTCTGTGTTGCTCCAACAAGTTTTCTTGGCACATTTTACAAAATTTGGTTCACTTGCTGGATTCTTATTCCTTCACAACCTTCACCGAGATACAGACTGAAAAAATCCTAACAATCAAACGTCCTAAAGAACTATTTCTCAATGTTCCCCATGAGCATTTCCTAAGAAATATTTATCTATAAATTCACCCTCATAATTTTGCAGTAAAATATCTCAAAGACCCACATACCTTTCATTGTTCATCAAGTCACTGAAACACTCATTTTAAATCTCAACGCTTGATTTCCCAAGATCAACAACTAAACTATAAATCATTTTTACATTTCTTCTTTTTCACTTTCTAAAATTTGTTCCTCAAAATCTCTAAATACTCATCACACCGTCTAGTTTCATTCATGTCATCTTAAAATACAATACAAGGTCTTATTCATTATTGACTCTAATTGTCTTAGTAATCTCACTAGTGAAAATTTCTAATAATAGTACAACGTTTTTAGTAAATCTTCAAACACTTCCATCCTTAACATGAATTATTTATCTCTTTCCTAACTCAACTCCCTCGATTATGAAAGTTTTAGGCATTACTTGGTCCTCCATCTAACCTTGTGGATTTTAAATCATTGACTTAAAGATTAACCATCTTAGGTGTAAGTACAGAAGTACGCCTAAGAGGGGGGGGGGGTGAATTAGGTGTAGGTAGATTTTCCTGTTTTTTTGTTATATGATAGTTGGATTTTGTGAATTTAAGAACAAGGCTTATTATTATAACAGCAGTAAGTAAATGACACTTTAAGATTTATCCTGGTTCCCCTTACAGTCAAGTTTGAATGAGTCTAATATGTGGTATATTGATAAACAACTCAATAGAAATTCAAGTACTTGAGAACCTTTTGAAATGATATGAAAATCTAATGCAAGTACTTAGAAAATTCAGAATTTTGTTCAAAGTTGTTCAATGAATTGATTCAAGGATCGTTACCATTTGATCTGAAGTTATGGGGTATTTATACTCCATAAAACATCCCTTCAGATTCGTGGCCATTGATCCAAGAGGTTTGATGAAAAATTACAATGTTCTAGAGACATCCCAGATCTGAAAAATTGTAAAGTTTCCAGGTGTATTCGAATACAACATATGTGTATTCGAATACAAGTCTCTGTAACGTTTAAAAAATTCAAATTTTACATCTTGTATTCGAATACACATTGGTGTAGTCGAATACAGATTAGTGAATTTTAGCCTCTGACTTAGCTTGTATTCGACTACAGATATGTGTAGTCGAATACACATATAGCAATTTTGGCCACTGACTTGAAGTGTATTCGACTACACATTGTTGTAGTCGAATACAACATTTAAATTTTTGCCTCTGACTTAAGTTGTATTCGAATACAACATGGTGTATTCGAATACACTTATGTACTTAGTCAAAAATCTGTTTTTCAACTGCTTTGTTAATGTGTTTTGGACTTTTGAAAATATTTTAAATGCATGCATAAATGTGACTTGTTCTCATGTACTTGAAGTATTGGTGAGTATCATATACCTTTACATTTTATCATCTATGGTTTTAACTTGAAGCTTATTATGAAGCTTATGGTTCTTTTTTTTGATCTTGTTGCATCGTCCATAGTCGGTGGTTTTGTTGTCATCAAAAACATGTAGTTTACATTCTCCCCCTTTTTGATTATGACAAAATTTTGTTGTTGTGAAGAAAGTGTATAGTTGAAATCATTGCTCCCCCGTCATATATGCATACTCCCCCGTTGTATATGCATACTCCCCCGTTGTATATGCATACTCCCCCATTGTATGTGATGAATTGAAACAATTGTTTTTGAGTACCTACAAGGTTTGAAATACAACAACAATACCAACTTTTCTCCCCCTTTTGACATGATCAAAAAGAAGAAGAAAAAAAATAGAAAAAGAGACATATATGGTGCGAGTATAAACACACACAAACAACATATAAGGGAACAAGGAGAAAAGCATAAATGGAAATTAAGTCATAACATCATAACAGATAATACATAACAAGTTGTAATTAGAGCAATACAAAATACACCATAATCCAAATGACAAAAGAGTTCAAATATTAAGTTAGTACATAATGCAAATAGTCAAATTAGTACAAATACATGCCAAATAGCGAACTTAATCAAAATCTGTCGGAATGTGAAAGTGATCAATTTTGTCATATAAGTCACTAATGTCTAGAGAAAGAGTGTTATGATTGCGAGCAAGAGTAGTTTCTATGTTCTGGAAGCGAGTGTCAATAGAGGTTGTCAAATTGTCGAATTGAGTTTGAAAGAAGGTTTGTAAGGAATCAAGGCGAGCCATGATCATTTGATTGGAGATATAATCATCATCCGATGCAGTTTCCTATTCATCATCTTGAGCAGCAGTGTTTGAGGGTCCAGCAGTGTCATCCTGTGCAGCATCAGAAGGTTGTCCATGATCACCTTTATGCACAAATGCTTCAAGCTCCTCATTCCATACTATCCGCATACTAGGCAAAACACCTAAATCCAACATATTTTCTTTGGTAGGTGTAAACATCACTTCATCAGAGAAGTCCACACCAAAGTGTTCCAGTATTCGTGAAACCTCTTTTGCATACGGTAAGCCGATTGCCTCACGAGATCCAAACATAATAGATTTCACAAAAAATGACCAATTAAGCTGACGTCCTTCAAACATGAAATTCATAATTTGCAACTCAAATTCCGAAATTTGGGAGTAATTTCCAGCCTTTGGAACCAGAATATAGCTAAGAAAATAGTGTAGAAGCCGTTAATCAACAATAAGATTTCCTACACCATAATGTTGCTGGGCATACTTGGAATCTGCCTGAGCTCTTTTTTTTTCCATGGTGCGTCTGTCAAACCGACAGAGGGAGACATATGCATCATACTTAGAAATATCACCCCATTCACATAATTTATTTGGACAAAACTTTTCACCATTAAAAGGAATATTCAGAATTTCTCCAATAGTTTTGGTAGTTAAACGGATGGTTTTACCCTTAACGCGAGAGACTAGCAGTTTTCCCACTTGAGCAAGGTTGCAATAAAAAACCCTATCCAAGTCTGGATAAATAGGACCTTTATAACCTATAAACGCTTCAACATGTTGTGCTTTAAGTAACCTAGGAAAGTTAAAGTCAGATAAAGAGTCTAAGGTACCGTATTTTGGAATGATAAGGCGCTTGTCAGAGTAGAATGTGCGAAAACGATCAATTTCTTCCGGTGAGTGTAGAAGCCGGGATAGATCTGTGATGTTAGGATTCCTTGTTCGTTTTCGTGAAGGACCTACTGCTGCATGCTTGGTTCGTGGTCCTCGTTTGCGAGCATCCATGGTGAGAAAAGAGATTTTGGGGAAAAATGGGTTTTGAAGAAAATGGAAGATTTTGGGAGAAATCTTAAGAGTAATGATGAGAAAGAAGCAAAGAGTAATGGATTATGTTAGGTTGGGTGAATGGGTAACTGAGTAAAATGAGGATGGATGAGTTTTTGAGAGAAGAGAGAAAGTGCTAGGGCTGTTTCGAATACTGCATAAGAGAGAACTAAACCTAAAACATGAATCAACTTTTATATTTGGGCAAAAACGCGAAGGTGTAGTCGACTACACCTGCTTGTATTCAAATACACAATTTTCTGGGAACGTGTATTCGACTACACATCCTTTGTATTCGAATACAGGAAATCTGGGAACGTGTGTATTCGAATACAAAGTGTCGTATTCGACTACATAAGCACAATTTTGCTTAAAAACTCAGTTTTTTTATGAAAATTGTATCATGTAATACATAAAAATCATATATCAAGAACAATAATCAACAAGAAATAAGAGATATGACAAACTTATGTATATCATGCAATGGCTAAAGATCATTTTCACTTAAAATACCAAGTTCTCTTCGGATTTTATAAAATGAGTCTTTTGGTAATGGTTTTGTAAATATATCAGCCAGTTGATTATGTGTATCAACAAATGTTACCTCAACATTACCTTTAAGTACATGATCCCGTAGAAAGTGATGTCGGATATCGATGTGTTTAGTTCTAGAGTGCATGATTGGATTCTTCGAGATGTTTATTGCGCTTGTGTTATCACATCTTAAGGGAATGCATCCAAGATCAACTCCATAGTCATGTAATTGCTGTTTGAGCCAGAGAATCTGGGCACAACAGCTTCCTGCTGCAATGTATTCTGCTTCAGCAGTACTAAGTGCAACACAAGCTTGCTTTTTACAAGACCATGACACTAGTGCATTTCCAAAGACATGGCATGTGCCGCTGGTGCTTTTACGGTCTGTTTTGCATCCCGCATAATCCGAATCAGAGTATCCAACTAGGCTACATATGCTACCCTTGGGATACCATAGTCCTACATTTGTCGTTCCTTTCAGATACTTCATAATTCTTTTAACAGCTACTAGATGTGATTCTTTCAGATCTGCCTGAAATCTTGCACACAGACAAACACTAAACATAATATCTGGCCTGCTGGCCATTAGATATAATAATGATCCAATCATACCTCGATATTTGGATATGTCGATTGAAATTCCTGATGCATCTTTATCAACATATGTTCTGGAGCCCATTGGAGTTGTACTTTCTTTGCAATTTTCCATTTCAAATTTCTTTAGTAATTCTTTACAGTATTTTGCTTGATTAATGAAGATGCCGTGCTCAAGTTGCTTGATATGAAGTCCAAGAAAATAGTTTAATTTCCCCATCATGGACATTTCAAATTCTCCTTGCATTATTGAAGAGAATTCTTCACATATATCCTTGTTGGTTGATCCAAATATTATATCATCAACATAAATTTGAACCAGTAATGTGTGACCATTATCTCTTTTGACAAATAATGTTTTATCAACCTCCCCTTTGTCAAATCCTCGTTCACATAAAAAGGTGCTTAATCTTTCATACCAAGCTCTTGGAGCTTGTTTCAGACCATAAAGAGCCTTTTTCAATTTGTAAACATGTGAGGGATTTTTGGAATCTTCAAACCCAGGGGGCTGTTTGACATAGACTTCTTCATTTATGTATCCATTGAGAAAGGCACTCTTCACATCCATTTGATATAACTCAAAATTCATGGAACAAGCATATGCTAGTAATAGTCGTATTGCCTCTAATCTTGCTACCGGAGCAAATGTTTCGTCAAAATCTATCCCTTCCTCTTGATTGTATCCTTGAGCGACCAATCTAGCTTTGTTGCGAACAACTATGCCATTCTCATCTAGTTTATTTTTAAACACCCATTTTGTACCAATGATGTGTTTATTTCCAGGATTAGGAACAAGTTCCCATACTTGGCTTCGTTCAAATTGATTGATTTCTTCTTGCATAGTAAGTATCCATTGATCATCTTTAAGTGCTTCACCAATTTTTGAGGGTTCTATTTGAGAAACAAATGCCATGTTTAAGCAAGCATCTTGCAACTTTAATCTTGTTGTGACTCCTTTATTGATGTCACCTATGATATTATCAATTGGGTGATATCTATGGGTTCTCCATTCTTTAGGAAGATCATCACTTTGTTTTTCAATATTGACTTCACTTTCTTGATCTGGTTGATTAGTTTGAGGTTCTTGGCTTGAATCATTGCTTTCAAAAACATCATCATCACAAGAAATAATATTTTCCTCTTTTATGGGGTTAGTTTCATCAAAAGTTACATGCATTGATTCTTCAACTAATAAAGTTCTTTTATTGAAAATTCTAAATGCTTTACTAGATAAAGAGTACCCGAGAAATATACCTTCATCAGCTTTTTCATCAAATTTTCCAAGGTTGGCTTTACCGTTATTTAACACAAAACACTTACATCCAAAAATGTGGAAGTGAGAGATATTGGGTTTTCTACCTTTGTAAAGTTCATAAGGAGTTTTCTTAAGAATTGGCCTAATGATTACCCGGTTTGAAACATAGCATGCTGTGTTTACAGCATATGCCCAAAAATATTTTGGTAGATTTGAGTCGCTTAGCATAGTTCTAGCGAGTTCTATCAAGGATCTATTCTTTCTCTCAACAACCCCATTTTGTTGTGGTGTCCTTGGTGCAGAAAAATTGTGGAAAATGCCATTTTCTTCACAAAATTCTTCAAATGAAGTATTTTGAAACTCTCTTCCATGATCACTTCTAATTGATACAATTTTGGCAGATTGTTCGTTTTGGACTAGCTTGGCATAATTTTTAAATGCCTTAAAAGCTTCATTTTTACTTGCCAAAAATAGGGTCCAGGTGAACCTTGAGTAATCATCAACAATAACTAGTCCATATGAGTTTCCACCAAGACTTTTGGTTCTTGATGGACCGAACAAGTCCATATGTATCAATTGTAGTGGTCTAGAGGTTGAAATGACATTTTTAGGTTTGAAAGAACTTTTTGTTTGCTTCCCTTTTTGACATGCGTCACACAATTTATCCTTTATAAATTTCATTTTTGGCAAGCCTACAACAAGATCATGCTTGACCAATTTGTTTAAATGATCCATGTGAATATGAGCAAATCTCTTATGCCATAGCCAAGCATCATTATTGTCGCTTACCAAAAGACATTTCATTTTTAAGGATAAATCGTCAAGATTAAGTATGAAAATGTTTTTGAAACGCTTACCGACAAACTGAGTTTCATTTGTAGCTTCATTTTGTATGATGCACTCATCTTTATTAAAAATTATCTTGTATCCTTTGTC
>JBBPBR010000006.1:22273886-22294860 GCA_037974775.1 Cicer pinnatifidum | reverse complement strand
ACTTGGAACACTAATGTTTCTAATGTAACATACATTAGGTGTATGACCATGAAGACCACAATAAGAACAAGTAGGATTAAATCTACTATTAGTAGCATATCTATGAGATTTATTTTGAATAGTTTTCTTATTAGAAAAATCATCCTTTTTCATAACTATAATCTTTTCTTGATTAGATTGATTACTTGCTTTAACAAAAATAGTTTTGTTCAAATTTGGTTTATCAAATTTTGAATATCCAAGACCACTTTTGTCGTTTGAGTATCTTTGCATATTTAAGACATTTTCCAATCCTAATTGTCCCTTTTCGTATCGTTCAATCACTCTATTTAATTGAACAATTTTGAAAGAGAGGGAATCACATTTATTGCATGTAAAATTCTGTTTTAGTTTTTCAGAATTTTTCTCCATAGTATCAACTTTTTCTTGTAAACTTGAAATTTGTTTCTTTTGTGTTGACACTAATTTACACAAATTTTTACATTCAATAAGTAATTCCTTTATTGCGTTTTGAGCATCATTGTATTCTATAATTAATTCACTATTAGTTTTATTATAAAGAGGAGAGTCTATATTACTAACCTCTTCTTCATCATCTGATTGATGCGAAGCCATTAATGCAACATTGGCGCATTCTTCACTTTCTGTTTCTGAAGATGAACTTACTTCATTGTCTTCCCAAGCTATGTATGCCTTCTTGAAGTCTTTCTTTTTGATGGCATTCTTCTTAGCAAGGTTTGGACAATCTGCTTTAATATGTCCTTGTTTACCACATTTAAAGCAAGTGAAGTTTTGACTTGATGTAGAATTATCTTTCTTCTTGAAGCTTTTCTTTTTGAATGTTCTATCATTTTTAAGAAACTTACCAAATTTCTTAACTAGAAAGATAATATTTTCGTCTTCATCTGAATCGTCAACTTTGATTTGTTCTCTTGATTCGGTCTTTAGAGCAATATTTTTGGTCTTCTTTTCTTGACTTTCATTTTGTTCTAGCCTTCCAAGTTCTATTTCGTGCTCTTGAAGTTTTCCAAATAGTGCAGAAAGAGATATTTTGGATAGGCTTTTCTTTTCAGATATTGTTGTCACTTTTGGTTGCCAAGCCCTTGTCAATGATCTTAGTACTTTTAGATTTAATTAATCATTGGTGAAGACTTTTCCAAGTGCTGTCAAGTGATTGGTTAAGTGGGAGAATCTTTTCTGCAAGTCTAGAATAGATTCTCCGGGCTGTATTCTAAATAACTCATATTCTTGTGATAGTGTGTTGAGTTTAGATCTTTTTACCTCAATGGTGCCTTCATGAGTTATTTCCAACGTATCCCATATCTCTTTTGCTGTATTGCAGTGAGATATCCGGAAAAATTTGTCCATTCCTAGTGCAGATTGCAGTATATTCTTAGCCTTCTTATCGAACAACAATTTTCTTTTATCATCATCAGTCCAAGAATCTTTTATCTTAATTTCTTCTTTGTTATTGATGACGGTTTTTGGAATGTGAGGTCCATTTTCAACTGCATCCCATATTTCATCTCCTTATGCTTCAAGGTATGCTTGCATACGTATTTTCCAGAAATCATAGTGCTCTCCAACAAAACATGGTGGCTTGGTACTGCTACCACCATCTCTAAAAACAGGTTGTGCGGAAGCCATGTATATTTGATCGAGGAGTAAGTTACCTTAACCCGCTCTGATGCCAATTGTAAGTACAGAAGTACGCTTAAGAGGGGGGGGGGGGGTGAATTAGGTGTAGGTAGATTTTCCTGTTTTTTTGTTATATGTTAGTTGGAGTTTGTGAATTTAAGAACAAGGCTTAATAATAATAACAACAGTAAGTAAATGACACTTTAAGATTTATCCTAGTTCCCCTTATAACCAAGGGTACGTCCAGTCCTCTTGCACACCACAAGAGATTAATTCAATACTTGTTAGAAAAGTACAACTCCCACCCTGGGATTCTTGCTACAAAACTTCTAACAATACTTCTAAGATAGAACACCACTATCTTAGATTAAACTAATTTATACAAATGATACAATCAGGTTTGAATGAGTCTAATATGTGGTATATTGATAAACAACTCAATAGCAATTCAAGTACTTGAGAACCTTTTGAAATGATATGAAAATCTAATGCAAGTACTTAGAAAATTCAGAATTTTGTTCAAAGTTGTTCAATGAATTGATTCAAGGATCGTTACCATTTGATCTGAAGTTATGGGGTATTTATACTCCATAAAACATCCCTTCAGATTCGTGGCCATTGATCCAAGATGTTTGATGAAAAATTACAATGTTCTAGAGACATCCCAGATCTGAAAAAATGTAATGTTTCCAGGTGTATTCGAATACAACATATGTGTATTTGAATACAAGTCTCTGTAACGTTTAAAAAATTCAAATTTTACATCTTGTATTCGAATACACATTGGTGTAGTCGAATACAGATTAGTGAATTTTAGCCTCTGACTTAGCTTGTATTCGACTACAGATATGTGTAGTCGAATACACATATAGCAATTTTGGCCACTGACTTGAAGTGTATTCGACTACACATTGTTGTAGTCGAATACAACATTTAAATTTTTGCCTTTGACTTAAGTTGTATTCGAATACAACATGGTGTATTCGAATACACTTATGTACTTAGTCAAAAATCTGATTTTCAACTGCTTTGTTAATGTGTTTTGGACTTTTGAAAACATTTTAAATGCATGCATAAATGTGACTTGTTCTCATGTACTTGAAGTATTGGCGAGTATCATATACCTTTACATTTTATCATCTATGGTTTTAATTTGAAGCTTATTATGAAGCTTATGGTTCTTCTTTTTGATCTTGTTGCATCGTCCATAGTCGGTGGTTTTGTTGTCATCAAAAACATGTAGTTTACATTAGGGTCCCAAATCAAATCTCAAATAATCCCTCCGATCTATCAAAATATTAACATTCTCCTAGTAATTACCATCCTTTAAAACACTCTCAAAGCTTACATTGTTACAATCTCTAAATATTCTCGTACTTTGTACTTTCAATTCCTTTTAATAGTAACATGTGGTTTAATACATCAAGTCTTAACTCCTTATGTTTTTCCGAACATCACTCAAAATTCACACTTACGTGTCTATAGTTTCATCCAATATCACTATCCATACTTACCATCTCCTAATCCACACATGGATTTGTCACATATCAAAGAAATATATATTCTAACTCCTATAATCGTTATGAGATTCATACTTAATAATTTGAGTAGCGAATCTAGTTTAACTCAAATGCTCGACTTTATCCCTCAAGGTATCTGTTGAGACAAACTCTATATTTAAAGTTTTGATGAA
Source organism: Cicer pinnatifidum (assembly GCA_037974775.1). Taxonomy (NCBI): domain Eukaryota; kingdom Viridiplantae; phylum Streptophyta; class Magnoliopsida; order Fabales; family Fabaceae; genus Cicer; species Cicer pinnatifidum. The sequence goes on along the minus strand of JBBPBR010000006.1, from coordinate 22,291,529 downwards.
AACAAACAAAGGTTAATTAAGAAAGCTAATTATGATTCTAAAATGTTATGTTAATTTAACATGTGTTTTTGAGTGAATTTAATTAAGTACAGAATTGAGCCAAAGTAGAAAAGACAATAACAAGATCATTCTGCATAAAAACAGAGAATGATCTCCAGTCCCAAAAAAGTTCATCACAGCATGTTGATCAAAATTTATTGATATAACTACAGTACATGACAAGGAACAAGTAGGATTCATCCAAGCTCAAAAAGGTAATTTGATCTCAAAAATAAAAGGACTAAAAGTCAGACAAAAGTCATGACAGTTTGTAAACTCCAAAAATCAAAAGTCAAGAAAGTTCAATCAATCTTGACATATGACAAGACAATTGCAAAGGAAATCCAGAATGATTAAAACGGGAACTCCAGAATGATTATTGAAGCTCAAGAAAGTTCAAACTGACAAACCAAGAACGTTAATTGTTACACCCCGATTTTAAAAGTGAGAGTGTATTTTTGTTTCAAAACAAAGAAATAAATAAGGAAATACCTTTGGATAAATATTTAAGTCATAACACAACGACAATTAAGTCGACATAATTTACAAACAGCGGAATAGTTTTTGAAAAACGAATCCAAAGTATTTACACATCAAAAAGTGGTACATGGGTCCCATTGAAAATAAAATGTCATGCTGACAATATTGGTATAGGTATAGTCTTCCAATTTAAAATAAACACAATAAGAAATACCTCTAGTCCCTATACGTCAACCTAATCTGATCATTCTACAAAAAACTATACATCATGAGTGATCTTCACGCGCCCCGCAAGATCCTCCTAACATAGCTCCAGTCAGGTGTTTCCAACTACATTCCCATCCACAGGGTACAAACCGGTAGGATGGTCCTGGTTCTCATCTGAGGGTAAAGCCCAGACTTCCACAATAGTGTAAAAGGTCACAAACCGAAATTAACAATGAACACATAACATTTAAGTTTTTAAATGCACAACATAACCTTTCAAATTAGCGTGCACCTTAAAAGGGTTTCCATATGCTAAACATTCATATAGTACATGTCAAGTATAAAATGAAATAAAAAATAAGGTTTTAATCATTCAAGTAATAAATCAACTGACCAGTCAATTAATGAATCAATTGGGCAATTGATTGTCTCACTCAAAAATAAAAGTTTTTACTAAGTAAATCGATTGGGAAATCGATTTCTTAAAGGTTTATAGTGAAACCTGTATTCTGGGTTTAAATCAATCGATTGAACAATCGATTTGCACATCCATTGAGAAATCGATTTTGTGATTCAAAGAATAAAGATTTTCCTGATTTAATCGATTGGGAAATCGATTTTGTGATTCACAGAACAAGGGTTTTGCTGATTTAATCGATTGGGAAATCGATTTGTTAAATGGTTTTATCAGACTTTTGTCCTGTGATTAAGTAAATCGATTGAAATAAATAGCTGAGCCACTATAACAAGCCAAAGCGATTTTAACTAAATAGCTGAGCTACTATAACAACCCAAATCGATTGGCAAATCGATTAGTTCAATATATTTTCAAGATTCAAGAAAACAAGGAACGTAATAATCGATTAGGTAGTCGATTGTGCTGGTATTAAATTTTAACATAATCGATTGGGAAATCGATTTTTCTGAAGTTTTTGTAAACTACATAAACTGAATCAATCACAGTTACACACAATTCCAAAACATAACACTTAGCAATTACAACACAATCACCACGACATCTTGAGTTTCGAAATAGTTTTGCAATCAATAACACTTACACACAATTCCAAAACATCCACACTTGGCAATTATAACACAATTACCACGACAACTTAAGTTCAAACACTCAATCATAATCTTGAATCAAACACGACTCGTGTGCCAAGCACTCTAATGCAATGCATATATGCCAAAATGCATGGACTCGGAATTCCAAACCAAAACCCTCCTCGAAGGGCCGTAAATCATAATTGTACGACCTATCACAGGCCGAAGTACTAAATTACCGAGGTGCCACCTATCACTGGTCTGCACGATTTACTAAAAAGTGTAAATCGTAAACTTACCGCCTATCACAGACGAGTACTGTTTACCGAGGTGCCACCTATCACGGGTCAGCACGATTTACTAAAAAGAAACGTAAATCGTAAATGTACCGCCTATCACAGGCCGAAGTACTATTTACCGAGGTGCCACCTATCACGGGTCAGCACAATTTACTAAAAACGTAAATCGTAAGTGTACCGCCTATCACAGGCCGAAGTACTATTTACCGAGGTGCCACCTATCACGGGTCAGCACGATTTACCAAAAATGAAATGCGTGAGCATCCTCTGACTCTATCCACGACAATCGTTAAGTAAATGCAGATATTAAAAGATTCCCCATTTTTAATACTCATTTAACTCTAACAATTTTCACGACAATCATCAAGTAAACAAAGATATTAAAAGATTCCCCATTTTTAATACTCGTTTAACTCTAATGACTTTCAAATTCCCCATAGAGCATACTCAATCATATTCTCAAATTCAATTCACAATTCACACCAAATCACATCAGTTCATTTTTCCACAAAATCCACACAAACACATCTCCAAATTTATAAGTGTTAATTATGAACACGTCAAATACGACAAACACAAATCATCACAACCCACCACTCAAACACATCAAATTTCATTTCCTCAAAATCATACATAAATGAGTTAAATTCATTTTCCGCGAAACACTCATCAATATCACCAAAACCCAACATTAGAATTTCACCCATAAAAGTATTAAATTCATTTTCTCCAAATCAACACTTCAACCCTAACAAAATTATTTTCCACACAACCACATATAAGTCCCTAAATGCAAACTAAAAGTTTGGAAGGAGCCCTTACCTTAATGTTAGCTTTAACATGCGATCACGGTACCGCGAGTAAATCCGGTAAAATCTCCGCTCGCGACGTCGCTTCCAAAGTTAGTTCACTAGAACCGTAGCGTGGTGGTGAGCAACTTTCCGTTCTATCTCTTCGCGAAACGAAGCTTCGATCTAGGTGAAACGTGGAAGATTGTGTTTGACGGTTTTAAAATCCCTAACACCGTTTTTCTTCGTTTTCGAATCAACGAGAAAGTATGAAGATGAGAAATCCTTGTCTCCTCACCCACCAAGCCTTGGGTTCCTATTCTTGAAGCCAAAGAAAGAAAAAGAAATGGAAGGTAGATGGAAGGGGAAGAAGGTTTCGCGAGAATGGAGGGAGGCGTATCACTTTTTCCTCTGTTCGTGTTTTCTTTTCCTTTTCCTTTCTTCTATTTTCTTTTCTTTCTATTTCCTTTTCTTTCCTTTATATTTCCTTTTCTTTTCCATCCAAACAAATATATATATATATATATATATATATATATATATATTAATTATAACTTAACAAATATGTCAAAAAATCTCGATACTTATTAAAATTACCGTTTCACCCATAACCTCTCCAAACCACTTTTTGTTAAAAATATCTACTATCGTCGCAACTCAATTGACAGATACAATTTTTAACAACTCGAGATATTTTTAACAAAACTCCCCATAATTAAATTCTTCGTAAAAGAATCACCGCAATTAATTTAATTTATTTATCGACGAGTAATTTTAATCGAGCATCAAAATATCTTGTTGGTCATTTAAACTCCCAAAAAATTAATAACTTTGGCTAAAAAGCCTCCGAGTTCAATACCAAAATACACTAAAATACATAAAGTATAATTTAAAATTATGGGTCTTACATTACTACCGCCCTAAAATTAGTTTCGTCCTCAAAACTATGCGTCGATAAATAACTGTGGGTGTTGTTCTCTCATCTTGCTCTCTAGTTCCCAAGTCGAATATCCAGTAATTGGGTTCCAAATCACCTTGACTAACGAAACATCCTTGGTCCTCAATCGCTTAATCTTCCTGTCATCAATTCTCACAGGTGGTACTTCGAATGACAAGTTATCCTTTAGTTGGATTGTGTCTGGTTCGATCACATGAGATGGATCTGCAAGATATTTCCTTAATTGTGACACATTAAACACGTCATGAATTTTGGACAGTATCGAAGGCAATGCAATCCGATAAGCAACAGACCCGTGATAGGTGGCACCTCGGTAAATAGTACTTCGGCACATTAAACACGTCATGAATTTCGTGCAGAAATCTGATATGGTCTAATGAATTTCGGAGTCAACTTCTTCGATTTCAAGGCTCTACCAACTCCAGTAGTAGGTGTGACTCTTAGAAATACATGGTCACCCTGTTCGAATTCTAAAAGTCTGCGACGCTTGTCCGCGTAACTCTTCTGACGATCTTGTGAAGTCTTCATTTTCTACTTGATCTTCTTTACGTTAGCTGTAGTCTGTTGTACCATCTCTGGTCCGACAATCATACTTTCACCGTCCTTATACCAACACAAGGGTGTTTGACACTTGCGCCCATATAAAGCCTCATATGGTGCCATTCCAATACTTGCATGGAAGCTATTGTTGTAGGTGAACTCAATCAACGGAAGTACATCATCCCAACTTCCTCTATCATCTAATACACATGCTCTCAATAGATCTTCCAGGGACGGATTTGTCCTTTCAGTCTGTCCGTTCGTTTGTGGATGATACGCTGAACTCAATCGTAGTTTCGTTCCCAACACTTCGTGCAATGCTCCCCAAAAATGTGATGTGAACTTCGGATCACGGTCTGATACAATACTCGATGGTACTCCGTGTAATCTCACAATTTCAGCAATGTAGATCTCTGTTAGCCTATCTACATTATAGGTGGTCTTTACTGGCAAAAAGTGTGTGGATTTAGTCAGTCGATCCACTATCACCCATATAGAATCATTCTTTCTCCTTGTTTTAGGCCATCCAGTTATAAAATCCATGGAAATGCTATCCCACTTCCATTCAGGTATATCTAAAGGTTGCAACATCCCAGCTAGTCGCTGATGTTCCACCTTCGCTTTCTGACAAGTTAGACAAGTTGATACATACTCCGCTACATGTTTCTTCATTCCTGGCCACCAATAATTCTGCCTCAAATCCTGATACATCTTGGTTGCTCCAGGATGAATACTCAATTTACTCTTATGAGCCTCTTCTAAATTTTTTTTCCTCATATCTGTAATTTCTGGTACACAAATCCTACCATTACATTGCAAAATATTATCTGATCCAATCTTAAACTCAGTTGTCTTCCCTTGCACTATTAGGTTCCTCTTCTCTTGAATTAAGACGTCATCTTGAGAATTTGCAATGTCTTCAAGTAGTCCACTCGAAATCTTAATCATTCCGAATTTCAAAATTCCCGGTGCAAACTCTACGTTCAAGTGTAGGTCTCTAAAAGCTTCCCACAACTCTTGTTGTCTAGCCATAATTGTTGAAGACACTGATACACTTCTTCTACTCCACACATCTGCCACTACATTGGCCTTCCCAGGGTGGTACTGCAGTGTGAAATCAAAATCCTTGAGAGTCTCCATCCATCGTCTCTGGCGCATGTTCAATTCATTTGATCAAACAAATATTTCAAACTTTTATGGTCACTGAACACTGCGAACGTGCACCCATATAAATAGTGCCTCCAAATCTTCAATGCAAAAACAACAGCAGCAAGCTCCAAATCATGAGTAGGATAGTTTCTCTCATGAATCTTTAATTGCCTTGAGGCATAAGCTACAACTTTATTGTGTTGCATCAGAACACATCCCAAACCTTGGTGAGATGCATCACAATAAACATCATAGGGTTCTTCTGATTGCGGTAATACCAATACTGGTGAGGTCGTCAATTTTCTCTTTAGTAACTGAAAATTTTCCTCACACTTCTCCGTCCATGCGAACGATTGATCTTTTCTGGTAAGTTGTGTCAATGGAGTCACAATCTTAGCAAAACCTTCATTAAACCTCCTGTAGTACCCTGCCAGTCCTACGAAACTTTGTATGTCAGTGATAGTCTGAGGCTGTTTCCAAGCAAGAACCGCCTCAATCTTAGCCGGATCTACAGCGATTCCTTCCTTGGTTATCACATGTCCTAAGAAATTCACTTCTTCTAGCCAAAACTCACACTTCGACAGATTGGCATACAATTGCTTCTCGCGTAAAATCTCAAGAACTTGACGTAAATGTTCTCCATGCTCTTCTTCAGTTCTTGAATAAATTAATATATCATCAATGAACACCACAACAAATTTATCAAGGAATGGATTAAAGATTCTGTTCATGTAGTCCATGAAAATTGCTGGTGCATTGGTAACTCCAAACGACATAACATGATATTCATAATGTCAATAACGGGTTCTGAAAGTAGTTTTCTAAATATCTCCTTCCCTTACTCGAATCTGATGGTAACCCGACTTCAAGTCAATCTTCGAAAATATTGCGGCCCCTCTCAACTGATCCATCAAATCATCGATGCGTGGCAAATGATAACGATTCTTAATAGTTGCCTTATTAAGCTGTCTATAATCCACACATAAGCATGAGTTTCCATCCTTCTTCTTAACTAGCAACACCGGAGCTCCACATGGTGATACACTTGGCCTAATAAATTTCTTCTCCAATAAATCTTCAATTTGGCCTTTGAGCTCATTTAATTCCAATGGTGACATTCGATACAGCGCAATTGAAATTGGTCCCGTTCCTGGGTGCAAATCAATGAAGAACTCCACTTCTCTTACTAGAGGTAACCCTGGAATTTCCGTTGGAAATATGTCCTGGTATTCCTTTACAAGTACTACGTCTTCTCTGTTCACATTCACCTTTGCATCCACGTTGGCCACAGACAGAAACTCATGAGTTCCTTCTCTTAATGACACTCCGAGTTTGTTAGCAGCTAGATACTTAACAACTCCTGGTTCCGGGAAAAGAACTATTTTGCAAGCACAGTCCAAGATCACATAATGATACGACATCCAATCCATATCGGGAATGACCTCGAGTGATTGTAGAGGTAAACAAATTAAATTAATCAAGAAATCCCTATTTTGTATAGTTACTTGACAATGTAAACATGCAGAATTTACTGTCAAAGTCTTAGCATGTGTAGAAACAACCAAATAAAAAGGTAGAGACGACACAGATAACTTCAAACGATTCACACAATCTATAGCAATAAAGGAATGGGTTGCCCTCGAATCAAAAAGTGCAGTTAGAGTGTTACCTGCAATCTCACAGTCACGTTGAATCAGATTGCCAGATGGATTTCCAGCTTCAGCACTCACGCAATAAACACGTCCTCTAGCAGTAGGACGAGTAGCCCTAGTTACATTCACAACTGGTTCCACCTTCGGAGCCGTGCAATCCCTTGCCATGTGCCCTGGCTTCTGACAATTGTAGCAGGTGAGAATATTAGAGGTACAAGCACTAGCATAATGTCCCTCTTCCCCACATCGGAAACATCGAACCACTTTTCCCAATTGTCTTCCGAAATTCTGGTTCCTTGGGCGATTCTGCCCACCGTTGTTATTTTGTGGTCGATTATAAGGTTTAGCAACTTGTTTTCCCTTGTTGTTCTGATGATTCACCCGACTAGGCCCTCCTGAACTAAAATTCCCTCCTCGGCTAGCCCTCTTATTCTTCATATCCTCAACTTCTCTACATTTTTCCACAACAACTTGGAAACGTTGAATTCCCAAGGGTAAGACAAAGTCTTGAATCTTATACTTTAGTCCATCTTCGAAACGATGACACATGAATGGTTCATAAATCTCTTCACGGAAAAACCTGAAATGCCTTGATAGCGATTCAAACTTAGCAACATATTCGCCCACAGTCATGTTCCCCTGATGTAGTTTCAGAAAATCATCACCCAATTTAGTCCTGGTACTCATCGGGAAGTATTTGTCTAAAAACTTCCTTTTGAATGATCCCCAATTCACCTCCTCGTGAGCTGATCCCATCAACAATCTTGTACTCCTCCACCAGTACTCAACATCCCCAAATAGCATATAAGTGGCATAGTTGACCTTCACTCCCGCCTGACAGTTAATCATTTCGAAGATCTTTTCCACTTCTTGGATCCATTGATCCGCTTTCTCTGAATTCTCATCCCCTTAAACTTGGGAGGATTGTAACGACGAAAATCTTCTAATCCTCTTGACTCCGCAACACGAATCTCTCTTTCCCTCTTTTCAAGATCACGTTGAGTCTTGGCAGCAGTCTGTGCAGCAATAGAAGCAACCATGTTATTCATAGCTTCCGCCATTCGATCATCCCTATTGGCATTGGCTGTTGGAGCGTCATTCCTTCTTGGCGGCATGGTTTTCCTATAAAACCATCATCAAGTAGAGTCTTAACACTACTTCAAATAATTCCAAAACTAACTTCCGACCACATCAACACATAATAATTACTTCGGACCTGACAACTCAAACCACCTAAACCAACGCATGATCAGATAAAAACTCCCAACCTACAGGTTGACCTACAATCTATAACCAAAACTCCACATCCCCAAAGAAATCTAAACCAATGCTCTGATACCAAAATGTTACACCCCGATTTTTAAAAGCGAGAGTGTATTTTTTTTTCAAAACAAATTCATAAAATAAAGAAATAAATAAGGAAATACCTTTGGATAAATATTTAAGTCATAACACAACAACAATTAAGTCGACATAATTTACAAACAGCGGAATAGTTTTTGAAATACGAATCCAAAATATTTACACATCAAAAAGTGGTACATGGGACCCATCGAAAATAAAATGTCATGCTGACAATATTGGTATAGGTACAGTCTTCCAATTTAAAATAAACACAATCCAAAAGAAAGACCTCTAGTCCCTATACGTCAACCTAATCTAATAATTCTACAAAAAAACTAAACATCCTGAGTGATCTTCAAGCGCCCTGCAAGATCCTCCTAACATAGCTCCATTCAGGTGTTTCCAACTACATTCCTATCCACAGGGTACGAACCGGTAGGATGGTCCTGGTTCTCATATGAGGGCAAAGCCCAGATTTCCACAATAGTGTAAAGGATCACCAACCGAAATTAACAATTAACACATAACATTTAAGTTTTTAAATGCACAACATAACCTTTCAACTTAGCATGCACCTTAAAAGGGTTTCCATATGCTAAACATTCATATAATACTTGCCAAGTAAAAAATGAAATCAAAAATAAGGTTTTAATCATTCAAGTAATAAATCAACTGACCAGTCAATTGATGAATCAATTGGACAATCGATTGTCTGACTCAGAAATAAAAGTTTTTACTAAGTAAATTGATTAGGAAATCGATTTCTTAAAGGTTTATAGTGAAACCTGTATTCTGGGTTTAAATCAATCGATTGGACAATCGATTTGCACATGCATTGAGAAATCGATTTTGTGATCCACAGAACAAAGATTTTGCTGCTTTAATCGATTGGGAAATCGATTTTGTGATTCACAGAACAAGGGTTTGGCTGATTTAATCGATTGGGAAGTTGATTTCTTAAATGGTTTTATCAGACCCGTGTCCTGTGATTAAGTAAATCGATTGAACAATCGATTGAAATAAATAGCTGAGCCACTGTAACAAGCCAAATCGATTGGCAAATTGATTTTAACTAAATAGCTGAGCAATTGTAACAAGCCAAATCAATTGGCAATTCGATTAGTTCAATATATTTTCAAGATTCAAGAAAACAAGAAACGTAATAATCGATTAGGCAGTCGATTGAGCTGGTATTACATTTTAACAGAATCGATTGGGAAATCGATTTTTCTGAAGTTTTTCTAAACTACATAAACTGAATCAATCACAGTTACACACAATTCCAAAATATAACACTTAGCAATTACAACACAATAACCACGACATCTTGAGTTTCGAAATAGTTTTGCAATCAATCACACTTACACACAATTCCCAAACATCCACACTTGGCAATTATAACACAATTACCACGACAACTTAAGTTCAAACTCTCAATCATAATCTTGAATCAAACACGACTCGTGCGCCAAGCACCCTAATGCAATGCATATATGCAAAAATGCATGGACTCGGAATTCCAAACCAAAACCCTCCTAGAAGGGCCATAAATCATAATTGTACCGCCTATCACATGCCGAAGTACTAAATTACCGAGGTGCCACCTATCACGGGTCTGCACGATTTACTAAAAAGTGTAAATCGTAAATGTACCGCCTATCACATATCAGTACTATTTACCGAGGTGCCACCTATCACGGGTCCGCACGATTTACTACAAAGAAACGTAAATCGTAAATGTACCGCCTATCACAAGCCGATGTACTATTTACCGAGGTGTCACCTATCACACGTCAGCACGATTTACCAAAAATGAAATGCATGAGCATAATCTGACTCTATCCACGACAATCGTTAAGTAAATGCAGATATTAAAAGATTCCCCATTTTTAATACTCATTTAACTCTAACAATTTTCACGACAATCATCAAGTAAACAAAGATATTAAAAGATTCCTCATTTTTAATACTCGTTTAACTCTAATGACTTTCAAATTCCCCACAGAGCATACTCAGACATATTCTCAAATTCAATTCACAATTCACACCAAATCACATTAGTTCATTATCCACAAAATCCACACAAACACATCTCGAAATCTATAAGTGTTAATTATGAACACGTCAAATACGACAAACACAAATCATCAAAACCCACCACTCAAACACATCAAATTTCATTTCCTCAAAATCATACATAAATGAGTTAAATTCATTTTCCGTGAAACACTCATCGATATCACCAAAACCCAACATTAGAATTTCACCCATAAAAGTATTAAATTCATTTTCTCTAAATCAAAACTTCAACCCTAACAAAATTCTTTTCCACACAACCACAAATAAGTCCCTAAATGCAAACTAAAAGTTTGGAAGGAGCCCTTACCTTAACGTTAGCTTTAACGTGCGATTACAGTACCGCGAGTAAATCCAGTAAAATCTCCGCTCGCGATGTCGCTCCCAAAGTTAGTTCACTAGCACCGTAGCATGGTGGTGAGCAACTTTCCCTTCTATCTCTTCGCGAAACGAAACTTAGATCTAGATGAAACATGGAAGATTATGTTTGACGGTTTTAAAATCCCTAACACCGTTTTTCTTCGTTTTCGAATCAACGAGGAAGTATGAAGATGAGAAATCCTTGTCTCCTCACCCACCAAGCCTTGGGTTCCTATTCTTGAAGCCAAAGAAAGAAAAAGAAATGGAAAGTAGATTGAAGGGGAAGAAGGTTTCGTGAGAATGGAGGGAGGTGTATCACTTTTTCCTCTGTTGCTGTTTTCTTTTCCTTTTCCTTTCTTCTATTTTCTTTTCTTTCCTTTCTATTTCCTTTTCTTTTCCCTCCAAACAAATATATATATTTATACATATTAATTATAACTTAACAAATATCTCAAAAAATCTAGATATTTATTAAAATTACTGTTTCACCCAAAACCTCTCCAAACCACTTTTTGTTAAAAATATCTACTATCGTCGCAACTCAATTGACAGATACAATTTTTAGCAACTCGAGATATTTTTAACAAAACTCCCCATAATTAAATTCTTCGTAAAAGATATACCGCAGTAACTTTAATTTATTTATCGACGAGTAATTTTAATCGAGCATCAAAATATCTTGTTGGTCATTTAAACTCCCAAAATATTAATAACTTTGGCTAAAAAGCCTCCGAGTTCAATACCAAAATACACTAAAATACATAAAGTATAATTTAAAATTATGGGTCTTAGATTAATCATTCTCCATTTTTTGCACAACAACAGCAGCACTGCATCTGCTCTGTTTCAGTCTGTAATTCTCCTCCAAACCTCTCTAGCTACACTCAAGACTCAAGATAGAGAATGTACCATCCAAGATCAATGAAGAAACGTCAAGAGCTCTCTCTAAAAAGGACAAAACTGCTTTAAATGCTAAACCAATAAAGTCAAAAAGCTATTTCAAAACAAGAGTATTTTTATTGAGAAATAATGTTTCAGTCAAAAAAGCAGAGCCTCTCCAACAGCTCTTCTGCACTTTCATTCATTGCCTCTACAACCTATAAATAGAAGGCCAATATCCAGAATCAAAGCAAGAAATTCCAGTGCAGAGAAATCCATAAATCAAATAACTTAAACTTGAAATTCTGCAAAACAGAGGATCCCTCCGACCTATCAAAATATTAACATTCTCCTAGTAATTACCATCCTTTAATACACTCTCAAAGCTTACATTGTCACAATCTCTAAATATTCTCGTACTATGTACTTTCAATTCCATTTAATAGTAACATGTGGTTTAATACATCAAGTCTTAACTCCTTATGTTTTCCCAAACATCACTCAAAGTTCACACTTATGTGTCTATAGTTTCATCCAATATCACTATCCATACTTACCATCTCCTAATCCACACAGGGATTTGTGACTTATCAAAGAAATATACATTCTCACTCCTATAATCATCATGAGATTCATACTTACTAATTTGAGTCGCGAATCTAGTTTAACTCGAATGCTCGACTTTATCCCTCAAGGTATCGACTATTCCTCAAAGTGTACTTTATCTAAACAAGATAGTATAGTCCCCTACGTGGAGCGCCCCTTAACTTCAATATAAGTCTCTTTCATTGACACCTAAGAACCAAATGCTATTCCAAATGGAATCCTTGACTACTCCTTTGGCAGTTATCAAACTTCATCTAGTCTCATCTTGAAATCTACCAGGACAACATCTAAAACTTTTCTTTAGAAAAGTCCTCCACTTAGATCTTTACTTGAAATCGCCTATTAGTTTATCTTTAATACATCCATACTCATCATCTTCGAGTTATCACCAACAACATAGTCTCTATGTCCTTTGAACCATTTCATAAATCCCATGTTGTCATGATTCGCTTCAATCATGCTTGACAATTCGTCATTTCAAAGATCTTTTACACTTCTTGAATCCATTTATCAGCTTTTTCTAAGTTTTCATCACCCTTGAACTTTGGAGGATGATAACGACGAAAATCTTCCAATCTCGTTGACTCAACAACAAGGATCCCTATTTCCCTCTTCTCTAGATCCCGTAGAGTCTTTGCAGCAGTCTGTGCAGCAGTGTGTGCAGCAACAGAAGCAACCATTTTATTCACCACAACCATTAAGTAAATGTAGCTATTAAAAGATTCTCCATTTTTAATACTCATTTAACACTATTGATTTTTCAAATACACACAGAGCATACTCAAGCACATTTTTTCACCACCATACATCAAATTGAATCCACAATTCACATTAAATTTGATCAATTCAAATTCCACAAAATCCACACCAAGTTCAATCATCAATCACCCATAAATTTCCACATTTTCAAAAATAAATCAAGCCAAATTAATTTTCACAAACCACCCTAAAATACATCGAATATAATTTCCTCAAAACACACATGAATGAATTAAATTTATTTTCCACAAAATCCCACATCAAATTCACCAAACTCCAACTCCACAAATACACACATATCATCCTATATGCAAGCTAAAAATTTGGAAGAAGCCCTTACCTTAACGGTAGCTTTAACAACCGATTAGGGCACCGCGATTAATTCCGATAAAATTTAAGTTTGCGACGTCGCTTCAAAAGTTAGCTCACTAGCATCGCATCGTGAAGATGAGCAACTTTCTCTTATGTCACTTCTCAAAATGAAGCTTAGAAGTCGAATAAAAGGGGAGATTTGTGTTTGGCGGTTTTGAAAACGCCTAACACAGTTTGCTTCGTTTTCAAATTAGAGAAGAAGAAGAAGAAAGCTGGAAGGAAAACTACTGAGCAAATGGCTTCGCTGGATTACTTAGCAAGCTTTGAAATAGAGAAAAAAATGAAGGTTGGGGGAAGAATAAGAAGGTTTTCGCGTGAGGTAGGAAGGAAACGTTTTCTGACTTTTCCACTGTTCCTTTTTTCCTTCCTTTTCCTTTCCAACATATATATATATTTATATATATATATATATATATATATATATAGATTATACTTAAAACCAACCCGACAAATATCTAACAACTCTTACATACATTATTTCACTCACTGTTCCTTTTTTCCTTCCTTTTCCTTTCCAACATACATATATATTACATATAATATATATATATAGATTATATTTAAAACCAAACCGACAAATATCTAACAACTCTTACACACATTATTTCACTCACATCTCAATCTATTTTGATAAAAATATCTACTCTCGTCGCAACTCAATTGATAGATAAAAGTTTCAACAACTAGAGATATTTTTAACAAAATTGCCCGATATTAAATTGTTCGTAACATAATTAAATTATTCTTCGACAAATAATTTTAATGGGGTCTCAAAATATATTTTTGGCATTTAAATCAAAAAATACCATAAAATTGGCTAAAAAGCTTCAGAAATTCGACACAAAATTGCCCAAAATACATAAATTAGAATTTAAAATTAAGGGTCTTACAAGACCAGTTTATCAACGCTTTACCTAGGAATTGACATTCTCCACTAGTGCTTTTTGTTGAATTTTGTCTCTAGCGTAATCAGCATCACAATACGCTCCAAGATTAAAATGAGAATTTTTTCTATACCAAAGGCCAAGACTAGTAGTACCTACAAGATATCTAAAAATTCGTTTTACTGCAGTTGAATGTGATTTCTTTTTGTGCTAGTTGAAATCTAGCACATAATCCAACTGCGAACACAATGTATGGTCTGTACTCTTTTTCATAAATAGATTTTCTATTTTCATCTTTATCCAATGCTGATGAATGATGCATGGGAGTAGACATAACTTTTTCTGCATTCATTTTGTACTTAGTTAAAATATCTTTTATGTATTTCTCTTGACAAATAAAAATGTCATTTTCATGTTGCTTAATTTGCAAGCCAAGCAAGTATCTTAACTCTCCCATTATGCTCATTTCAAATTCACTTTGCATGAGTTTTTAAAATCCTTCACAGATTTTTTCTGTTGTTGATCCAAAGATAATATCATCAACATATACTGAACAATAAGTAAATCATTTTTATCAATTTTCTTGAACAATGTAGCGTTGATTTTACCTCTAGAAAATCCTTATTTAATTAAAAAGGAACTTAATTTTCCATACGAAGCTCTTGGTGCTTGCTTTAATTCATATAGAGCTTTGGTAAGTTTGAAAACATGATTTGGTTTTGATTGATCTTCAAAACTAGGAGGTTGTCTTACATAAATTTGTTCATTTAAAAATCCATTTAAAAATGCGCTTTTAACATCCATTTGAAAAAGTTTGAGAAGTTTATGAGATGCATATGCAAGAAGTATACATATAACTTCTAACCTTGCAACTGGAGTTAAAGTTTCATCATAGTCTATACCTTCAAGTTGATTGTAGTCTTAAGCAACCAATCTTGCTTTGTTTCTAACAACCATACCATCTTCATCTCATTTGTTCCTAAAAACCTATCTTGTTCAAATGATAGTTTGATCTTCTGGATCTGGAACAAGAGTCTGAACTTCATTCTTTTCAAATTGAATAAGTTATTCCTTCATAACTTCAATCCAAGATTGATTAACTATGGCTTCTTTAATTCATTTTGGTTCAATTTGAGATATCATTGTCAGGGTATTGTTTTCATCAATCTTGAATGAAATTCTAGTTCTAATTATGTCAGTTTTATCCCCAACAATTTCCTGCATATCATTTTGCTTCTGCAGACCAGTTTATTCTTCTTTTTCCTCAATTGTTTTTCTCAATTCTAGATCATTAAATTCATCAAATAATATATTCATACTAATTTCAACCATTTTAGTTCTTAGATTAAACACTTTATACCCTTTAGATTAGGTAGAATAACCCAAAGATTGCTTTGTCTGATTTTGCATCAAACTTACCAAGGATATATTTGTTGTTTAGAATATAACAATAACATTCAAATATGTGAAAATAAGATATGTTTGGTTTCTTGTTTTTCCATGTTTCATATGGGATTTTGTTGATAATTTTTCTTATAGATACAAAATTTAAAATGTAATAAGAAGTATTAATAGCTTCAGCCCAGAAATATTTTTCAATGTTAGATTCTTCTAATATTGTTCTTGCCATTTCAAGCAATGTTCTATTGTTTTGCTGAACAACTCCATTTTGTTGTTGAGTTCTTGCACAAGATAGATTATGAAAAATGTCAAGTTCATCATAGAAGGTTTTAAAAGACGTATTTATGAATCTCCTCCATGATCACTTCTTACCGAAATGATATTGGAATCTCTTTCAGTATGTACTTTTTTGCAAAAAGTTTTAAATTCATCAAATGCATCATCTTTCTGTTTGAAAAATAATATCCAAGGGTATATTAAAAAATCATCAACAATAATAAAACCATATTTCATTCCACGTAGACTTGTTGTTTAGATTGGCCCAAAAAGATCTACATGAAGCAATTCAAGAGTTTTGTTTGTGGTTATAAAATCCTTTGAATGAAAATTGGTCTTGACTTGTTTGCCTTTTGCACATGCTTCATGTTAGGGATGAACAACAAAATGGGCCCGCCCATTACCGCCCGGCTTGAAGCGGGTGAGGGGAATTGGGTGGGTTGGACTAGTTTATGTGAGTCCAACGGATAATAAATTAGGATTCAAAGGGATATTAACAGACAAATTCGAGTCATAGATTTAAGACCGTTGGTGACCGACCCGCCCAGATATAGATTTATTATTATTATTATTATTATTATTATTATTATTATTATTATTATTATTATTATTATTATTATTATTATTATTAATTATAATTTTTGGTATTGGGCTGGATATTTACCAAGCCCAATTTGATCCAACTCAACCCAAATTTCAACAGTCACACAATCACACTCACACAACCACACCATCACCAAACCCTACTTTCAACCTCTCGAGTTCTCTCTTCACTCACAAAACAACTATTCTTTCAAGTTGTTATCACTCAACACTCTCACAAGTCACAACAACTAACCCTAATCCTCTCAAGCCTCAAAAACGACCAATGTCTCTTTTTTCTCCTACAGGTTTTTATCACTTACTATTTCGTCTATCTTTACTCTTTAATTTATCGTTCTACACTTTTCGGCATCTTAGATCTTATTTTTATAAAATGCATTATTTTCATCTTGTTGTAATCTCTATTGCAATCGTTCTTATTTTTTATTTTTGTATAAGGGTTGCTATTTCTTTTTATAATGATTAGGACTTTGATTTAGCTATTTTTCTACTTCTGAGTTTACTAGAGTTTAGATTTTTTTGGCTGTTGTTTTTCTATATTAGGATTTTGATTTAGGTAATTTTTTTGCATGAATAGGGTTTCATTTTCATCTCATTTTTTTTCTTCATATTTGTAATAAGTATGTTGATCCATTTTATTGGTTTGAGATTGTTGTTAAAGTTTTTATATTTATTTACTTATTTTATCTACTGATTTTTATTTATATTACTAACTTTAAATTGTTTGTTTTTGTATTTTTTAGATTTGTCTCTGTATTTTCCAGATTTGAGAGGTAAAGTATATTATTAAATTTATTTTTGTTATTTTTTAGATTTGTTGATTTTATTTCATATAACTAATTTATTTTTTGTTACACTTTTCTTTTATTTATATTATGTTTATGTTATAATATTTATATTGGTTGCTTTTTGTTATAACATTTT
>JBBPBR010000006.1:22255792-22273614 GCA_037974775.1 Cicer pinnatifidum | reverse complement strand
GATTTGGAAGGTTTTTTCCTTTCCTATGTTATGTTTATGTTATTCTATTTTTTTTATACTTTTTGTCTGCTAATGAGTAATTGTTTTGTAGATTTAATGCTTTAAAGCTTTGTTGAAAGAAAAAAAATGTACTATTCGTGTATTCTTGTAACATTTATTTTAATTGACTAGCATATTTTGCATTTATAAAGATAATTAATGATTTTTAACTATTGCTTTGATGTTCGTTGGTGTTGGACTGAAGCTATTTTCATTATTGTAGTATGTTGTTTTGTTAAGTTTTTTTATTAAGTTCTCTGCCTTGAGAATTATTGTGTATACTTGTTTTATTGTCATCCATTGAGTTTGAAGGAGAAGAGTAATATAAGCTTCTTGCATAGTCATTTTGTACTATAATTAGTGATATTACCAATTAATTTCTATACAATTTCTCATATTGGCGAGCAAAGTAAGAAATGTGTATTTAGTTTTATAATAACTGGAAGATAATTCACGCATTGCGCGAGATATATAAACTTTAATATATCAGTAGTATTGTGAATAAGATTTTAAAATTTCAATAATTTTGTTTGTAGAGTTTTTTTTTCAAGTATGTTTATTTCATTAGTTATTATATATAAGTTGACAAACATAAATTTTAGAATATGTAAAATGTTTTGTATAACGTAATTGCAACTAGCTCATATATTTAGCATTAAAGATTTATAGTGAAGTTCATCCTACAAATAAAATTCATAAATTATATTTAGTGTTAAAAATTTTAAAATTTTGTATTGGGTAATTAACATGATTCTATATGTTAGAATGGGCATAAAACATGGTGTTATTTGTATTAATTTGCTACAAAGACAATATGAATTTAGTTTACATTTCATAAAATATTTAGATTTTATAAATATGAATGGACAATGTATATTAAGTTTACATTTTACATGATGGCTTAATTGCAATTTTGGTCCCCCTATTTTAGCTGAATCGCGAAAGTAGTCCCCCCATTTTGTTTCTCTCTTGTTTTGGTCCCCCAAGCAGAATTTTGATCTAAAACTTCATGAAATTTCATTTTTTAAAGTCGTACTACACCATTTATGATCATATATTTCATGTACAATTGTTGCAAATGAGATCTTGAGGCATGGCGTGACTTAAATAAATGCAAAAAAAATGAAATTTCATGAAGTTTTGAATCAAAATTCTGCTTGGGGGATCAAAACTGGGGAGAAACAAAATGGAGGGACTACTTTCGCGATTCAGCTAAAATAGGGGGACCAAAATTGCAATTAAGCCTTACATGATAGTTGAATTTATAAACATGCTTACATCTCAACCTATAAATTGTATACATTAATGTTGCTTCAATGGTTATTTTTTATCTATAACAACTACAAATTAGAGCTATAAAATGTTCATTACAAACAAAAATAGGGACAAAATTGCTCATTTTTAAAGGAAAAATTAAAATAGTTATATAAACAGAAATTACTGACAAAAAAATAAAATTAAAAAAAATGACTTTAATTTAAAAATATCTAACTAAATGGCCCATACAATTAACTTCTTTGGATCAAAAAACTAAATGGCCCATAAAATTAACCCGTAGGAAACCATCCATTAATCCGTGACCCATTTTACCTGTTATCCGATTCAACTGAACTCTTTATTGGGCAAAAATGGGTCAGTATTTTTTATCCGTGGATTCAGTCGGTTAGGATTTTTGAGCCCGAACCCGCCCTACCTGGCCTGTTGTCCCCCCTACTTCATGTAACGCTCCGTATTTTAAATCCAAAATGTTACAAAAAAAAAAAAAAAAACTCATTTCTTAGAAAAGAATGCAATTTTCTTTTTTGAATACTTAGCATTTATTTATTTTAAATAATTAGTAACAATCACGTTATTTAATATCATTAAGAAAATATTTATTCAAAATTAAAACAAGGTAAAGACAATTATTCTTAACAAAAGGGAACAACTTCTGTGTTTCTAGAATTCTAATACATTTTAAAAGTCTATGACAAAAGATTAAAATAACTTAAATATATTGAACAATTCCTTTATTACAAAGTCGTCTTGTAAGAAAAATATTGGTACCAGTAACCTCTGTTAAATGAAAATTATGCGGAAGATTACCTATTTTTAGAGATATGCGCAGCAGTTTAACAAATCGTACATTTATTAAACACAGCATCAATTAAGGTCCCAAAACTACAATACTAATGAATGCAAAAAGTATATGGATCACAGAATATATTGAGAGATGCACTAGTTACATTTATTATTCAAGATATTGATTCACATACAATCATGCTAGAAACAATCTTTCATGTAATGTCAAAATATGCAGAAAGATATTTAAGCACTCAATCAATATCAAACAAATACACAATGCATAAATTAAAAAGAGATAAGGGTAAGAAAGATGGTACGCAGTGATTTATACTGATTCAGCCGTTGTTGAACGACCTACGTCCAGTCCCAAGATCAAATCCAATCTTGGCCTTTCCACTAGAATGTCTCAGAATCCGTTTACAGATGTTCTAGCTCCTCGCCTATCAATCTAAAACGATTCTTTCTATTCTATTCTTATCTCCCTGAATCCCAGAGTTTATCTCCCATAAACTCTTCCAAGATTACAGTCAAGTTTCTTCTTGATGAGACCTCTCAATCACAGAAGATAACGACCAGTTAAGACTGGATTTCTCAATGTTATTTGTTTTAAGAATTTGTTTACAGATGTATCTAAACAGAAATTACACAAAAAATTCTTCAGCAGTCTTCTTCTCTAAAGTTGTTTCTCCAGCAATCTTTCTCAGTCCTTGTTGATCATGAAAGATGAATCTTCATGACTTAAAAAGTAATGTTCAAAGTTATTTCACAGTGAGAAACAAAGATATCAGAAAGTTATGCGTATATTGTTGTTGTATCTATGTTGTTGATATTTTGTATGTGTGTGTATCTTAGAAGAAGAGAATGTAAAACAGTTTATATAGTTTCAGGAAAAACAACATATGAATCGATTTACCCAATCGATTCATTAAAGTCATAAGGCTGGCTAATCGATTTCCTCAATCGATTTCGCGAGTCTTGTTTTTCTTGAATCTTGAAACTGAACATTCTAATCGATTTACTCAATCGATTATTTTAAGTAGTTCTTCAGACTTTGATGACAGTATATAATTAAATCGATTTGCAGAATCGACTTGATGTGTTTTGTTCAAACAACGAGATCAAAACCATCGATGTGCTTAATCGATTTAACCATTCAGTCATCTCTGTTTCTAAAACTTTTTGTGTCAATCGATTTTGCCAATCGATTGTGGACTTTAAGTGTGAAGCACTTTTCATCAGTTGGTTTATTCAATCGATTTACCAAGTTGATTGATACCAACATTTATAACACAGATGTATATAAGCAGATTGTGGTAATCGATTGTGTATGTTCCAGACCTGTTATTTTGAAACTTGTTTTAGTGAATCGATTGGCCTAATCGATTTAGTAAACAGGTTTAGCTCTGGGACATTAACAATCGATTGTGTCAATCGATGTAGACATATCAAAAATTTAAAGAAGTGATTCATTCAATCGATTTGCCAAATCGATTTCCTGCAAAACGTGCTACTGACTTGCACATTTTAATTTCTGTAAGTATGTCAATCAATTTGTCTAATCGATGTAAACAATCAGTTCAGTCTTGGTGATTTACTCAATCGATTTGCCTAATCGATTTGTGGCAAACTAGCTCTCTGACTTGCACAATTTATTTTCTAATAGGTGTACCAATCGATTTGGAGAATCGATTGATAGCCCGTTTGATTTCTCCAAGGATGTACAAATCGATTGTGCTAATCGATTGGGTAACACCAAACTTTATAAAACGATTCAACCCTGTTATAGAATCGATTGTACTAATCGATGTGCTCATGGATCATCAAGCTTTTGTTGATTCCTTGAGTTCCAAGCAATTGTCTCGAGTATGTAGGATTGAATTTGTTGTTCCTGAAATTTTTCTCAGTTGACAGTGTTAGATTTATTTCAGATTGTATGCTTGTCAATAACATCAAAAACGAACATATGTCTAACAATCTCCCCCTTTTTGATTTAAGTGACAAACATGCAATTTTAACTTGAGAGAAAAAATTCAAAGGAATTGTAAGTAACAGTTTTAGTAGAGCTCCCCCTAAGTTCAATATTCATAGTGAGTAAAGATAAGGATTAGAGCATAAAACTGATAAAATAAAGCAATTATAGTTAGCACTAGCACAAGTTATAATTTCTCTCCCCCTTTGTCAATTAAGGCAAAAAGTGGTGAAAGAGAAATGTTTGCTCCCCCTGAGGTTGTAGCAAACCTGGATACTGCTTTACAAAGAGTCTAGAAAAGATTAGTAATAAAAAGCAGTAATGCCAGTAATATTATAACTTAGTTGAAAACAATTTTGGATTAGTGTACCAAATATAAACATATTATGGCGCGCACTAGACAATATGAAAATGAAATGCAGCAGTTGAAATGATTAACAAGCTCAAGGTTCATTACTCAAAAAGAATTACATTCATCATGATCATTACAAAACGAAAGCAAAAACAAAACAAAAAAAAGCTAAGAAGCCTAAGGTCCTAAACGCCTAGAGATGCTGGTCCTCATTATTAGCAGGGGATGAGGCTGAGACCGCTGTATTAACCTCAGCAGGTGTCTCCTCACCATGAGTTGCAGCAACCTCTACTTGTGTTGGAGCAGGTTCTTCAGCCGCCTGTCTTCCTATTTCAACAACATCGCTGAAGGACAACTTAATGCCCAGATGTTCCTGAATAGCTGCCACGTCTTGCGCCATCTGATTCTGATCCGCTTGAATCTTCTGAATAGCAGCTTCAATCCTTTCATGAGATGCCTCCATCTTAGCGTTGTGAACTGCTTGTGCTGCCATAAATTCAAGCAGTTTGGTGAGCACCTCCGATTCTGCTGAAACATTCTCCGCAGCTGGTTGTTCAACACCTTGCTGGGTTTGTTCAGTAGTGGTCTGAGGTCGCTTCCAAACTCCATTAACTTTTCGCAACTGCATTTGGTTCACGATGGATTCACCAAATGTTAGGACAGTCTTCGAAACTTCTTCACCCTTCAGAGATACTTTGAAGTGGGTGAGAATCTTCGTTACGAGCTGTGGATACAGAAGTACCAACTTCCCTTGAGCAGCCTCTAGCATGTGCCTGAGAACAATCCATGCCCAGCTCATCTTGAGCTCTTTGCATAGACCCCACAGTAGCACGATATCCAGCCGTTGCACAACGGCGTGATTTCCGGAACGTGGAACCAGCATCCGGGTGAGGGCGTACATCAGCATTCGTTGCTGAACCTTCATCTGGCCTATAGGGAGTGAAACAGATTCCACGAACCCTTCGACCATAAGATCCTGCACAGCTGCTTGCCTATCCAGATACTCTTCCCATCCGTCGTCATCAGCGTCTGCTTCGGTGCTGCCATCCACTAAGTTTCCAAAATAGGGAAGTCCTGACAGAGTAGAGAACTCTTCGAAAGACATCGAAATCTTCTTCCCTTTGACTGTTGCTTTGAAGCCGGTGTCGGTCATCTTGAAATTAGAGTAGAATATCCGAATAAGATTCGGATACGTATCGAGCGAGCAGGATAAGAAGTCTTCTAAACCATGAAACCGGAGATGGTTTTGAAACGAAAAACCATTACTATCGAAGTAGCTGAAGTCCAAGACGCGAGCTTCGTGTATCCGATTGACAAAAGCTTGTGGAAGTTTGAACTCATCAGCTTGATTAGGTGGAGGAGCAGTTGATTTCTTTGGAGTAGTCTTTTTCTGTGGAGTATTCTTTTTCTTTTTCTTTTGTGATATTTCCTTCATTGCGTCAGCGAGCAATTTCTCAGTCGGAGCTTCCTATTTCTTTTTGGGTTTACCTTGATCAGGGGCAATACCTTTACCCTTATCTTGAGATGCAATCTTGTGTGTAGGTATTGGTACCCGTTTTGGAAGAGTGGGTGGTGAAGACGAAGTCCTCCCACTAGATGAAGAAGATGAAGGTGAAAGAGAAGGGGTTCGGGGTTGAGTTTGCTTAACACGAGCCATTTATGAAAGAAGGATCGTGACAAGATGAAGATTTGAAGAAAAAAAAATGTTTGGGAGTTGAAAACAGAGAATTTTTGAGAAATATTGCAGAAAACTGAAGTTGCAATCGATTAGGGAAAGTGATTGGAAATGGGTGAAAATCGATTGTTACTGTTCCTTTTATTGAAAAAAAAAATCCAGAAATCGATTGCTCCAATCGATTTGATGACCGTTACTGGGGAAGATCAACCAACAGAGCCGTTAGATCCTGCAACGGCTAGTAAAAACTGCAACAGTAACTATGCCAATCGATTACCCAAATCGATTCATGAAGTTACTCAATCGATTACCCAAATCGATTTTGTATCAACTTAACAGTTTTCATATCAGTTCAACTCAGAATCCACTTCAACAACTAACTCAGAATCGATGTCCCCAATTGATTCTTTTAAAAAATCAACTAGCTCAATCGATTTCCCAAATCGATTTCGAGTAATTTCAGAAGAACTTTCATCTCAGTTCAGAAGATACCTGCCTCAGCATCGTTTTACCAAATCGATTCTTTTAAAGAAATAAAAACCACATATAAATCAATCGATTTCCCAAATCGATTTCGTGTTCACAGTTTTGATAAAAATAGACATATTATGGGTCACATCGATTAGGGCAATCGATTGTGTAACACATTTTCATGTGTAATCACAGGACAATCGATTTAGCCAATCGATTTGACACATAAATCAGATCTGACTAGGATCAATTATGCCAAATTTCATCCTAATGTGACGGAAGCTTTCCTTTGGCAATGCTTTGGTGAAGATGTCTGCTAGCTGTTCAGTTGTGTTGACGTATTCCAACTTTATATTCCCACACTGAAACTGATCTCGAATGAAGTGATGCCGAATCTCGATATGCTTGGTCCTGGAATGCATAACTGGGTTCTTAGTGATACTGATCGCACTTGTGTTGTCGCACAAGATAGGAACAGTTCCTAAGTCCACACCAAAGTCTAACAAATGTTGTTTCATCCACATGATCTGAGCACAGCAACTTCCAACTGCAATGTACTCAGCTTCTGCCGTTGACAAAGCGATACTGGTTTGCTTCTTGCTGAACCAAGATACAAGTGAATTACCCAGCAAATGACAAGTACCAGAGGTACTCTTCCTATCCAGTTTGCACCCTGCAAAATCTGAATCCGAATACCCAACCAAAGAACACGTTGATCCCTTAGGATACCATAATCCAAGGCTCCTAGTTCCAACTAAATACCTGAAAATCCTCTCCACTACACCATTCTGCTGAGGTGTCCTAGCGGGCTGAAAACATGTGATGTATGCCATTCTCTTCACAGTAAGTATCAAAAGAATCATTTTGGAATTCACCTCCATGATCACTCTTGATGGATATAATTTTCTGACTGGTTTCATTTTGAACTAATTTTGCAAACTTTTTAAAAACAGAAAAAGTGTCACTTTTATGAGTCAGAAAATACGTCCATGTGAAACGAGAATAATCATCGATCAACACAAATCCATACAAGTTACCACCAAAACTTCTAATCTGAGATGGTCCAAACAAATCCATAGGGATAAGTTGTAAAACCCTATTGGTTTTGACCATATCTATAGGGGGAAAAGAAGACTTAACAAGCTTGCTTTGCTCACAGGAGTCACACAGCCTATCTTTAGAAAACTTTCTATTGGGAAGGCCTATGACTAACTGCTTGCTAACAAGTCTATTCAAATGATCAATATGAATGTGTGCAATGCGTTTATGCCATAACCATGTTTCATTAGCATTTGATAATAAGAAACAAGCAGAATTAACAGGCATATTAGTTAAATCCAACATGTAGATATTATTAACTCTATTACCTACTAATTTCATGCTTTTATCATGCTTGTTTTCAATTGTGCAAGAGAGTGGTGAAAAGCTTACTTGAAAGCCATTGTCACACAGCTGACTTATACTTAGAAGGTTATGTTTCAGCCCTTCCACATATAAGACATTTTTAATTATGGCAGTTGATCTACTGCCAATGTTACCTTCACCGCATATCTTGCCCTTGTTGTTATCGCCGTACTTTACGAAACCACCTTCTTTCAGATTAAGGGACACAAACATTGATTTGTCCCTTGTCATATGCTTTGAGCATCCACTATCAAGATACCATTGGTGTTTTGTGGATCTCAAGCATACCTGCAATAGGATTAGAATTTGCATTTAGGTCCCCAATACAAATTGGGTCCTGGGGGGTTAATTTCAAGATCTTGTGTCTTAATTTTCCAAATCTGTTTACATCCTCTATTGGCAAGTCTTTTAAATTTGCAATTGTAAACAAAATGTCCTTTTCTACAACAGAAATGACAAGTGACAGCAGAGGATGCAAACTGTTTCGGTTTGACAAAGACATTATGCAAATGACTAGACTTAGCACATTTTTGGTGATGTTTAACATTTTCATAACCTATGCCATGTTTAGTCATATTCCGATTTGCATGTTTTTTGCTATTAAAACCAAGTCCAGATTTTATATTGACACTTCTCTGGTTGCTAAGAATATCATTCAGTTTATCCTTGCTACTAGAGAGTTTCAATAAATCAGACTTCAATAATGCAACAGAATTCTCAAGATCAATGCATTTGGCAGATTTATCATGTGAGTCCTTTTTCAATTGTTCACATAAGTCCTCAATCTTTTTATAATCATTTTTCATTTGATCATGCAATTTACATTGTTGTTCAAGCATTTTCTTAGTGTTAACTAATTGCTTAACAGATTTAACATATTCAGCATGCAGTTCGTTAAATGCATCTTGCAGTTCAGCAAAAGAAGGATTATATTGAGAGCTTACCTCACTTTCTGATTCAGAATCCGTTTTAGCCATAAGACACAGATTTGCTTCTTCCGTTTCAGAAGATGTGGATGAATCTTCGTTGTCATTCCACGCAATGTATGCTTTTCTGTTTTTCTGAGCTGGTTCCTTGCCTTTAGTTTTGGAATTTCTGTTCTTGTTCTGCAGCTTGTAACAATCAGCTTTTATATGACCAGGTTTGCCACATTCGTAGCATGTAACTGTTTTACTGTCATTGTTTTTCGAGCTGGATTGTTTTCTGAATTTACTGTCTTTCTTTTTCAGAAATTTCTTAAATCTTTTGACAAGTAGCCCCAGTTCAGGTTCTTCATCATCCTCACTGCTTGATTCATCTGAGCTGGTCTCATGTTCAGATTTGGACTGTTGTGTTTGGGCTTTCAACGACAATCCTTTACGTTTCCTGTCAATTTGCTCAGCTTCATTGAGTCGATGTAGTTCCATCTCATGCTCTCTCAGTTTTCCAAACAATGTAGCTATTGTCATGCTTCCTAGATCCTTGGATTCTGCAATGGCAGTGATTTTTGGCTGCCATTCTCTAGTCAAACATCTCATTATTTTACTAATTTGCTGATCATTATCAATCTCTTTGCCTAAGGCATTTAGGTTGTTGACTATGTGCGTGAATCGGGTCTGCATGTCGTTTACTGATTCTTCTTTCTTCATGCTAAAAAATTCGTACTCGTGCATGAGAGTATTTATCCGAGCTCTCTTTACATCTGTGGTTCCTTCATGCGTTTGCTGAAGTGTATCCCACATTTGTTTTGCTGTTTTCCAATTTGAGACTCTGAAGAATTCATCATGACTCAAGGCTGCAGTTATAATGTTCTTGGCTTTGGCGTTGTACCCAACCTTCTTTTTGTCTTCATCAGTCCAGTCACTTTTTGGCTTTAGGATTGCTGATTCACCTGTACCTGCTATGGTTGGCACAAATGGTCCATTTTCTACAGCATCTAGAATATCAATACCACTTGCTTCAAGAAAAATTAACATGCGTTGTTTCCAATACATGTATGCAGCCCCGTTAAAAGCGGGAGGCCTAGCTAATGATGCACCCTCTCCTAGGAAATCAGAGGTCATGATTTTTTATGAGAGTTACTCTAACAAAAATTGGCTCTGATACCAATTGTTGGTACCAGTAACCTCTGTTAAATGAAAATTATGCGGAAGATTACCTATTTTTAGAGATATGCGCAGCAGTTTAACAAATCGTACATTTATTAAACACAGCATCAATTAAGGTCCCAAAACTACAATACTAATGAATGCACAAAGTATATGGATCACATAATATATTGAGAGATGCACCAGTTACATTTATTATTCAAGATATTGATTCACATATAATCATGCTAGAAACAATCTTTCATGTAATGTCAAAATATGCAGAAAGATATTTAAGCACTCAATCAATATCAAACAAATACACAATGCAGAAATTAAAAAGAGATAAGGGTAAGAAAGATGGTACGCAGTGATTTATACTGGTTCAGCCGTTGTTGAACGACCTACGTCCAGTCCCAAGATCAAATCCAATATTGGCCTTTCCACTAGAATGTCTCAGAATCCGTTTACAGATGTTCTAGCTCCTCGCCTATCAATTTAAAACGATTCTTTCTATTCTATTCTTATCTCCCTGAATCCCAGAGTTTATCTCCCATAAACTCTTCCAAGATTACAGTCAAGTTTCTTCTTGATGAGACCTCTCAATCACAGAAGATAACCACCAGTTAAGACTGGATTTCTCAATGTTATTTGTTTTAAGAATTTGTTTACAGATGTATCTAAACAGAAATTACACAAAAATTTCTTCAGCAGTCTTCTTCTCTAAAGTTGTTTCTCCAGCAATCTTTCTCAGTCCTTGTTGATCATGAAAGATGAATCTTCATGACTGAAAAAGTAATGTTCAAAGTTATTTCACAGTGAGAAACAAAGATATCAGAAAGTTATGTGTATATTGTTGTTGTATCTGTGTTGTTGATATTTTGTATGTGTGTGTATCTTAGAAGAAGAGAATGTAAAACAGTTTATATAGTTTCAGGAAAAACAACATATGAATCGATTTACCCAATCGATTCATTAAAGTCATAAGGCTGGCTAATCGATTTCCTCAATCGATTTCGCGAGTCTTGTTTTTCTTGAATCTTGAAACTGAACATTCTAATCGATTTACTCAATCGATTATTTTAAGTAGTTCTTCAGACTTTGATGACAGTATATATTTAAATCGATTTGCAGAATCGACTTGATGTGTTTTGTTCAAACAACGAGATCAAAACCATCGATGTGCTTAATCGATTTAACCATTCAGTCATCTCTGTTTCTAAAACTTTTTGTGTCAATCGATTTTGCCAATCGATTGTGGACTTTAAGTGTGAAGCACTTTTCATCAGTTGGTTTATTCAATCGATTTACCAAGTTGATTGATACCAACATTTATAACACAGATGTATATAAGCAGATTGTGGTAATCGATTGTGTATGTTCCAGACCTGTTATTTTGAAACTTGTTTTAGTGAATCGATTGGCCTAATCGATTTAGTAAACAGGTTTAGCTCTGGGACATTAACAATCGATTGTGTCAATCGATGTAGACATATCAAAAATTTAAAGAAGTGATTCATTCAATCGATTTGCCAAATCGATTTCCTGCAAAACGTGCTACTGACTTGCACATTTTAATTTCTGTAAGTATGTCAATCAATTTGTCTAATCGATGTAAACAATCAGTTCAGTCTTGGTGATTTACTCAATCGATTTGCCTAATCGATTTGTGGCAAACTAGCTCTCTGACTTGCACAATTTATTTTCTAATAGGTGTACCAATCGATTTGGAGAATCGATTGATAGCCCGTTTGATTTCTCCAAGGATGTACAAATCGATTGTGCTAATCGATTGGGTAACACCAAACTTTATAAAACGATTCAACCCTGTTATAGAATCGATTGTACTAATCGATGTGCTCATGGATCATCAAGCTTTTGTTGATTCCTTGAGTTCCAAGCAATTGTCTCGAGTATGTAGGATTGAATTTGTTGTTCCTGAAATTTTTCTCAGTTGACAGTGTTAGATTTATTTCAGATTGTATGCTTGTCAATAACATCCAAAACGAACATATGTCTAACAAAAAACCCATGATTATTCCATGTTCGCCACACGCCAATACTCATTAACTACTCTTGAATCTCCTCAAACTCAGTAGTACTTAAAATATTGTTGTATGGGTTAGTTTTTTTCATCTTCCACATCAAACCAAAGCAAGACACATAGAAGAATACCACAAAACATGCAAACGTAAAAATTTCTAATTTAAAAGAAAAAATGTGCAAACCGATAAGTTGTATATCAAAATATATGCAAAATGAATGCTCCTAAAACTACATGAGCCGAATATAAACATGCCACTAAGACAACTTCCACACAGAAAGATGCATATGCCACGACATGAAAATATAATATCAAATAGATATATTCCCACACAGCCCACTAAGAACCATGTCATATGCATTCAAAATCACTTTTTAAAATCATTACCTTATTCACATATCATTAAGAACACATACAGACATCCATGTCAAGAGTATCAAGAAAATTAACATATATAACTAGAAAATTCACACTCGAACTAATATAAATAATAAAAAGTTAAAACTTTATCACATATAAGGTAAAAATTCAAACTTTATTTCATATCCATCATAAAAATATAATTTTATCACATGTAGCATAAAATTTGATACTTTACTCTATATAAGTCATATATTACAATTCAATCTCAACAAAAATTCGGGTTTTATTATTTTAATCCATTAGTCTATATTTATTCATTTAAAAAAATAAGTAATCACGATTATTAATTTCATGTCATTCAACCAACGGTCAAACTATAATTTGTGTGGAGAAAAACCCTTACTTTGGCCTCTTTTCTTCTTAGTTCAAAGCTTGAAGTCCCACGAAGTTGTTCACAAGGAGAAGAAGTTCAATGCATTAGATACACGAAGAAAGGAGGTTTGAAGGTGATGGTGGCTAGGGTTTCGGTATTCTTTTTGTTTATTATTAGCGAGTATACAAAAACTGTGGATTTAGGGAAATTTAAAGTGGAAATTGTTGGTTAGATATTGTTGGGCCTTAATGAAGAATAAGAGTGATAAAATACCACTCTTTTTGTCCTTTTTTTTTGTTAACCTTCCTCATAAAGACCAAGTCACAAGCACATAACCCAAATTTCTACTCATTCAAGTGGGATTGGGTCACACCAAGCCTCAAACCCATAGCCCATTGATTTAATAATTCTTACTAATAACTTTATCAACTACAATAAGTCGAACAAGGCAAATAATTATCACACGTAATGTAATATTGAATAATATTGATAGGTTCTAATTATTTTTAAATAATAAATTTAGAGGGTGTTATAGTTCACATACTTTATCTTTATCAAAGTTCAGTTTAGGCAATTCTCTAACTATGTCTAGTTTAGATATTTTTGAAATTGTTTTCATACTTATATGATTTGTCCATTTATGCCAAATCCATTTATCCTTATCGATTAACATAAAACAAAATTCTTCAGGAAGTTCTTCAAGATGTAAGACATACAAATTTTTCTTTATATTCCCAGAGAAGAGAACTTCTCTAGATTGTGTTTTCCTAACTTCACATACTCTTGGTTTGAAGATGACTTCAAAACCATTGTCACATAACTAACTTATGCTTAGAAGATTATGTTTTAAACCTTCCACATACTAAACATCAATTATTTTAGCAGAGTTTATCTTACCAATAATTTATGTACCTTTAATCTGAGCTTGATTGTTGTTTCCAAATGTTACCAAACCTCCATCTTTCTTGACAAACGACATGAAGTAGTTTTTATCTCCTATCATATGTCTTTAGCAACCACTGTTCAAGAACCAAGGCTTTTTCTTGATATTTTGAAATCCAACCTGCATAAGATGTTACATCAACTTTAGGTTCCCATTTGGTCTTGGGTTCTTGAGAGTAAGTTTGAAATTTTGATTTCTTTTTAAAGTAGCAGGTTGATTCTAGAGGACCATTTTTGAGACAGTAGAAACACCTGATTGTTGATCTTCGAGAGGATTTCGAAATCTTGGTTTTAAACAATTTTGAATTTGATTTTGAAGAATTTCCAGATCGTTCTCCCTTTTCAAACTTTCTAGAGAAAATTATGCTTTTGTTCCAGAACATTCTCCTTTTTGAGAATAACATGGAGAGCGTCCTCCCTTTTGTAAAATGGTTCACCTTTTGTTCCAAAACGATCCCCTTTTCAAAAAATCCTTTTGCTTTCTCATCTCTTGTTTTAAAGTAACAAACAACTTCCAGATGTCCAATTTTTTTACAATATGAACATTTAGTTTTGCATTTGTCTTCCTTTCTTTTCAGAACAAAAATGTTTTCATACATTTCTGTGTTCTATGTTTTATCAAACCAAGACCAGCTTTATCAAAGATTCCTACTTGAGATCATATGATTTTTTGAGATGCTTGAGTGGCTTTAATAAAATTCGACAAGTCATTTTTAAGAAGTTGATTTTTAGTTTTAAGGAGGACGTTCTCCGTTTTTGCTGTAGAACGTTCTTGACCTCTTTGACATTAAAATTTTTGTTGATGTGTTTCTTGAATGATATTTTTGAGAAAATTGTTTATACCCTAAGCGTTTTCTTTTTCTTCTATTTGTTTATGAAATTGTTCTTTTAAAGAACTACATTTAGTTTTGAATCATTTAGCAAGTTATCAAATTCTTTTCTCATTTGTTCACAAAAACAGCAAGGTTCAGAATTTGTTACCTCATCTTCTTCTTTATTTGCATTCAAGCGTATGTTGGCTTCTTCACCTTCTTTTGCATTTGATTCTTCTGAGTCATTCCACGTGACCATCATTGATTACTTTTTAAAAGGAAATTTTTTTGGTGGTTTTTTACCTAGGGACATTTGAATCTGTAATGTCCCAACTTATTACATCCAAAACATGTGATTTGGCTCTTGTCCACTTCTGTTTTGGGACTTTATCTTTTGTTTGGGAATCCTTTCTTGAATTGATCTCTTATTCTCTCCATTCTTTGAATTCTTCTAGGTAGAAGAGCAATTTCTTCATTAGCATCTTTTTGCCCAGTTTCTTCAGATTCTTCTTCTATTTGTGCTGGTATACTTTCTTGAGATGCTTTTAAGGCTATTGCTTTTCCTTTCTTGGCTGGTTTATCTTCTTGTAACAATACGTCATGTGCTCTTATGGTTCCATGTAGTTCTTCTAATGCAAGCACTTCAAGATTTTTGAATTGGCTTATGGCTGTCACTATTGGTCTCCATATGGCTAGAAGGCATCTCATGATCTTTCTCACTCTGTCTTGTATTGAGTAAGTCTTTCTAAGAGAACGTATCCCATTCACTATAGTTATGAACCTTGAGTACATCTCGTCAATGGTTTCTCTTTCATTCATTTCAAACAACTCAAACTTCCTTATGCCAATGTTTATTCTTGTTTCTTTGACATGGCTTGTTCCTACATGGTGAGTTTGTAGTTTGTCCCATACTTCTTTAGCAGTTGTGCATTCATCAACTTTTTCTCTTTCTTCCCCAAAGGAACACGATAAGAATAATTGAGCTTTAGAATTTAGGAGTACCTTAGTTTTGTCTTTAGGTGTCTAGTCAATTTCTTTCTTTTCAGCAGAGATTTTATCATTTTGATCAACTTTTGGTATGAAATCTCCATCTGTAATGATGTGCCACATTCCTGTAGCTTGAGATTGCAGAAACAATTGCATCTTGTTCTTGCAGAAGTAGTAATCAGTTCCATCAAAATATGGTGGTCTGTTTGAAGATCCTCTTTCAACAATGTATTTTGCCTTTGATATTTTTTCTTCTAGATCTTTTACTCTAGGGCTTGTTAAAGTGTTTACTCTTTAGAGACCTTGATCTGATGTCAATTAAAGCAACAGTGTCAATTTACAAGGAAGAGGGTTTGAATTGTAAATGTTCGTATTTAAATTTTCCTGTAAAAGCATAAGATTTTAACTCAATATTGATCTTGGTAGTGAAAGAAGACAACGAAGAACGTTATTGGTTTTAACCAGAAAATGGAGAACGTTCTTGATTTTAACCAGAAAACGGAGAATGTTCTTAGTTTTAACTAGAAAATTGAGAATGTTCTCGGTTAGTTAAAATTAAC
Source organism: Cicer pinnatifidum (assembly GCA_037974775.1). Classification (NCBI taxonomy): domain Eukaryota; kingdom Viridiplantae; phylum Streptophyta; class Magnoliopsida; order Fabales; family Fabaceae; genus Cicer; species Cicer pinnatifidum. The sequence continues at coordinate 22,257,493 of JBBPBR010000006.1, read as the reverse complement.
AATTTAGTTTATGTATTTAACTTGATAATCAAACAGACTTAAAGTAAATAGATATAAGGGAAGAAATATCACACAACAATATATCCTGGTTCACCCAACTCGGGCTATCTCCAGTCCTTACAACTGTGAAATTTTCACTAAATGTTCAAAACAAAGAACAACCTTGGTGTACACTACTTCTCCATATTAAACTTGATATGTTACACATCAAGTTCTTTCCACCCAGAAAGGCTTTCGAAACAATCTCATATTAGTCTCTAGATAGGAGTTTACAATTTACCTTTTAACCTTAAAAGGAATTCTTACAATCTTCTAGAATTATACTCAACTCTTGTAGTTTGAGTTTTACACAATAATGATAGGATTGTTTTGATAGAATCTAAGATGATTCAACTCCTGTTTAAGATTACATTCTTTGTAAAAGATTCAGTACAAATATAAAAAAGGATTAAAAAATAATCAGAACTGATTCTTCTTGAGAAAGTGAGAATTTCAAATATGTGAATGTGAATGATTTAACGAGACTTGTTAGAACTTGAACTTCTGCATTTTCCTTGAGTATTGGTCTTCCTTTTATTGGCTTTTAGGACATTTAATGATGGTCAAAAAGAGTTGTTGGTATTTCTCTTGTTAATCTTGACCAAAGGCCAAATTATATGATAAAATATTCCAACTTTTGAATATTTTGAGTTTTTGTTGACTGAACTGCTTTTCTTCGTTCTTGGAAGTCTTCTCTTGAGTTTTAATGATCCTATATTCTTCATAAATTTCTATTGACGCCATTAGTTTAATATGAAATTTTTATTCTTGCAAAACAGGCTGAAGAATGATGGTAATTTGTTTCAAAAAGATTGTTGAATATTCTGGAGAATGTTTGATCATTCTTGAGATTGATAATTGATCTAGACATTTAATCTTGACGATTCTGGACATTTTCCTGATTGTTCTCAAGGGCGCTCAGATGTCTTACATATCTCAAGATCATTCAACATTATTGGCATTCAATTGAGTGAAGAATCAGTCTTGTTTGATCTTTCTTGATTGATGATATTTTTTTCCTTTGTGATTCAAATTATTTCTTTGACTGGAATGGATCATGTTTTTTCCTTGGACAGTACTGATAATATTAGTGTGAATTTCATTAGAAATACTTTAATTAGCGGAGATTGGTTGTTCTTGAACTTGACTTGATCAATCTTGGACCTGGAGATCATTCTCTATTTTCCAGATTTTGTTAAGACTGTTTTATATTGATTTCTTTGCTTTGTTTAAATCCTATCTTTAATTTTACACTCTAAAAAATACAAGTTAAATTAACATAACATTTAAAATCATAATAAACGTTCTTAATTTATCTTTGTTTATTTACATCTAAACTTAAATTGAGAGTTTGTCTTAACAATAACTTAGTCAACAATTGGCATCATGATGTTGAATATTCTCATAGAAATCCAACAACCACAAATTTATCACAATTTAATTATTAATTAATTTTTTTTTTCAATCTTTATCATTTAACAAAAATTGAAAAAAATATTTTTCAATTAGCAGGTAAATTAGGAAACTACTTATACTCGAAGTTAATACAATAATCAAAAAACCAAAATAAATCACGTAGTACATAAATCATTTTAGTGGTTATTCGATATTCTAAAATTTTATTTCAAATACTTATATTAATTTAAAAGAATTACTAATTTT